>OY856411.1:1082813010-1083413010 GCA_963693085.1 Alisma plantago-aquatica
CTTGGGGTGGAGTGTGGATTTTGGCAGAATAGCAATTGGAGAAGGTATGCCATTTCATGATGGACATGGTCATGTATTTATAGATGGATTCTAGGGTTTGGAAAAGTCTCATTTGTCTTTTATTTAAGTGTACGACCACCATAAATTTGAAGAGGTGGTTGTGGGAGGAAGATGATGGATCTTATGGAGCATAGACTTTCCACTAATAGACAAAAACATGGGATGCTCATCGATAGGAATGCACAAAGTCTTTATATATTTGGGGAGGCAGAACACGTAGCATTCAGGAAGGGCAGAGCACACACAAGAATCCCATTAGTGGACAAGATGTTGGATCTTCATAAATGAGCAATGTTTGGACACTCGTCGTAGATGGGACAATAGTTCCATTGGTAGGAACAATAGAGAATCTTCATTGGTGGGCATCTTTAGTGGTTTGAAATCGGTGGGAAATGCTTGGTCGATCATTAGTGGACAAAGGCCTTGATTTCCATCGGTTGACAAGTGCAGGAATCTTAATGATCATTGGCCATCAGAAGGTAAATACATGGACAATATTCAGATAGATGTATGGGAGTGGCTTTCATCGTTAGGTGATGTGGTGATGGAGAAAAGGACCAATGAAGTAGAATGGGGTGTACATAGCAACGATCAAATAGGGTGAATGCATGAATCAATGGAGGAACTGAACTGCCATGAAAACCAACAAATTGGGTCAAATCAACAAATTATATAAAACTAAGGAAAACATAAACAAAATCTAATTCTAAAATAAAATGAAACAAGTGTATGCAAAATTATGTTCAAAATACAACTAGCATAATATGCATTCATCAAGACATTGGGATCCTCTCATGCATTTGAGCATTCTCATTTGGTACATCTATTTTTGACAAGTTTTGTTTCTTTACTCTTGTTATTTCATGCCACTTGTATGAGTAGCTACCATGTTACAATGTTTGATTCCATACAACTCCAACAGAGTGTTCGGGAGGATATAGAGTAATGAATTGTGTAAGTCACAAGGGTGAGGAATCACTAAAGTGATAGTCATATATTCGTTTTGTTTTGTTATTTGTATGCCATATCGGGATGTAGGCATCCATTAACCATTTATCTAACCTGATAGAGAGAGGAATGGACACTTATGCTTACTTTTTGCAAAAATTATGAATATGAAAAAAGGAGAAAGTGTTGGCATGATTGGCTAGTGCGCATGATTGGTGAAACCTAACCAAAGTTTCCCATGAATCATATCTTCATCCAAAAATAAATATCATCCTTTATTTTTATTTAATAATTTATATTTTTCCTTTCTCTTAGTTTAGTTTGATGTTTGGTTCCTTTTGAGAACACTCCAAACAACTTTTGATGTGATTTAGCTAAGCTAAGACTTAAGGTTCAAACATTCTTACCACCCTTATCCTTGTTTTTTACCCTATTTTCTACAACATACATCATATATTATTGTAAGTGTCTATTGGATTTATGTATAAATTCAAAGTTGGGTCCATTGTACTTGTAATTTGGACACATGCTCTAATCTGATCAAGTTATCGAGTCTATCTTAGATTTGAATTAAAGAAATTATAAATAGTCATTTGACCTTTTACTCTTCACTATTTCCCTTAAATGTCCCTAAGCATTGTCCTAGTATCTATGTCATATGGTATTATTGATCATGTGGAGCTATTAGAGTAGTCACAAGTGTTTACCATGGGTGATTGATTGTTATATGGGCATGGATGGACAGAACTAGTCCCTTTTACACACATTATACTAGGATTATAACACCTTCATTTTCAATACCACATGTACATGAAAGGAGTCATTGATTCATTCCTACAAATTGTGCGAGTATATCACATATTAAAAACACTACAATAACATCACTCTAATAAACGGTCACATGAATAAAAGTCATCATTGCATTAATAGATGTGTAATGAGTGGTAACCAAGAGGGGATCCACTCATTAATTATTTAGGAATTTACCCACACAAGTCTTAACATTCTAAAATGTAATGCGGAAGGTTGGTATTTTCATTTCTCAAAAACCATGATATTGCAAACAATATATTCGTATCACAGAGAAAAAATTGACTCTTTCATTATCTCAATATATTCCATCTATCTAGATCCTCACCACGAGAGTGGCACTACAAAGAGAATATGGTACAACAACCAATTGAAAAGGACCAATTGTTGATGGCAACTAGCCATCTCAATCTATCCCAAGTCATGGATGTATCCATCCTGAAGCATCCTTCTCTGAGAAACATACATCTAGGTGGTTTGGAAGTAACACCCATAAAAGGGGCAAGAGAGAAAAGAAAAGATATGCCAATAAAATGAGTGTATCTGGAAAAAGATAATTACTTGAGCATTTAAATGAATACATACAAAAGTGTTTTTCCCATTTCAAAAGAGGATGACAAGCAAGTAGGAAGTAAAATCAAGAGAAATGACAAATAGAGAATGGTTCCTTCATTTTTAAAGAAGATCATTAATAAAAATGAATCTCTTTCCATTAATTAAATGTACATCGCAAATGAAAACATCATTGCACATAGGTCATAATAAAGATTGGAATAATCCAAAAGTAGCCCTCAAGTTCCATTCAAGGGAAAAGGGAATAAAACCTTAATGGCAAGCATATAAATATATGATGAGTACTAAAACCTAGTGTGTGGTTGGATGACTAATACTCCAGTGCCAAAATGTAAAACATGCTAGGAGGACTAAAGCCTCTATTTCCTGGAAATAGGACTCCTTAATGCCTAAAAGTATGGTTAAACTACTTCTTCATATTAATAGTAAAGTCAAACATGCATAAATAGTGACTCAAAGATAATAAGTTAAGTCCAAACAATATTTAAGTAAAGAGGGATCAAAACATCCAACATATGGGAATTGGGATCAGAAGTACCCAGCAAAAAAATTGATCACAAAGACGATCTTTCTAAAAGGATTCTAAAATAAATTCAAATGGCAATAAAACTAGGGGTTTTGCCTCATTAAATAAGATTAGGGTTTCAAAGTCATTAATGCTCAATTGATTTTAGGAAAGATGCACATGCATGTTATCCAATCCTAATAGGTCCAGGGACAAACCATAGGTATTCAAGAAACTATCAATTAATTATGCATTTTCAAAGTTGGATCTTGTTCACTCATCTGCAACTATACAACCTTCTTGAAAGTAAAAAAAAATCCTACATATGTGTTTTATTTTTTTGGTGACTAAGAGAACCCACCTTGGGTGAGCCTGACATGGTAAACTCTCATGGCATTAGAGGGTGTGGTCCGATCACCCCTCTCCCATGCCAAATCAGTGTGGATTCCCGTTCATAAAGTGCCTTCGGTGAGGTTCGAACCCCGGTCCTTCATTGGGACTTACTGAACTCTTACATATGTGTTTTATAACTATATATATGACACAATTTAAACAATAAAACCAATGACTTGAAAATATGTGCATGAAAGGGAAATAAAACCACACAAAAGACCTAAATTACCAAGATACATTATACCTTGCTATACATTTATAAGGGTAAATGGTACAATCATATGCATGTCTATTCAACCCAAAACTCATGAAATGCATAGCACATGAAATCCAACTTCGATTTTGGAACCTAAAACCACTATAAAACCTTCATGATTGGTCATCATTTTTGGTCTCTACTATCCCTAACAAATTCTAGTGATCCAAAATAGAAGAGCAAAACATGATTACAGTTGAAGATTTCTTCAACATTGTGGTTATAGGAGGGAGAAGTAGGAGATAGAAAAATCACCCTAGTATAGAAACTTGACGAGTTTCAAGAATCAAAACTAGACTTGAACAAAGGAGAAATGGAGATAAAAGATGCTAGGGAATGTTGATGGCACTAGAAATGTATGACATTTTAGTAGATAAAAGGGAATAGAAGGGTACAAATGTTTCCTTGTAGGGGCCTGGATTTTCATAGATAATAATGAGATGATGAATCATGGTGTTGATACCACCATTTGGGAGATTCTCTAGAGATCAAAATCCTAGGAAAAAACTTTTAGTTGGTGGTATATGAAGGCATAGTTCAGAGATTGGGTCCCAAAATAATTGAAGAGCTTTAGTTGATGTAAATTAGTTTCTTTTGATGTGTTGATTGTTATGGAATGTAGAAATGGCATGGAGTTTGTTTGAGTAGGTGTCTAGGATGGGTGAAGAACATAACACATATGGAAAGGGGTATAGGGTTGGTAAGAGATGTACAGGTGATAAGGCACAAAAAATTTAGGTTAAAATTAATGTGGATGACAATGCAAAGATAATGGGAATGTTTTTGTGATATATGATCAAGTAGAGAGAAAATTAGGGAGTGGTGGGAAATCAATCACAAACTTTTGGAAATTATTGTTTTAGGACCACCTCTTGTTCAAAAAAATCCATTGTTATTTAATTTATCTATATCTATTGATTTACCCAAATTTCTTGATGTGTCATTTGATACTACCATAAATTGATTAAACACAAAGTGATTCTCCAAAAACATAAATTACTTCCTTTTATGCCAATAAATCACTCACCACCGTTATAACTAACAGTATATTCTTAAGAATGTTATAGAAAGTTTATTTAATATTACAATATATAGCGCAGTGACTTTTAACTTCAACACCCCCTTACAACCCTAAGAATATATCTTTTTATGAACACAACGTGCCTCTTTCATTACTAGATCGAAAAAATATGCACAATGTGTGTAGGAAAACTAGCACTAAGGCATCGAACAAAGGAGCAAGAAGAACAAGAAGGAACTATAATGAAAATAAAAAACAATTATCTATGCAGAACTATCTATTCAGGGCTTTTGTATCTGATCGACATGTAGCCCAAACAACTTTAAGTTTTTTCTTAGAACATCAAAGGTATGAAAGTTCCTCTCCAACTAGGTGTTGTAGGTAACAAATCCAGTTGCAGTCTTCTTTTCACCCTTCAAATATAGTAGATTTTGAAGGAACTGAGGCTTAACTCCATACTATTGAAACAAATCCTCTACAACTCTAGACTAAAAGAGAAGTTAAAAAAGAGATGGCAGCTATTTTTTTAGGGTAAACCACATGCCATTATATTGATAAAAACCATATAGCATCTACAGAGATAAGCAGATCATACATATTCTGTAACCATACTACAAAGAGAGTGATATCTAATAGATAGGATTGGATGCACATGAGACTCTTCAGCATGGATTCCTCCCTTTTGTGATTATAGAAGCAGCTTTCAAATGGAATCAACCCACAATCTTGAGTAATATCTGCAAAGAAGACATTACCTCTACCAAGATGACCAGAATAAGCAAAATAAACATCTCCGACGGAGCCATCAGACCTCCACCAACACATCGAACACAACAGTCAACCAAACTACAAAATAAGAAGGGGGAAAACCCCTTACAAGATTGAATCACTGGGGGAAACCCAGATAACACCACCACCTTCACTAAGGAAGGACAGAAGAACCTTATTAGGAAGGTACTAACAAACGCTGATAAATGGCGATAACTGAAACTTAAAAACGGTTAGAACATGCTCCTGAATGAAAACTATAGAAAAACCCAATCTTGTAGATCAGTCAAATTGTGAGGGCACCTTCCATCACCTACCAACACTCAATGGCAAGAGGCCCAAGTTAGATTTGTGGCAGCCACAAGAACCCCACTCATCGCTTGGAGACACAGCGCACAGCACCAGTGCCACCGAGATGAGAAGAGGAGGTAGGGACAGAGAGAGACCACCTGACAATTATAGATCCATAGAGGATCATGATCGGAAGATGCCCTGGGGGAGCAGGGTGGTGATGCCCACCGCCAAGTCCCCCTCCCTCGAGCTGGGGATCAGCCTGTCCTAGTCGCCCTTTGTATCGCCTGAGCAGATGATAACGGACAGGACTGGTCTTTGGATCATAAAAGAGATGTCAGCTATGTTCCTCTTTAGATTAGCAAAGAGTACATCTAGAAGCAAGAGAATAACCCGTTCTCTTTAGGTAGTCAATGTTGGAAAGTCTATTCAGAAAACACTTCTACAAGAAGCAAGAACATCTCTTAGGTGGTTTACCTTTCCAGACCCAATTTGACCGATTAACAACATGCTTCTTCTTCCTAACCAAGTCCCAACCATCCTTCAAATTAAGTACATTTTAACCCTTGAACTTTCATTGATTGGGTTGACCACTTGGAGCAAGCAAATTATCCAGCAACACTTGAATAGCATGTCCATCTCTAACATCAGGGAATTTCCAAGTGTTATCCACCAGATAGGCATTAATTTACAATAAGGTCTTTTACCCATCCTGAGAATCATATGATTATTACAGATATCAATAAGAGATTTCTGACCAGGTAACCATGGGTCTTTTCAAAACAAAACTTAGAGCCATCACCTACACAAAAATCAACTTGATTTTTAGGTCTGCTTCTTGAACCAAGTAATTTTTTCCAAAGCTAAGAAGAATGGGGTTTTCTCACAACTAACCACATTGAGTCTTGACTAACATATCATTCATGCAACCATTTAACTCATAAGGATTCTTTTTTACTAGTTATGTCCCAAAGATTCTTTAATATACCAGCAATAGACCAATCTTCCATCGACCTGATGCCAAAGCCACTATCTTCCTTAGGCTTGCAAATCACATCCCATGCAACAATATGAAGATGCTTATGATTTTCAAAATACTTCCAAATAAAATCCCTCATGGCCTTCTCAATGCCAAGAGTAACCGATTTGGGGAGAGGAAAAACCAAAGAACAAAATAGATGGAAAGTAGTAAAAGTAGATATGACCAGTTTAGCTCTCCCTGTTAGGGAAAGAAGCTTGCCTTTCCATGAGTCTAGATTCTTCTTAACTTTGTCAAAAATAGGTGAACACATCAATTTTGTGAGTTTCCCTGTGAATAGGGGGAGATCGAGATATCTAACTAGTAAAGGGACAATATCAATGTCCAAAACCTTAGAAATAGCACTGCCAATCTTTGTCGCTCCTTTATTGAGAAAAGGTTGGCTCTTGGAGTTATTAAACTTCAGACCTGAGATGATACCAAAAGGAATGAAAGATACGAGCAATGTCTTGAGCATTAGAGGAATCAACTTTTTTAACATAAGAATATCATCTACAAAAATAATATGTTGAAAGATATAAGGGGTGAATAGAGCTTTTGGTACTTTAAAATTCAATTGAAAACTTAAAGCAAAGAAGGAGGAGGAAACAAGGAAGAAAATTCGATTTAGAGTGGTTCCAACCTTTGAATAAAAGGTTGTCAGTACGCTACTTAATTGCCTCCAAATGGGATTTTGAAAGTGGTTTATTTTATTTACCTTGCAAGGATGTTACAACAAAATACAATCACCTTCCACCTCCTTGAAGTAGCATTCACCTTGAAGTAGCATCAACCTCCTTGAAGTGGCCTTCTTGAAGTAACCTCAAGCCCTTAGAGTATCCTTCACCACCTTAAAGTAACTCCACCACCTTGATATAGACTTCACCTAGAAGTAAGCCAACTTCCTTTAAAGCAGCCTTCTTGAAGTAACCTTAAGCAACCTTGGAGCAGCCTTCTCAACCAAGAAGTAGCTCCACCACCTTGAAGTAGCCTTTACATAGAAGTAGCTTCAACCTCCTTTGAAGCAGCCTTCTTGAAGTAACCTCAAGAAACCTTGGAGCAGCCTTCTTTTCCTTGAAGTAGCTCCAAACTACCTCCCTTAGACAGCATCCTACACTTGGAGTAGTCAAGGAGAACCAATACAATACAAAGGAAATAGATTGGAAGAAGGAAAAACTTAACCGATGAAGTACAACATCTTGATTCCTATATCAAGCATATAGATCTCCTATCCACTTAATATTGATGTTGCTATGTGGTGGCTAGGATATTGTATCTATAGGACACAACTTTAGAGCTCAAGGAAGAAGCAAGTGATTCTCAACTTTGTTTCTCTCTAGAATGAATGCTCAAGTGTAGCTTGTGTGTATTGGGTGTCCTAAGGCCTCTCCTATTTATAGGAATGGTTTGTAAGTGAATAGGGATGTTGTAGGTAGTCTCTACAGTGTTCTTAGTGCTTAACTAGCTGTAAGGTAGAAAGTAGTTAGGTTGTAATGGCTAAAATGTTCAAGTTTGGAAGAACAATCAAGAATCCAAATCGGTCGACAAGTTTTTTGATCGACCATGTCTTAGTTGAGAAATGCTTTGACCGATATTGATTTGAATGCAAGTGTATTCCAATGGTTATCCTCATCTCCCAACCAATCGATCTAACGATCATATGATATGGACCGAGGATGTGTTTGGTCAACAATAATTTCAACCAAATTTGACTTAGAGTATAAGTGTGTACAATTTTGACCGGTGCTCTGAGTCCTCGGCCGAGGTGGTTCTCAGATGACAATATTTTTGATCGAGGGTGTCTCATTCAACTAGTTTCTTGACCGAGAGTGTCACCAGTGCAAGTTTTTGAACCATCTATCCAATGATTATTTTGATGAAGGATAATGGCTTTGATCTCTAGGGGGGTCCTAATTAAGGGCTATGAGTGGATAGAGGAGATCTAACATTTGATTTACATGATATCCATGTACGTGTACATTATATACTTGTACAAGTTTTACATTGAGTACAATCATGAAAATATTAAGCATTGAAGCGCATTGATCTTCAATTATCCACATGGTATGATCTCCTTCTCTTCTTGAACCCTGAAATCCTCAAGTGGCATGTTAGATCCAAAAAGTGAAATTTTTGTCACCATCAAAATAAAGGATATGTTGATGTCTAATTTAGCCAACAATCTTCCCCTTTTTGAAGATGACAAACATTCCTAAAATAAGCAAAATATTTGAAATTAAACGAGTTTCATACATGTGACATACCTAATATGATAAGTCCTTGGATCTCATAAAATGTATGCTAATATGTTTGGAACATGAAGTCCATCTCTTATGTCAACCCAAGAGATAATTAGATCATGAAACTCATGAAAATATTTTTCTTTTATTTTAGTTTATTTCTCCCCCTTTGTTTTTTCAAAAATATAATTAGATGTGTGAATAAAAAATACTCCCCCTTAATTTATTACTCCCCCTTAATAAATTATGTCTAAGAAAAATGTCAATTTAGCCACAATTTAAAAATGAATATTGATTTCTCAACCATTTACAAGGGATGCAAAGTGGGATCAATAAATGTATCTCTAACCAAATATAAGGGATGTTAAGCCCATACTTGTGTAGTGAATCCAATTAAGAGAAAGATAAGAAAAATATGCACATTATATCTAAGAATTTTATGAGATTCCCCTAAAACTCATATCAAAAGTGATCTTAAAAAATGTTAAAGTATTTCAAATCCTAACCAGTTTTAAAATCAATTGATTAAGTAAGACTATGAGTCAATTTTTATGATCTTTAAGAAATCTTATTTATTGAACTATTTTGTTTTAGAAATTTCTCTCATTATAAATATTTGACATGATGAGAAAATTACATCTTGGATATATTAATTTTGGGTGCAAGTGAATGATTTGATTTACAAATAAGAATTTCTGTCAGGCTTATTTTCAGTTTATCATGAATTTGATCGGGGTGCCCCTCAATCGAACTCCTTGTCAGCTGAGAGGCAATTCTATAGAATTTCAAAGAATGTAGATTATCTAGAATGATCACGATATAACATTTTCTTCAATATTAGCATAAGTGACTAATCAACTTTCTTTTTTTATACATGTTCAATCTTATTTCAAGTCATGAATTTAAGAAACATCGATTTCTTCTTTTATGATTCTATTAAGAAACAATTTTTACATCCATTTGAAGAGTTTGATGTCCTTATGAGTGGCTAGAGTTAAATAACATATGAATGGCCTCAATTCTAGACATAGATGCATAAGTCATATCAAAGTCTATTTACACTCATTATATCCTAGCTTTATTTAGTTTATTTCATCATTCCCATTTAGTTCCAAAGAATTTCTTACCTTTAGGTCTAGGAATAGAATCTTATACATTATTCTTGGTAAACTCATATAGAAATTGTCTAATAATCAAGTCTTTTAGGAGATCTGACTAAGTCTTGAATTTTTTTGTGTATAATCATCATTTATCCTTTAATTCTCTTTAATGTAGACTTATAAATCATAGATACTTTGTAGATGTTGAATATTCCAAGATAAAGCCTTTTTGTGACTTAAGATCGAATTTGTCTCTACCATCTTTTGTTGAAGATAAAACAACATCCTTTTCCACAAATAGATAAAAGAAACATAGGACCAAATAAATTTATGTGAGTGAGTTCTAATGATCTAGTAAGCAAAGTTTTAGTTTAGAAAGAGATCTTAATTTGCTTGCCTAGAATACACAAATCTCATATTTATCAAAATAAAGTTTAGGTAATGATCATATTCTAAGCAATCTTTCTCAATTGATAGCTTAAGAGTGACAAGTGTATCCATAGAGTTAAGAGGTTTACAATTATTTTTCCTTTATCAACAACCTTGATATTTTCTTATGAATCATAACCATTGGCATACCACTTATGATGTAGTTCTTTGACAGATAGCACAATTAAAATTTGTACCAACATTACCTATACCAATAGTTTCACCTTTGAAATTTTCTCCATCTGTGACCAATAATTTTACCTTTTCAAAAAAAATTCCTTGTTTTCAATCATAGATCATTCAAACCTACAAAGTATGAAAGTTTTGGTACATATATAGTGGTCCATTTGGTTATGAATGATTTTCCTTATATATGAATTAAAATATAAGTCATTTTACAAACATCAAGTATTGATTTCAAGTAAATTACTTCAATAATAAAATTTTTTGATAGAACTATTTTCAGTCAAATTTGTTTTTCGACCGATAAACATCTCGGTTGAGATTCTTGTCGATCGAATATAATTCTGTAGATTTTTTCGGAACATGTACTGCTTCTAGTATGAACATGATATTTCTTATGCAATTTTTTTTAATCCAAATAACACATTTAATCAATCACCTAATCAAATATATATAAGTTGAGGATTATTCTATTTGAGATAAGACATTATGAATTTCAAAATGAAGTTTAGGTCAAATCTCAACTAATATGTCCAACATTTCTAAGTTGGTGGTTTAACCCAAACCAAGTCAACATCCTTCTTTTTCTTGTATGGACAAGAGAATGAATAATGACCAAACCGTAAACAGTAATGAAAATAAACAAAATCAATTTCATTTCTATTCTTAGCATTATGGTCATGAGCTAGATTGTCTTTCGGCACATACATGACCTTGGTCTTAGGCACTTGTGTTTTTCTAGTTCTAGGACTTTTGTAGGATTTATATTTGGGTACATAACCTAGTACCCTTCTTCCAACTTGTCCGACATAATTTTCTAAGATTTTATCAAGAATATCATTATTCATCAAGCTATTAACATACTTATACAATTTAACAATTTCATCCATTTTTTTGTAATGTCTAACTTTGTTTGATTTAAGCTAGAAATCAAGTTATATATTTCTTTAAGAATAACATCATAGTCCAAATGAGTACATAGAACAGGTTGAGGTTGAAAATTATTTATCTTAGCAAGAAATTCAACCTTTTCTTGAGAAAGAAGATCATTATTCTTTACTAAAACAAGTAATTGGGCATTATAATCATCAATAGAAGCTTTCAAATATCATTTTTAGAATTAAGACTTCATTTTCGGAAGTAAGATCATATAATTTGGCATGTAACTTATCATTAATTTTAGAAAGCTTTTCAATTTTCTCTTGCAATCAACATATTTGGTATGGGTTTCTTCAAGACTATTAACTACATCAGTTTTAGATAAATCAAAGAGATCTACCTCATTTGAGTCTTCATTCTCATTTTCCTTAGCCATGAAACATTCCACTTCTTCCACTCCACTTTTGCTGTCATCATTTGATTCATCCCAAGCCACTTTGTAGGTTTTTTCTTTCTTCTTGAAGGAGGATTTCTTACCTTTCTTGACTTTAGGACAATCATTCTCTACATGTCCTTTCTTGCCACATTCAAAGCACCTAATGGAAGAAGAGGAAGAAACACTATAATTTTTGTTAGATTTAAATCGTCTATATTGTTTACCATTTACAATGAGTGCATCCTCTTCATATTCACTTGACTCATCACTTTCTTGAGTTTTGGTAGTAGCCTTGAATGTTATATCCTTCTTTATTCCTTTTTGATGTTTTGACTCCAATCTTTCTTCTTCTTCAAGAGTAACCTCATGTGTCTCAAGGTTGTCGATGAGTTGCTCCTTCTTCAAAGTGGTAAGGTCATTAGCTTCTTCAATGGCCGTCACTTTTGTCTTGTACTTTGGAGCCAAGTATCTAAGAATTTTAGACACTTGATCTTCCTCACTTGTATACTTACCCAAGGCACTCAAGCTATTAACAATAGAAGAAAACCTTACATACATTTTACAAATAGTCTCATTAGGTTGCATGCGGAATATCAAACTTTTGTCTAAGCATGTTAATCCTAGTATTCTTAGCTTGAGTTTTACCTTCATGTGTAAATGAAAGTTTATACCATATTTCATAAATGGTTTCACGTGAAGATATTCTATTAAACTCACTAATGGAAATAGAAAATATAAGATACTTACTACTTTTGCATTCAATTGAACTAGATTTACCATATCAATATTCCATGATACATACTACGTATTAGGAAGTGTATAAGGCAAGGACACCATTCTACAAAGATCCAGGTTGATGCCTTGGAAATAAAATTGCATCCTTCTTTTCCAATAAGTGTAGTTTCTTCCATCAAAGGGTGGTGTCTAGCTCACATAAGTTCCTAAAAGGTTGAGGTTGTGTAGAACACCATCCCCCATTCAAGACCAGTTAAGGCTCCTTGAATACCTACTTCATACCAATTGAAAGATCCAGAGGGGGTGAATAGAGATTTTGGTACTTTAAAATTCAATTGAAAACTTAAATCAAGGAAGGAGGAGAAAACAAGGAAGACACTTTGACTTAGAGTGGTTCCAACCTTTGAATCAAAGGTTGTCAGTACACTACCCAATTGTCTCCAATTAGGATTTTGAAAGTGATTTATTTGATTTACCTCACAAGTATGTTACAGCAAAATACAATCACCTTCCACCTCCTTGAAGTAGCCTTCACCTTGAAGTAGCCTCAACCACCTTGAAGCAGCCTTCTTGAAGTAAACTCAAGCCCTTGGAGCAACCTTCATCACCTAAAAGTAGCTCCACCACCTTGAGATAACCTTCACCTAGAAGTAGCTCCGACCTCCTTTGAAGTAACCTCAAGCAACCTTGGAGCAGCCTTCTCCACCAAAAAGTAGTTCCACCACCTTGAAGTAGCCTTCACCTAAAAGTAGCTTCAACCTAAGTAGACTTCTTGAAGTAACCTCAAGCAACCTTAGATCAGCCTTCTTTTCCTTGAAGTAGCTCCAAGCAACCTCCCTCAGACAGCCTCCTACACTTGTAGTCACGGAGAACAAATACAATACAAAGAAAATAGATGGGAAGAAGGAAAAATTTAACCAATGAAGTACAATGTCTTGATTCCTATATCAAGAATATAGATATCCTATCCACTTAAGATGGATATTTCTATGTGGTGGCTAGGAGATTGTAGATATAGGACACAACTTTACAGCTTAAGGGAGAAGATAGCAAGTGATTCTCACCTTTGTTTCTCTCTAAAATGAATGCTAAGTGTAGCTTGTGTGTATTGGGTGTCCTAAGGCCTCTCCTATTTATAGTAATGGTTTGCAAATGATTAGGGATGTGGTAGGTAGTCTCTAGAGTATTCTTAGTTCTTAACTAGCCATTAGGTAGAAAGCAGTTAGGTTGTAATGGCTAAAATGTTTGAGTTTAGAAGAACAATCCAGAACCCAGTTCAGTCAACAAGGTTTTTGACCGACCATTTCTCAGTCGAGAAATTCTTCAGTCGAGTCTGAGTTGAATGCAAGTGTATTCCAACGGCTATCCTCAACTACCAATGACTCGATCTAAGATTCATATGTTTGGACTGAGGATGTGTTTGGTTGACAATAATTTTGACCAAAATTGACTAGAGCATAAGTGTGTACGATTTCGACCGGTGCTCTGAGTCCTCGACCGAGGTGGTTATCGGTAGATAATATTTTCGACTGAGGGTGTCTCAGTCGACTAGTTTCTTGATCAAGAGTGTCACTAGTGTAGGTTTTTGAACCACTTATCAAATGATTATTCTGATGAAGTATAATGTCTCTAATCTCTTGGGGGTCCTAACTAAGGATTATGAGTGGATAGAGGAGATCTAACACTTGATTTACATGATATATAAGTACTTGTACATTATATACTTGTACAAGTTTTTACATTGAGTACAATCATGAAAATATTAAGCATTTAAGTGTATTGATCTTCAATTATCCACATGGTATGATCTCCTCATCCAATTGAACCCTGAAATACTCAAGTAGCATGTTAGATCCAAAAGAGTGAAATGTTTGTCATCATCAAAACAAAGGTTAAGCTAATGTCCAATTTAGCCAACATATGTGACATCCCAAACATCTCAGACGCATGTATAGGAACCAGCTCACCTTTCTTAGTAAAAGAATCGATAATATCAGTGAACCCCTACATAGATATCACAAAGAGATAAGGGGCCAAAGGGTCCCCTTGTATTACTCCATTTGAAGCCTCACAAGAAGGGGAAGGAGAGCCATTGATCAGAACCTAAAAAGAAGTCGTACTAAAACACACTTGGAACTAGTTCAACTAGCAAGAAGGAAATCTCATTTTTTCCATTAAAAACAAAATTTAATCCCTTCTTGTTGTATCATAAGATTTAGACAAATCATTTTTCACATGCATAGTGCTAGGACCATTTCAAATAGAGAAAGTACTCAGCAGTTCATTAGCGAGAAAGATGGCATCTCCAATCATTTTTCGTAATAAAATCCACTTGATTTTATCAATTAGGTCAGGAATAATATCACGAAGCTTGTTTGTAAGAATCTTTGCGATGATCTTAAAAATCACATTACATGGAAAAATTGGACAAAAATCCTTCAAATTAGAAGCCCTGAGTATTTTGGTAATTAAAGTAATAAATGAGATGTTACATTCTTTTGACAATTTGCCAGAATCAAAAAACTTAAGGATAGCTTTAGTAATGGCATTACCCACAATACACCGACAAGGTTTGAAGAACATCCCATTAAACCCATCCGGTCCAGGTGCCTTATCATCATTCAAGTTTGTAACAACAAAATCTACTTCTTCCTTAGTCACCGACTTTCTCAGTCTATCAAATTGAGACCTGGATTTAAAGGGAATCAACCAAGAGTCATCTCAGGAAACATAATCAAAAGGATAGGAATTGAAAATTGCACTATAGTAATTCACTATATGTTCCTAAATAGAAAGAGTCTCATGGATAATTCTATCACCCTCATGAAGAATATGAATACCATTATAGATCATCCTATTTTTAAGAGCAGCATAGAATAAAGAAGAATTTCTATCACCTTACATGAGCGAGAGAACCCTTGATTTTTTCCTAATAAACAATTCTTCTTCAATAATAGATTTGTTTGCTTCATTCCTTAAATCAATCAAAACATTCTACAGAACAGGATCCTCTGGATGTGCATCCACTTCTTTTTGTAAATCTTTCAAGCTCTCTAAATTTTAAGTAAATTTTCCAATAATTTTTTTATTCCATTTGAGAAGAGCTTCCTTCAAAGAATAGAGTTTCCTATATACTTTAAGCATGGGAGCCCCAACAGGAGAGGAGCTTAGCCACGCCACTCTAAACACATGTAGAAAGTCAGGTTAATTGACCCATGAATTAATAAATCTATAAGGTGAGCATATATTTTTAGAAGAATGAAGTTGCACAACCAAAATATGATGGTCACTTACCAAATTAGAGATAATCTCACCCCACAAGGAAGGAAACAGACTCAAGAAGTTGAGATTAAAGAAAGCTATGTCAATGTTGAAGAAAGTATTCACTCAATGCTTGTTATGACTGTCCCAAGTAAAGAAAGAGCCCTTTGTGGTGATCTCCATAAGCCCTATAACATGAAGAGAGTTATTAAAGTCTTCCATACTTTTTATTGAAGGTAGTTGTTTCCCCAACGTTTCACTATTGAACCGAATTGTATTGAAATCTCCCATGATACACCACACAGAAGACATATAAACACCAATCATGTTCAACGAGTTCCATAAAATAGATCTATCCAAATCTCCATTGGCACCATAGATAGCAGAAAGTGAGAAATGACATACACATTTTCAAGAGTGACACCACAATGCACCCAATATGTTCATTCTAAAAAAATTTACTAATCAAAATAGAAGGATCATTCCACATAATAATGATATGCCTATAATAATAGAAATCAACATTAGTTATCTACTTAGCATCCAACCAGATGGCATTAATAATAGAATCAATCTCATCCTTCTTGCTTCTTGATTCACAAAAACCTCATATTTGTGACCATATAACATAAGCACTATACTTCTAAGATCTCATTATCCCTAGTACTATCTAATTTAGGGAAAATGCAACTGGAACTAATCCTAAAGAAAACAATCATGGGAAAGTTAGAGTTAGGGAAATATACATAAGTTATGGTGTGTTACAACACTCCAACCTTTAGAGAGGATTTGTACCTTGAAATATGTCCATCCATTATCATAACGCTCTAAGTTACATCTCCTAGAAAATTTATATGATTTTAGGTCAATTAAGGGGGTTTGAAGTAGTTAGGATCATTGTATACCATCCTATTGTTAGGAATCATGGAGGCGACAAATGCAACAGAAACAACAAAAAGTTCTCTATGTATCCTACAAGCAGATCTCGTAGATAACAATGTATTTAGAAAGAGGTGTGTGATGTATACCTAATCATGGAGTAAGTTCAGTGGCATCCTCCTCGTGTGGTGGTGTGTATCGCTCCTCACATGGACGGACAATCCTCATCGACATCCTCTGAATGCAATCTCTTGATGCATGCAACTCTATGAAGCCCACAAGGATGGATTGTAACTCCTCATCACATTGTCTGAGCATGTAGGAAGGAGAAGCCTCTTGCTTGGTGACCTGCTAGCATCACGGTTGTTCTCCTTCTCTATCTCAAGGATAATGATAGATAGAGATCACATACAAGAGTGTGTTTGTGAGACCAGGCCTTCATGCCCCTTTAAATAGGAGAGAAAGGAAGAAAAGTTTACAAAAATTGTGGAATGAAAGGACGTGGTTGCGTTCTAAGAGGGTCCCTCATGGAAAGCCAAATATGTGATTAGAATATTTTAGAATCATGTATTTAATTGATTAATTAATTTATCACAGTACTTGATTTGTTAATTCTTCATCACCCGATTGTTAACTCTAATTGATCGCTTGGGGTTATCTGGTCGACTTATCATATAAGTCAATGATTTAAATCCAATCAATTGGATTGGAACTTTTAACCAATTATATTGAATTTTATTCCAAAGTTATTCTAGTTAATTATGTAAACATTTTAGTAACAAAATTATCTTGGAACATTTCCAATCATGTCCATACTTATACTCCTATTCTAATGCATCCAATGTGTGTGACCCTATAGGCTCCATATCACATTGGTAATTATGTTCGTAATAAAATTATGGATTTACAAGCAATGATTGGCATCTAGAAATACTTCATTTCCACCCAAGAAATTGGAGAAGTTGGAGAGCAAATTTAACCTAGTGATTGTATAATCCATGTGTCTCTGATATCCATATTGAATTTGAGGCATGGAAATGTGATTCACTTGATGTTCAATCTTTTTATATCTAGATTAGACTATTTGAGATACACATGAACTCAATATCATATATTGACTCACATGAGCATTCTCATGCATTTTATAATCTCACTCATCAAGTGGTTGGGATATCACTCTAATAGGAGTCCATCTACATCACTCACAATAACCTACACATGTCATAATGCACCTAACACTAGTTGTATAGAAACCCTTTTCAAAATCCCATTGAATAGTGTTAAAGCACATTGAACGACGTGCAATCATTGTAGTGACTTTAGGCCTAAGGATCACAATCACCACTATCACATTGAAATGTGATTCTAACTGTCATTATTGAATTATGTGAATTACACTCAAGGTGGGTATGTCTAGTACACTTGTTTATAATAAGTACACGTTTGTTTTATTTGATATCCAATATCATGACTAATGAGTCATAGTCATCACTCAACACACATATCGGTCTTAATGTGTTATTGTTGTGCAAAATTCCACAATAATATCTAAACAGGGACTCAGACAAGAATGAATACTCTTCACATACACATGATATCATATTTAGTTCCTCAACCTAAATTCACACAGTCATACATCCTTAGGAAATTATTATATTTATTCATTATCACATATTGAAACAAATATAATAATTGGAATTGCCTCTATTAATAATCAAACCATTTATAAAATAAAGGAAACATGGTAGAGAGCAACAGGGGTGGCGGTACTCAAGGCAACAAGGGTGGAGATTCCTTGTGACCTCACTCCCCTTGATCTACTCCTAGCAATTCCATTGGGAATAAGGAAGATCATAATAGGAAGTCGTGGATAGATCTATTCCAGTCCTCAAACCAAAATGTGAACACTACCCTAGAGAAGAGTGAGATAGTTTTACAAGGAGGAAGACTGGTCTTCCCACGAAAGGAAGCTATAGAGAATTCAGAGAAGTGGAAGAACTGTTTGGTAGGGTACATTGTAGGATTCAAGCATCATCTTCCAACCCTAGAAAGATACTTTGCCCAGATTTAGAAAGTCAAATGAACTATTGAAGTTATCATCAGAGGCAATGGTTTCTTCATTCTTAAGTTCTCTGATAGTCAAGATACAGAGGATGCTCTCCAGGATGGGGTATGTACTATCAAAGGAAAGCCAATTGTATTGATGAAGTGGAAATCGAATGATGCCATCATAAGATTTAAACTGTTTGATATTCCAGTTTGGGTGGAAGTCCACGACATTCAGTTCGAGATGTGGGATAAGAGGATGTTCGAATGCATTGGCTCTTAACTTCAAATACCCTTGTGTTCTGATAGACTAACCAGTGAATGTATGAGAATGGAGTTCACCAAACTTCAAGTTCTTATCCTTACTGACTTTAGTTTCCTGTTGGAATCAGAATTGTATTCAGATGAGGGTGTTTTGCATACTATTAAGTTCAAATATTAATGGCATCATGTCAAGTGCAGTTTGGGCATGGAGAATGTAATAAAGACAAAGTTGTTGTCAAAAGGATTTGGGTAAATAAGATAGTGAACAAACAATTATAGATAATGCAGAGTCTACCAACAATAGCATTGAGAAGGCCCTTTCTTATTCAAATGTTGAAGATAATGTTCTTGGGTTTGAAGCACATTTAAAAGAATAGAGTGATGAACTCGATAGGCGGTAAGAATCAATTGAGAAATCTCAAAGGAACTTTGAAGAAAATGAGAAGGAGAGGTCATCTGGGACTGAAGTTGTTGTCATCACTCCTAAGAATACATCATTAGAACCTAATAAGGCTAAAGAAGAAGAGTTTAGGAATGTTGGCAACAAGAAGAAAGTAAAGGCTACAAAAAGATCATTGATAATAAGGTGGCACTCAATAATAGATTTAGAGATCTTGATGACACGACTGAGTCTACTAGTCTCAGTGAAGTAACGGATGAAAGTGTTCTAAATGGATAACAACTTTTTCTCCATTGCTACCTAGAATGTGAGATGGCTAAATAATAAGGTTCCCAGATTCCAAGAGGATTTGAGGAGGGTTAAATCACATATTATCATTCTTTTAGAAATGAAGTTTGGATCTAGTAAAGTTCATAAGTAAATTGATGAGTATTTCCCTGGTTATTCTTGGATTTCTAATCATGATTCTCACATTTTGGTGAGAGTGTTAATTCTGTGGAAAGTTGAACAGTGTTCCATTACTAAGATTTTTGAGTTTTATTAGTTTCTTGAAATTAGAATCATATTCAAAATAGGGTGTTTTTCATACTATTAAGTTCAAATACGAATGGCATCCTATCAAGTGCAGTTTGGGAATGGAGAATGTAATAAAGATGAAGTTGTTGTGAAAAAGATTTGGGTAAATAAGACAGTGAGCAAACGATTCTAGATAATGCAGAGTCTACCAATGATAGCATTGAGAAGGCCCTTTCTTATTCAAATGTTGAAGATAATGTTGTTGGGTTTAAAGAACATTTAAAAGAATAGAGTGATGAACTCGACAGACAACAAGAATCAATTGATAAAGCTCTGAGCAACTTTGAATAAAAAGAGAAGGAGAGGTCATCTGGGACTGAAGTTGTTATCATCACTCCTAAGAATACATCGTTAGAACCTAATAAGGCTAAAGAAGTAGAGTTCATGAATGTTGGCAACAAGAAGAAAGCAAAGGCTACAAAAGGATTGTTGATAATAAGGTGGCACTCAACAATAGATTCAAAGATCTTGATGACACGACTGAGTCTACTGGTCTTAGTGAAGTATCGGATGAAAGTGTTCCAAATGGATAACAACTCTTTCTCCATTGCTACCTGGAATGTGAGAGGGCTAAATAATAAGGTTCCCAAAGTCCAAGAGGAGTTGAGGAGGGTTAAATCACATATTATCATTCTTTTAAAAATGAAGGTTGGATCTGGTAAAGTTCAGAAGTAAATTGATAAGTATTTCCCTAGTTATTCTTGGATTTCTAATCATGATTCTCACGTTTGAGTGAGAGTGTTAATTCTGTGGAAAGTTGAACAGTGTTCCATTACCAATATTTCTGAGATCGATCAGTTTGTTGGAATCAAAATTGTATTCAGATGAGGGTGTTTTGCATACTATTAAGTTTGAATATTATTGGAATCCTATCAAGTGCAATCCGGGCATGGAGAATGTAATAAAGATGAAGTTGTTGTGAAAAAGATTTGGGTAAATAAGACAGTAAACAAACAATTCTAGATAATGCAGAGTCTACCAGCGATAGCATTGAGAAGGCCCTTTCTTATTGGAATGTTGAAGCTAATGTTGTTGGGTTTAAAGCACATTTAAAAGAACAGAGTGATGAACTCGACATGCGGCAAGAATCAATTGAGAAAGCTCTTAGGAACTTTGAAGAAAAGGGGAAGGAGAGGTCATTTGGGACTGAAGTTGTTGTCATCACTCCTAAGAATACATAATTAGAACCTAATAAGGCTAAAGAAGTAGAGTTCGTGAATGTTGGCAACAAGAAGAAAGTAAAGGCTACAAAAAGATTGTTGATAATAAGGTGACACTCAACAATAGATTCAAAGATCTTGATGACACGACTGAGTCTACTGGTCTCAGTGAAGTATTGGATGAAAGTGTTCCAAATGGATAACAACTCTTTCTCCATTGCTACCTGGAATGTAAGAGGGCTAAATAATAAGGTTCCCAGAGTCCAGGAGGAGTTGAGGAGGGTTATATAGCATATTATCATTCTTTTATAAATGAAGGTTGGATCTGGTAAAGTTCAGAAGTAAATTGATAAGTATTTCCCTGGTTTTTCTTTGATTTCTAATCACGATTCTCACATTTTGGTGAGAGTGTTAATTCTGTGGAAATTTGAACAGTGTTCCATTACCAAGATTTCTGAGTTCGATCAGTTTGTCCATGCTCTTGTCAATTTTGAAGGGATTTTTTTTCAAATTACGGGGTGTGTGGATAAAACAATGATTATGATAGAGTTAATCTATGGAGTGATATTGATATTTTGTCCAAAACTATAGTTGAGCCATGGATATTGATTAGGTACTATAATGTTGTTAGAAAAGAGGTTGACGCATTGGAAAAGAGCCACCCACTAAAAAAGTGTGAAAGATTTCAATGATTGTCTTCTTACCAGTGGTTTGTTTGAGTTTGATATTAGTGGTTCTTTCTAGTACTTGGGAAAACAATAAAGGTGGTAAGGACTTTTTGGTTTCTAGAATTGATAGGATTCTATAAAACTTTAGTTTCATGTCTAAATTTCATGATTTCAAGGCTTTTGTTCATACTTATATTACAAGTGATTGCATACTTATTACTGTGTTTGTGGGTCAGAGTACACTTGTTAGGGCTCCATTCCAGTTTGTTAATGCTTGGTGCTCTATGGAGGGATTTAAAAGTTTCATCTCAATGGCATGGGATGCTAAATTGGATGGGTTATCTATGTTCAAAATGTATAATAAATTGAAGGAAGTTAAAACATATCTTATTAAATGGAATAGAAGCAAAGGGAATCTTCCTGATGATGTAAAGTTATTGAGTATGAAGCTATGTGTGCTCAAAGTTATCTTGACAGGAATCCTTTTGATGAAGATCTTATTAATATGACTACCAATACAAGCAAAGCTTCTATTAAGGCTATTGAACAAAATGAAACTTTATTGAGATGGAAATCTCGTGTGCTTTGGTGAAAAGAAGGAAACAAAAACTCAAAGTTTTTATACTCCTCTCTAAAAGTTAGAAGATAAAGAAATCATATTAGATGTTTATACATAAATGGTAATGCTTGAACTGATGAGAAAGATGTCAAAAATTATGCTACCAATTATTATAGTTATATTTCCAATAATAACAACTCTATTGATATTGAAAAACTTGAAGGCCTCAATTTTCCATGTTTGGATGATATTCAAATGCTTATGTTAGATAAATTTGTTTCACCCAAAGAGACTAAAGTTTTTTTCTAATTCTGAATGTGGACAAGAGTCCAAGACTTGATGGGTTTAATGGAAAAAAAATTCTAGGAGTATTGGGATATTGTTGAAGGTAATGTCACTATTGTTGTGCCTGACTTTTTTAAATATGGCATACTCCTAAAAGAAGATAATAAGACTTTTATTTTCCTCATTATAAATAACAATGATACTGGTGATTTGAAGAATTGGTGCCCCATAGCTTTGTGTAATAATATTTACAAAGTAATCTCAAAAATCTTGGTTAATAGGATTTAGATGGCGCTTCCCTCTCTTGTCAGTTTCAACCAATGTGCTTTTGTGAAAAATAGAAGTATTAAAGATGATATGCTCTTATCTAATGATATCATTCATGACATCAAAAATAAACACGTAGATGCTCGTATGAGTTTAAAAGTTGATCTTTCTAAGGCTCATGATTCAATAAGATAGGAAGCTTTGTTCATCATTATGTGGAAAATGAAATTTGTTGGATGTTGGTTATTATGGGTCAGGGAGATTTTCTGTACTACTTCATATCAGGTGTTTTTTAATGGTGAACCTCTTGATAGCTTTCACCCAATTAATGAAGTAAGGAAGAGTGACCCTTTGGCACCCTACCTACTTGTTCTAGTCATGCAATGCTTTACTCAATTGATTAATCAGAATGTTGAAGATGGGAGAATTTGTCCTCTTAAGGCATTGAAAACTTTTTGTTTACCATCTAGTATTTTCCAATGATTTGATGGTGTTTGTTGAAGCTTATGAACATAATGCCAAAATATTAAGTTGATGTTTGAAGATCTTAAAAGTATGACTAGATTAAATCTAAAATGATAAATCTCAGTGTTCTACAGTTTTGATGATACTAAAGAGTTGATGGGCTCGATTCTCAATATTGAGGAAGGAGTACTTCCTCAGAGGTATTTGGGTATCATTATCACCCTATTCATTGGTAAGTTAAAATGTGATTTATATGCTCCTCTTTTAGACATGATTAAGTCAAGGTCAGATGGATGGAAATCAAACATGCTCTGATGTCTGGTAGACTGAATTTGATTCAATCTACTACTTCATCCATGCAGTTATTCTGGTCTACAACCTTCCTTTACCTTTTCAATTGTTGATGAAATAGAAGTTCTTTGTAGGGAATTCTTATGGGGAAGCACTAAAGAAAATAAGAAAGTTCACCTTGTAAAGTTGGATAAAGTCAGTTTACCAAAGAAGGAAGGATGTCTTGGGATTAAGTCTATTAAATTGATAGTCAAACTTGTTTCTATAATGAATTTGTCAGATGTGGCTAGTAAAAAAGATAGACTATGGGTATTTTGGATTAATGAAAAATATCTAGACAAATTTACTACTTGGATAATGGTGTGTATCTAGGAATCGTGGAAACCTTTCTGTTAATGATTTGCTCAGAGATATTCCTATTTCATCTCCTAATGTTGAACAAATCATTTGTATGGGAAAGGATAGATTGAAAATTGGTTTTGTTTGGGATGTTATTAGAGAAAAAAGTTCATGGTTTGAAAGTTTTTTAATGGATCTAGAATTTTAACTGCCCAAATATTTATCATTTAAATGCATGGAAAGGGGCTGCAACAAGCTCTTGACTTCTGATTATGTTAAAAGAATGGGTATCTCTACCAATTCTATATGTTTTTTGTGTATGTTAAGCTATGAAGGTTGTAATCTTGTTATGTTCTTATGCAGCTATTCGGTTGTAATTTGCAGGAAGGCTTCTTGGTTTGGTTCCCCACCTATGTATTGTGAAGACTTAGTTCTATGGGAAAACAAGGAGCCCCACATCATGGCTATTTTTATTCTTTATACTTTATGGAACGAGAGAAATTTTTGTGTCCATGAAAACAGATACACAAATGTGGATAAACTTTGGACTCATATTTACAATACCTTCCTTCTACTATTGGAGTGGTTGGTTTTTTTTATATATAGTATTTTGTTTGTACACATAGAGTACATATGGCCTCTTCTTGTGTATGAAGTCAGTTAACTTCCCTAGGCACAAACTTTGTATCCCTCTACAAAAATACAAAAAGTCATGTGAGCTTCCACACAAACAAATCATTTACAAAATGTGCCATTACAGTCATCATATGAGTGGCTCTTAGAACATATCACCAACACCCATATCACAGTTATAGTCTACCCTCATGATCAACAAAAAATTCATGATTTTGTTATTCTTCCCATAGAGTTGTGGGACTTATATTAAGACCTAGTGTTATCTTTGCATTGTTGTATTGGTAAGGGTTATATAAGGATATGATGGTAGTTTCATTAGCATCCTTAAAATTTGAAATTCACTTCATTACATCAAATGAAGTTTGGACATATTTGAAATGGAAATAATAGAATATTATTAAGCCTCTTATCTTAAACTAGAACAAACATGAGGTTATAAGATTCCATAATCATGCTCGATATAGGTTCCTAAACATTCAAGATCCTAGTCAAAATTCTCATGTGTCTTAATTATTCCTTTAGTGCATGTGGTGGTTAAATTACCAAGGTTTATCAATTTCTCCTAGTTAGAGAGTAGTTATATTTTACATATTTGTTGAGGAAATTACTCAAAATGAGTTGAATGTATTCATTATTGAGTTTAGATAACCCTAAAGTTACATTGTACTTCTAATATTGAAGATACAAGACTCTGTCCCTTAAATGAATTATTGTACAAAAGAAACTAGACACTTAAGGAGTCAACAAAGGGTAAGTCAAGTACTCATATGTATCTAAATATCTTTCATAATCATTAACCCCACCTCTAAGTCTAGGGTTTTAGTCACTCCTCTAAGTAGTCATGTGGTTCTTGTTGATGGATTTCTCTACTAATTGTTAAGTCATATAGTAATGACTTGGTTTAGGATAACATCAACAAAACCCAAAATATATTGTTTTGTAGAGATAATATAATATTAGAAGATAGGTTTCATGAGGAAAACTTTTTTGAAGTAAAACAGAGAAGGGAGCCAAAATCAATGCAAGAACCAAGAACAAAAAATTTATCACTACATAAACATCTTTGATGTCATTCTACCACTACTTCTCTCAACCAACATTGTCAAATATCAAAGAAATTGAGAGACATGTAATAGGAGCCCTACCTATCAACCTAGTAAGGATGGATGTGGTTCCCATTACATTATGTCAACCCCTAATAAATCTTTATAAGGTAACACCTTATTGCAACATAACCATTGTGTGTCTCTGAAGAGAGACGCAACCTCAACATGGTATAACCAAGAGTCACATGGTTACTCAACCATCATAGTAAGTGATTAGGGTTTCACATTCTCGATGGTTAACTAGCCTACTATCTTTACACAAGGAAAGATCACATAGGCATCTAATTTTCTATGAGAAGTATATGGAAGATCTTCACTAAATCATTGTGACTTATCCTCAACCCACCTCAGTGTACTAGGATACTAAAATTCAAGGAAGATGGAACTCGACCTTAGGGAAAAGAACATCATTTAGGAGTTCATCTATATTTTCTTCACACAAATTAGATGACTAGGTAATGTTTCCTTATGTTTAATCACATGGGGAAGAGTTTTAAGCAAAAACTATACTGAAGAAAGTTCATGTTGAAGGCAAAACTTCCTAACCATAATGGAGTTAGTTCAAGTTATCACTAACTAAGGGATATCATAATTATAAGTCTTAAATTGGGTCTAAAGTTTGTTATATAATCATGCATCAGTCTTAAAGTGAACATAGTTGAAAACGCACATGGAAGACAACAAGGAATACAATTAAGGTGGGAACTAGGGCCTAACCTAGCTAAGAGTGTCCAATGTAGAAATCACTCTATATTTTTTCTAGTGACTTCGCATTATTACAAGAGATGGAAACCAATCACTAAAAGAAACATATCTTTCTAGGGAAATTTTTTATACTTAAGAGAGGAAATTTTGGTTAAGGCTAGTATATGTTGAGTCAAACCACAATACATGTTTATGAACTTGGAGGAACCAAGTCAAGTAAGTATTGAAACCCTAACTGGCATATTGTGACTCAAGGTAGAAACCTAAGCAATATGTACAGCTAATTGAAACATCTACATAGAAAAATATGATATACAAAATAAGATGATCATATAGAAATGAACAATTGAACTATTACACTATCTTCAAATATTGCATTACATCATTCCTTACCACAAGAGTGGAATTATAACAAAAAATTGTACTACAACCTAGATCAAAATAGACCAGTTGTAGAGGGAAACCTAGCCATATCAAGGTATTTTGAGTCTTGAGCATGTTCATCTTGAATCATCCTTCTTTAAGAAGCGTACATCAAGGTGGTTAGGGAATGACACCTAGAAAAAGGGGGAACAAGAGAAAATGTATGAATCGATAAAAGTGGTAAGTGTGCAAATTCAGAACTACTTGAGAAACTAAAGGATAAAGTACAAAAATAGTTATTCTCATTTCAAAAGAGGGAAGTAAGCAAGTAGGAAGTAAAATCAAGAGACATGACAAATAGAGAATGTTGTATTTGTTTAATAGAAGATAATTAATCAATATAAAGTTCTTACCTCTATTAAATTTATCAATTTTCAATCTCATTGCATGTAGATTATAATAAAGACTAGAATTATTTAAAAAGTAGGACAAGATCGTATAAATTCCAAACCAAGGTTAGGAGCAACAAAACCTATTTAAGGAATGAGACCCAATAGTGGGATCACTCAACGATACAAACATGAGCCATGAAACTTTTAAGCAGTGCAAAACATAACCATTGATGAAGTTACAAAATATTATGCATGCATGCATTCTTCACCCTAAAAGGGTGGTGCATAAAAATGAAAAGGTTACATATATGTTCACCTAAGATCATATGCAAAGGGAAATAAGGCTATCTCAAGTTGTCCTTATGTTCACCAATGGGCTCACGTTCATCTTAAGTCTCTTCCCTATAAAGCACCTACACTTGGGAGGAGGGAATACCCAGAAAATAGGAAAACATGATATGTATCAGGAAAAGATGAGTATGTACATTAAACAATATTTTGGGAATTAAAATGGGTTAAAAGAGAAAAAGAGATGTTCCCATATAAAGGAGAGTCATCAAAAGATAATTAAGTTCCAACAAGACATATATCAAGAAAATGAATTCTAGAAGAATGGGGCATATAAATAAATGAGTGAGATAACACATCTTGCCATTAACCATGACAATATCACAACAATCATAACCATTTGCATGTAATTGGACTAAAGTAACTATAGTAGGACCATGACACCATTGATTCATTGGCCTAAGTAAAATGGGTGGAAAAGCACACCCTAGGCAGAAAAGCACACCTCTGTATATATCAAGGTGGAAAAGCACACCCCAGGGCAGAAGAGCACGCCCTAATGGTTACGCATAAGCGTCTACAATAGTTATCTAGTAAAATTATCTAACATGCATAAATATAGTGTCAAGATAGTTTGCATTCACCATTCACATTTCCAAGTACAACAGCAAAGAAGGTGGGGTCATAGACACAAGGCAACAAAGTATTCATCAAGCATAGTGGAATCAGATGATTCAATATCATGAACTAAAGAATTTACAACATGGATGAATAAAAGTTGACAATATTCAAAAGATGCCTCATTGTAACAAGGTTAAGTTAAATTATGCCCAAAATTAAATAGGGAGGGTTCCATACCTGATATATTTATTAGTAATATTATTACTATGGGTCAACTTCCAATGATTGTTTCCTCCTAAATCAATATATTTCACAGATCTGGCAAGACATACAAAAAAATATTTAACAAAATATGGTTGTTGGCGACTTAAGCATGTATTAGGGATTTTCTCCTAATATTCCCCAAGATATAATTAATACAATTTTTCATTATTAAATGGTTGGATCATGATTTTATCAAGTACAACATAAGATAATGTTAGTGTCAAAATTAGTTGGTGTCATGAGGTTGAACAAGATACAACCATCTTCATATGATGTTACATACTGATAGATGAGTCTTTGATATCCATATTAACCCAATTACCAATGTATTTACATATGATTCAAAAATGAATAATTTTGCATATAGTCAAACATTAAATGTCACCTTATCATTTATTCCTATATATAAGGTTAGTCATAACCAAACATGTATTTCTTTTATATTTCCTAACAACCTCCATTTTAGTCAAGATGTGTTTGTTTATGTCAAAATAATGCATAAGTCAATATTTTCTCTCCAAGTGTACTTATATATATATATATATATATATATATATATATATATATATATATATATATATCTACGGTTTTGAACTTTTAACTAGGTTATTACAAGTATTTATGGTATACCAATTAATACTAGTAGACCCAGTTTTTCTCCTATAGATACCAATATTATTAAGTGATTTAATTTGTCAACTGGACGGGCTTTGCAACTCCAACTTTCTTATTAACAACTAGTTTTTACCTAACGTTTCCTTTTTAATCATTTTCTAGTACCAACCTTAGGCCTAACTCCTTCATAAATTACCATGTCTTGTCATATATATATATATATATATATATATATATATATATATATATATATATATATATATATATATATATAAACATGTGTTGTGAGTATACTTGTTGTATACTACATAATTTAGATGTCTATGATACCTAATTTTAACAATTTATCATCTGATCTAATGCCTATTGTACTTGCATTCAGGATATAACTAACATGGCTTCCAAATGAAATCTTTACTAGCATTATTAAGCAAAGTCACATGTAGATATATATTGACATCATGGAGTTGGTTGACCAAGAATTTTATATTATGATTCGGTTCCCAACCTATTACATGTTGTTTCATCATTATCCTTAACTATTAATGGATATTGAATTTTGATAAAACCAACAGGAGGACCTCACTTGTAGATTGACAGTGTTACTACTAGTCTGCAGCTCAGTTCTCTTGTGGGTTATCAATTGAGTCTAGTGTTCTTTGCTCCATGTTGTGGCTTTGAATCAGCCCAACATCGAGGCTACTCCTGAAGGCAGTCAAGGTTGCAAACCTAGATATGAAGAAAGGAGATGGCAGCATCGAGCTAGATCGATGTTCTAGTCTCTACTGCAACATGCAACTATTGACCACTAATTCTATTCAGCTAAGCACCTCTACAACATTGTGTGGAACATGGATGGAGGCCAGGTCTTAGGGCACTAAGGAAATAAGGGAGAGGATGATAGAACACTAGAGGAGGGAAACTCCTCAGTGCTTGTTTCTACCGTTGCAGTGTTGAAGAGATTGTAGGCGGTGATGCCACTTTTGGGTACCACTACTTCTCTATGGCACTTACATAATGCGACAGTTGGGGTTGCATATCATGGGAGAGAAATGATATGAGGAAAAAGAAGAAAGGAAGGATGTGGCTAGGGTTACAGTTAGGAAGAGATATGGAATGAAGTGGAGAAGAAAAGGAGAAAGGAGTGGCCATCTGTTACCTGATCGGTGCAGCTTTTTCTTCAGATGGAAGGACTATGTCCAAGTGTCGTAATGGGAAAATAACGAATGCACTACACTTCTATTGAAAGGGGAACCCTCGGTGGCATAGAAATGTAATTACTTGCTAAATTAGAGTACATTGGAGATATAGTCTTCCAATAATTAATTGAATGGGAAAAAGATCTCAGATTGGTACAAAATTTAGTATGCGGACCAATTAAGATATGATCAATCTAATTTTATAGTCAAATTATTATTTCAAGAATCTTTATATTTTATTTATCTTTGAGTATGATAAGTACTACATTAATGTGTTTATTATCTCATATTATTTAATTATAAATCTTTATTTATAATTCATATATTTTATTTCATAAAAGTATTAGGAATATTTTAGAGTGCAAATTAGGAGAATGATTAGTTAATTAATTAATTTTAAATAATTAACTTTACAAGAGACGTAATTAGTTAATTTATTCTAAAACTTCCTACAAATGATTTCGTTAAAAGATTATATTTTTCTTGACTTCATTTACTCTTAATTAATAATTAAAGGTAAGAGGGATTTAAAACGAACATTGTTAAAAATCATCTTAACAAGAGGGGAGGTTGACCTATAATCCTATATCATGTTATGTTACAACACTCTACCCCTTAAAGAGGATTTCATCACCGAAATCCACCAAGTTATAGCCCAATATACTAAGCTATAATTTCTAACCAACTATAAGTTTCTAATACACAAGATAGAGTTACTGTAGTGAGTCCTAAATTAACACTCCCACATCATACTTATATAAAAAACCCAACATGAAATTATATTACTCCATCCTATGACCTGGTGAAGGCTTAATGCCTATTATGAGGTGATATCATCTAGTGATGTGATTGAGGGATTGATATCCCACAGTGATGTGACAATGGTGGTAGCCTTGCAGGGCTGTGTGGCTTTGGTGATAGCCTTATGAATGGAAATGTTATAAGTATCATGTGGTGATGTGACAAGTTTATACCTTATACTTTTTATATGGTAGGGTTTTAGGGCTTTAGAGAAATTTCTACCATGGAAAACCAAGGTTCTGACCTGGAGAAAGATAGAAGGAAAGATAAAAAAGAAATAGATGGAGGAAAGAAGGAAATTCTTACACTTTTAGGTCAAGATCACTAGAAGGAAGCTTTTTCAACCCTAAAATGAAGTCAATTTCAACCTTAGAGCCTTTCTCCAAGAAGATCCCCACGTTCTTTTTCCTTGGGAGAAAAATTCATATCTGAATAGAGGGAGAACGAGGTTGGGAGAAGGAGGGAGGTGGTGGAGAGAAAATGGCTCTTTTTGGTGCTTGGGGATAAGTATATGACACTTTAAGATAAAGAAAAAGAAAAAGTTGAAGTTCTAGTATCTATCCAAGTGTCCATGGCCTTAATTTATCAAGAATATACAAGCACACACAAGAAACTCCTCCATCATTTTTATAGACTTGCTTATCTTGCCTTTGTCGAATTTCCTAGCCAATCAAATAATTCATTAGTTGATAGCTACTAAAGGTAGCTCATCTGTGAAGAGGGAAAACCCTAAAATACCCTTGGAGCAAACACCTTCAAACCAAGGTTTAAATAGGTGCCTCATGGATCAACAAGCTCAAGAATGATGGTAGAGTATCTAAGGAACATAATGCAAGTGATAAATTGCAAAGAAAACCTCTCAATTGGGTAAATTACATAAAAGTCCAAAATGTGCATAACTTGCTCAAACAATGTCCAAATTGGACCAAATTTCAAACTTAAGCTTGTCTTATGATTTCAAAGCATATAAAAATGTTATATTAGGGTTCTAAGCATTCGATTATGGAAAAATAATGATGCATATAAATAACGAGTGAGATAACACATCTTGCCATTAACCATTCACAATATCACAACAATCATAACCATTTGCATGTAGATATGTTGGACTAAAGTAACTATAGTAGGGCCATGACACCATTGAGCCATTGGCCTAAGTAAAATGGGTGAAAAAGCACACTTAGTCAAAAAAGCATGTCTCCGTATATGTCAAGGTGGAAAAGCACACCCCAGGAAGAAAAGCACCCCCTAATGGTTATGCATAAGCATCTATGATAGTTATCTAGTCAAATTGTATGACATGCATAGATAGAGTGGCAATATAGTTTGCATTCATCATTCACATTTCCAAGTACAATAGCAAAGTAGGTGGGGTCATAGACCTGAGGAAACAAAGTATTCATCAAGCATAGTAGAATCAAATGATTCAATATCACGAAATAAAGAATTTTCATCATGGATGAATAAAAGGAGACAATATTTAAAATATGCCTCATTGTAAGAAGGTTTAAGTCATGTTATGCCCAAAATTAAACAGGGAGCAGTGCATACATGATATCTTTATTAGTAATATTATTACTATGGGTCAACTTCTAATGATTATTTCCTCCTAGATCAATTTATTTCACATATCAGACAAGACATATACAAATATGTTTTTATTTATCTAAAAAAAGGTTTTTTGGCAATTTAAGCCAGGAATAGGGTTTTTCTCCTAATATTACCACACATATAATTAATACACTATTTCATTATTAAATAGTTGGAGCATGATCATATTAAATACAATGTAAGATAATTTTAGTGTCAACATTAGTCATTATCACAGCCATCCCCAATGGTGTTACATATTGATACATGAGTCTTTGATATCCATATTTAGCCAATTACCAATGTATTTATATATAATTGAAAAATAAATAATTTTGCATATATTCAAACCTTAAGTGTCTCCTTATCATTTACTCCTAGATATTGTTGGTATGTATGCCCAAAGAGCCAATCATATGATGATTTTAATGGCATAATTTGTAAATGATTTGATTATTAATAAAGGCAAGCTTCTAATTTATTCAATTATGAGATAACAAAGTAACATAATTAATGTCTAGAGAATGATATTACTCAATGATGTATGGCTTCAAGTACGTGACTTGAACAATGAGATCATACGGATGTTAAGTGTATATACATTCTTAATATGTCCCTGGTCAGATGTTATTGTGGAAGGAAGATATACACTAATAACCCATAAGACTAGAGTGTGTGTTGGTTGATGACAGAATCTCATTATTCATGATATGGTATATCAAACCAAGCATATAGATACATGTTAGATAATAGTGAATCGGACAGACCCACCATGTGAGTAACACATGGAAACCATTACAATGGTAGTCACAGTTATCTCTCATCATGTTGGTGGTGATTGTGGTTCTTAGACATGAAGTCACTACACTCATTACATGTCATTCGGTATGCTTTGACATCATCCAATATAATCCTGATAAGGATTTCCATAATAGTGAGGATTGGGTGACTGCGACACATGGGGACTATCTGTGAGTGATGTGGATGGGATTTGTCCCTCCTATAGGAGTATGGTATCCTAGGCCTCTTGATAAGAGAGACTTAGAAATGCATGGCCATGCACATGTGAGTCAATATGTAATATTGAGCTTAAATATATCTCAGACGGTCTTCTTTTGTTCAAGGAACAAGATTGAATATTGAAGAGGACGACTGCTCCATGCCTCAAGTTCAATCTAGATATCAGCAACAAAGGAACTTACAAATGTAACACCATACACAGATTGTAGGTTGAAGTTTTCTCCAATTTCCATTTACTTGGGTAGCAATGATGTGTGACTAGGCACCACTCTTTGCTTGTGATGTCATACATGAACATTCTTGTCAACATAATATGGGACATGTAGGGTTACACACATAGGAACTAACCTAGAAGAGGGTCTTTGATCATGATCGATAATTGAATTGAATGCTAAAGTGTTAGGAAAATTCAAGCAACAAATCAACTAAATGGACTCCCAACCGATCGACTCATGTGATGAATGACTGATTGGAGTGTCATGTTGATTTGAGTACTAAATTGACTAAGTTCTAGATAATCGAGCCATGACCCAACTAGTTCACTATGTGAATCGATTGGTTCGAGATCATGAGACAACCAGTTCATACTTGTAGATGTTCGATTTGTGGTGCAATTTAATTACATCACAGATTAGTGTTGATGTCATGTCATGCATTAATTGGATTAGAATTATCAATTCATATGGGATTGGGAAACATGATGAAATGATAGGTTCACTAATTCACTCAGCAAATTGACTAAATTCCTGTTCACGTGTTGCAAAAATTAGAGATTTTGATCCCTTCCACTCCCACACAAACTAGGAATCATGACCCTAACCCCTCCTATAAATAAAGGGGTATTGGGGGCTTATCTGACACATCAATTTCCTCTGAAAATTGTTTGTCTTCTCTAGCTATGGTAATGAGAGAACCCGAGCAAGTCCTATATGATAAAGAGAGGGATAGCAAGGGAGAACAATTGTGGGAGAGAAAGTTGATGACTAGTGCATCAACAGGAGGGACAACTCCTTCCTGTCCACTCTAGTAGGACAATATGAGTTCCAGGTAGTACATGTGGACTTCAATAGAGGCGAGTTGCCCTTTTCCCATTGCTAGGAGGACAACATCAGCGAGCGGTCTGTGGTGATATCAAGAGTTGTTGCATATGCCATTTGAGTGTGTTGTCCACGGTGGAGCTGTACACGAGTCTCAATGCAACTAGTAGACAGTTGTACAACTACAATGATGAGGATATGTCGGTGGACTTGCTCCAAGACCAAGTATATCCTTGAAACTATCCTTTCCATTATACAGTTATTGATGTGATCTGCTGGTTTAATGGGGGATATGGTAGTAAAAAAATTATTTCCGCTGCCTATTATGTAGCTATATTTCCCTACATTGTTATCAGAGCCAATGTCAATCTACTATATTTTTGGGTAATCGATTTGATCAGATTTTTGTTTTATCATTTATTTATTGCACATAATGTAAATAAATTGTCCAATCAAATACCATGCATAATCCCAAACTAATATATATATAGGGATTGTCTTTAATACCCGGCGGGTAACTACCCGCGCACACTTCATGATATTTTTTTTCACACTTCCTGATTTTTAAAAAAAAAATTGGCAAATGTAGAGGAGCATTTTATCTATCTCTACAAAAAAATTGATCAAAAAATAATATTATTTTCCCCCGCCCCAAATCAAAAAACTCGTCCATATATATTACTGACTATATATTTTCTGCGCAGTTACTCTTTTGCACACTTCCTGATTTTTTTTTCACACTTCTTGATTTTTTTTTCACAATTGTAGAGGAGAATTTTATCTAGCTCTCCAAAAAAATTTGATCAAAAAATAATATCATTTGCCCCCCCCCCAAATCAAAAAACCCATCCATATATATTACTAACTGTATATTTTCTGCGCAGTTACTCTTTTGCTCTCAGAGTTACTCTATATATCAGTATAGTTACTCTTTTGATTCAGAAGAGTTACTCCAGTGTACCATATAGTTACTCTTTTAAACCCGAGTTACTCCAGTAGGTAGCGAAAATCTAGCTACCCGCCGGGCAACGAATGAACAGCCATATATATGCAATTTACACGCATCGCCCTAAAAGCCAGCTTTGATGGTGGATGTGTAGAGTGGTAATGGCCAATAACCATAATTATTTTTCCATGGTTGTGTGTGGCTGGTTATTCCTCCTTTATCTCAGTTTGCATACTGAGCCTCTATCTTGTCTTCCAATTGTAGAAGTATTATTCTTTACTACCTTTTCTCTCCTCAAATGTAACTCAAGGTTTCTCTATAATCATTTAATAGTAGGATAATTTAATTTCTTGTTACGATGGAGAAGAAGATGCTCAGACCTGACCAACTGACTATTTCACAAGGCGATCTGATCGGCTGGAGGATCTAGGAGGACCAAGAAGGATGAGTCAGATTGATTGGTTGGTGAACCCCACCCATCGACTGGAGGACTCAGTAGATGGTGGACCATAGACCAGACGATTAGTGAGATGACCAACCAACCATCCAGGAGTTGAGCCAATTGGTTCAAGGGTTGAACTGATCAATCCATATTGGCAAGCATGGATCTTCGTCAACAATAGGTTTTTGCATGGGATGTAGACCCTAGGTTGTGGTAATTCCTTATGGCTCCAAGAATTCACATTAGACTGCCCATAACCCTCATTTTTATTGCATATTTTTGTTGTGGGATATAGCATTTATATGATACTTACTATATATCTGGTGATTCGATAAAGTATATGTATTTATAAATACAAACTCACTCAATTAAATATTAAGTCTTAGATGCTTTTCAAAAGAAGCACACATGAAAAACGTGATCGACTAATCATAGGTTACACCCAAGCTTGATGTGTTGACCATCTAGTCGAAGTGTGATGGTAGATATGTAGGTTCTACCCAAGTGGGGTGCATATCTATCGTGTTGGCTTTTGGGTCAGGCTTAATGGTGTGTCCTTACTGGGATTAAGCACCAGAAGCATGACGATGATTATGGCAAGGAGTTGCACCTAGCATCTATCTAAGAGTTGCATATGATGCAATTGGCAAAAGTTTCCTAGAATATTATGGAATTAATTAATTAACCAAATAATCATATTAATTGATTAATTAATATCTGACTCCATGCAATCGCTCAGGATGTCTCTATGGGCATATTTACCAATAGACTCCCACTTGCACTTAGAGCCAGTCACTCCAATTAATTGGCTCAAACATTCTAATATTATTCTAATGGATTACATAAACATTTTAGTAATCAATGTGATTCAGAGAAATTCCAATCAAATCCAAAATTATACTCCTATTGTTTGAGAGTTGATTGAAAAAGAAAAATAAACAAAAGAAATCAAAACAATCGATTAAATGGTTGGTTTAATCAATTAACGATGGAATCTTAAGGATTGTGGTTTCACCGCAGGTTCTCGTTGTACTAATTCCTACACAATTATCCTAATTCATCTCCTATTCTAGGTAGTGGCATGTAGTCAGAATTGTTCACTGTCGTGTAACAATTCACTACCTAAATCTAGGTCGGTTCCACGGTAGTAGTAACCTATACCCTAAATTAGGTGCATGAAGATCACACTCTTGGTTTCCACCATTAACTGTATATCACCTTGTTCAAAGGATTTATTATTTAATGTGATATTCATCTCTTTTCAACAATAAATTCTTCTTTCAAAGTAATTAAAGGTATTATATTATCATTAGGGTGATCAATCATAATGATATAATGGAGAAAACAAAATCATACCACGGATTTTAGAGACAAATTATGATAACTATGTCAAAAATGTCATACAACGATTACCTGGGCTACTCCCGGTCCTAAAGATAAAGGGGATTAGCCCCGCATGTTCATCTCAATGAAAGACATGATGAGAGAAAGGGAAAACATATGGAAAACCTGAATAGATGTGATGTAAACCCATGAACGGAGGAGATCCGGGCATTCCCCAGTGTAGGATGAGCGATCTACAACCTTTTGACAGTGGGAAACTCCTTCCTCAGCTCTCGGAATGATCGGGGCATGACTCTGGGCTCAGTTCTTCTCTCCTTCTCCTCCTCGAGACTTGTGCAATGGCTCTGGACATGATAGATTTCTTAGGGCTACCGTAATTAGGTATATGCACCACCTTAGGTCACCCCAAAGATCACCATCGTATGATTAGACATGATCTTTAGCAAAACCTGATCTGACGATGTCGATACCATCGATGCTGAAGCTGATTCTACTGAGGTGAGGTCGATAGTATCGACTTTGGGTCGATAGTATCGACATCTGGAAATCTGGCTCGCTGACGCTCTCTCGATACCATCGCCAGTCCCATCGATGGTATTGACTTTTGGTTTCTCTTCTCCGGCAATGCACTATGACCAGGTCTATGGTATCGACCATCCGTTTATGGTATTGACGTATCTAGATATCTGAATTGCCTGAAATGTAGAGAAGAACACCAATCAAATCCAATAAGTAATGATCTTTTATACAGAATAAGATGAAACAAGGTAAATTTGATGCAAAATGAGATTATAGACTAAAGGTAGTGAATCATGCGATATTAATCACAAATATGATCAAATTACACATAAAACGTATGCAAAATCAGTCTATAAAAATGACTCAAAACCCCTGCATCAAACTCCCCTAAGCTTGAACATTGCTCGTCCTCGAGCACAAAACTGTAGAATAGAATTGTGAGAGTCAACTAAAGAACATATTAGCATAAAAGACAGCTCAATATGACTCCCACCTGTCATGCACATGCCGGCCCTCACTGACCATAGAACGATAACTACCCTAAAGGTGATAATGATCGTCCATAAGAAATGTCCACCCCAAGATCATCAAACACTACCAAATAAAGCAGTTGATATTATGAATTCCTTCGGTTCCAACTTAGTGCATCTTGTGATCTCGTATCTACGTTGCTCAAGTCCTAACTACCATCTAAATGGAAGCAGATCTCCTAGTATACAATAATGAGGAGATAATCATGGGTGGCCTACCATTTTGAGCAACGGGTGGATGAAATGGGCGGATGTGGAAGAAAGAGAAGCACCAAATAGTTTTATCATGCAAAATCAACAAAATGACCTAAATGATGCATATGCGTATGAAAATGACCTAATGCCTAAATTTTAGGTAGAATGGTGCATGCACTATCATTCCGTCTCAAGATGAGATGGAATGACTACTAAAACTACATTATGTGCTTATTCCTCTTTTCTTTATGTATACATGCAGGTGAAACAAGTTCCTTTCTCCCTTTCCTTTTTTTCACTTACATTTCTTCCCTTTTTCTTTTTTTTTTCAAGCCCTCATTTTTCAATTGACTAGAAGAACATTCAAAATATTTTTTTATTTTTTTCGGGCTTATTTCCACTTAGCTAACATCATTGATGCCTTACAAATTACTTTTCAGAGGGTATAGAACAATTTTCCTATTTTTCTTATTTTCCAGAAGAAATAAGGCACAAAAAGTCCTATATGCTCTAGAGTATGCAAAATGCAACTATAATGACATGCACTTGAGAATGTGTGAATGCATAGATGCAAAATCTAGCTACAATGAAATCCTATCTACATGTCATGCAATCAAGAGATGAAAAACTATAAGTGCTTCCAGTTCTTATGGTGGATATTGAATGAAATGAAATGGATAGATCACAAGACTAATGTACAAAACCATTGGAATAGATTATATTTCCCTCTTTACTAACCTGTTTAACAATAAATCAAAGGGTTTCTCTCTCTCACTTTCGATTAAAGTCCCATTACTGTTTGTTCAGTTTAGGCTCAACATCCATGTCTGTTCACATTTCTTGAATCATACGGTTGTACAGTTATGATCTTATGTTTTAAAGTTGACAAACCTAATTATTTTCATAGGTTAAGTGCTCAATTTCAAACAAGTTCAACTTACAACTTCCTAAAAAAAATTTAAATATGCTCAAATTTTGCACCCCTAATTCCCATGTGAAAAGCATAGAGATGACACATTACATTAGACATCCACGGATACACTAGATAGCATGTGGATCCTAAAAACTAAGAAATTGCTAAAAAGAAAAGGAAATGAAAGATAGAAATTGTTCCATCTCCCCACCTGAGCTTGAATTTGACTATGGCCTCATAGTCAAAACCAATCTCAGTAGGTGGAACAGTGATACCATTTACTTCTCAGGTGGCGGGTATTGTGGGGCACTGGGATCCCATGATGGATATTGCCCCTGGAAATTTGGATCATATGGGGGCATCGGTGGTGGCTGTTGGTATCCCCTGAAGTAACCTTGATTCCAGTAATGATCATAAAACAGTTGTTGCTACTGCTCGATCCTCCCCAACCGGTTGTAGACCTGTTGTTGATTTGCGAACAACTGACGTTCATTCTCTAAGATGGCTTGTCGATTCACATACAACCAATTTGTGGTATCCTGGATATCGGCGAATGATGCAGGGTGATGTTGTTGCGTCTCCTGGATGCTCTGAAGCATGTTGTACATTCCCTGCATCAAATAGACATCCTCTCCTTCCTAAGAGGGTTGTGGTGGCAGAGGCTGTGAGGATGATGATGCACCCGGGTAGAAGTGTGGCTGCTTCCTCGGTGCCACTCGTGCCCGAAGAGGAGTGAAAGTCTCCTCTTCCTCCTCATTTTCATCGCCATCGTCATTGTTACCCGTGTCTTCTTCACTTTCTGAATCTTAGATTGCAATAATGGGCCACCTGAAGTGTTGGGCCCCTTCGATGTTAAAGACAGGGTCTAGAAGTGCACACTCCTGATACTCCTTATTGACGTGGCAATGTGAATATACCACGCCATCACGAAATGTGAGAAGGTTGGAGCGGTGGAAGTGAGCAAGATTGACGGAGCTCTTGCTGACCAGTGGAGGGAGAGTGGAAATATCTAACACTAGGTAGATGGCTAGCAGCGTAATAAGCCCCCCAAAGTGAATAGGGGCTCGTCTGGTACTTCTTTTTACTGCCATCACAAGCGTCAAAAAGAACGTGCCCCAATTGAGCTTCTCCCTCTTCAGTAGCTTGTGAAGGAAAAATAAATTTGTCTCCTGAAATTTTGCTCAGCGATAGCTCGCCTCGAGCAAAGAAGGTGATGTAGAGCATACAGTGTAAAACCCACACGAACGGATGCTCGAAGTCTGCGATGGCTGCATTATGGTAGCTAAGTGTCTTGCCCACTGGAGTGGTTACCAAATCCACAAACATGGCATCGTAGTCGGTCCGGTTGTCCGGTCATCGGTGCTGCTCGGGTGAGTGCCACCAGTAGTAAATGGAATTGAACTACTCGAGCATAATTGTGTAGTTGTGGTTGAATAGCCGGAAAGAGACCCGGCCCTTAATCCACTTTCGATCAGTGGCATTGAGGTCATTGGGCGCGACGCAGATGTTGAGTGATGCCATGAACTCTGCCACTACTTCCTTGTAAGTCGGCCATTCACCGAAAAAGGGATGGCCCGCTTCATGATAGGGAATCCGCTCTTCGGTCAGCTTCTGTCTCCCAACTTGACCCTGGAGGACAAAATTGAGGTTGTCCTCGAACCCAAGGTCACGGATCATAGCCCGATCAACATATCAGGTAGGCTCTATTGGACGCTTCATCAACTCGTTGAAGATTTTTTTCACTTCCGTCGAGGGATGGGCAATCCGCAGATGGGGAATAGAGCCTGGCAGTGGTGGCACGAATGTGTCAATCTCGATGGGAGAAGCTCATGAGGAAGATGACCCGAAGTTCCTCACCATGATGAAAGAAAGGAGACAGAAGAATGGAGCTCGGTGAAGGTCGGAGTAGATCAGAGAAGATGATCTCCAATGTCGATGAAGAGCTCGGTGATGATTGCTCAAATCCTAGATGCTCAGTGAAGATTTCTGGTTGCTCAGTAATGCTCAGAGAAAGGGTTTAGGGGATTGGCTCTGAAGGTGTGAGTAGAAAAGAGAACCTATCCCTCCTTTTATAACTGAAATTGACATCATTGTCGCTCTGTCGATACCATTGATGGGGTGTCGATGGTATCGACACTTGTAGAACATTCTGCCACTTCGCGACCATTGACGGTCGTTGATTGTTGGATGTGGGGGCCCGGATAGGTGACATGTCAATACTATCGACTGGGGTCGATGGTATCGACCCATCCCACAGATCGACTTCTTGATTTGGCAGGCTCCGTTGATATCTTCTCGTGGATCAGTGATGTGTCACATCAATACCATCGACAGCTGGTCGATGGTATCGACCCTTTCTATTTCAAATACCCTTATGAGGCCCAGGCGCCTCTTCCTCACTGCTTCCGGGTCGATACCATTGACAAGTATGTCGATGGTATCGACTCTACTGAGACAGATTTCTCTAAAAATCTTCAAGGATCTTGTGAGCATCGACTTCTTGGTCGATACTATCGACCCGGCGCTCTCTTTTTTCCGATGTCGCTGATGGTAGGTCAATACTCGTCGATGGTATCGACTCAGAAAATTTTCTGTAGCCTCTTGCATGCACCCACGTCGCTACCATCGACACTGTGGTTGATGGTATCGACTTTCTATCAGTACTGCACACTGAGCAAACTTATTAGGGTATCATTTTTACACTAAAAATGAAATTAACCAAAACTAACTTGAAAACATGATAGAAAATAAAATAACTAAAAAAATGTGAACTACCGATGGTTGGGTTGCCTCCCAACAAGCGCCCTACTTTAACGTCTTAGGCTAGATGCAATCAAGCTCATCATTCTTCCTTAAGTGCCATGAGTTTAACCTCATGCACCATTCTCGTGTAATCCTCCCCATAGTAGAGCTTCAATCTTTGACCATTCACTAAGAACGTTATCTCTCCATCTCTCACCATAATAGCACCATGTGGTCAGACATATCCCACCACAAAAGGTCCACTCCATCGGGATTTCAGTTTCCCAGGATGCAACTTTAAGCTCGAGTTGAACAATAACACGCGATCACCCTTTTTGAAAACACGCATTTGAATGTGGTGGTCATGGAGTTGCTTTTTTCATTCTTTATATATCCTCTGGTTCTCATAAGCATTCATCCTAAGCTCATCTAACTCATTGAGCTCTAAAATTCTCTTCTTTCCTACATCATCATATCTCATATTAAGCTTTCGTAACGCCCGGTGCGCTTTGTGCTCTAACTCGACCGGCAGATGACAAGCCCGCCCGTAAACCAGCCTAAAAGGCATAGTGCCTATAGGTGTTTTAAAGGTGGTCCTATATGCCCATAAAGAATTCGGTAATAGTGCACTCCAATTATTCCTAGAAGATGCCACTGTGCAGTCCAATATCTTCTTGATCTCTTGATTGGAAACCTCGAATCGGCCTTGCGTCTGTGGGTGATACGGGGTACCAACATTGTGTTTGACTCCGTATTTACTCAATAGTGTAGCAAATTTCTTATTCGTGAAGTGGGTGCCTCCATCACTTATAATCATTTGTGGCACACCAAACCTACAAAAAATATATTCCTTCACAAACCTACACACTACCGCAGCGTCATTAGTCCTTGTGGGTATTGCCTCTACCCATTTCGACAGATAATCCACAGTAAGCAAAATATATAGGTTGGAATTTGAGGGCACAAATGGTCCCATGAAATCGATGCCCCATAAATCAAATACCTCAACCTCTTGAAACATGTTGAGGGGCATATCTTGCCACCTTGAGATGTTACTCGCCCTTTGACATGAATCGCATCTTTTCACATAGTCATAGGCATCCCGAAAGAGTGTAAGCCAATAAAGGCCACTCTCCAACACTTTGGCCGATGTCCTTGTGCTCGCATGATGACTGCTAGTGGGTAGTGTATGACAGTGACTGAGCTCACTATCATATTCACCTTCTGGTATACACCTGCATAAGATTCCATCCATGCATTGTCTCAACAAAATGGGGTCATCCCAAAAATAATATCTTAAAGAATGGAAAAATCTCTTCTTTTCTTGATAAGTCCAATCGTCCGGCATTTCCTTACATGCAAGATAATTCATAATATTCGAAAACCACGAATCCTTAGATTTTATTGAAAGGATTTTCTCATCGGGAAATGTCTCGGTAATGGGTATATTGATATCTCTCTCATCTACCCACTCTAACCGAGACAAGTGGTCCGCAACCATGTTTTCAATGCCTGCCTTATATTTAACTTCAATGTCAAACTCTTACAAGAGCAAGATCCACCTAATCAGTCTAGGCTTGGCATCTTTCTTTTCCATTAAGTATTTGATGGCAGCGTGGTCCGTCCAAACCACAACTTTTGACCCCACTAAATATTGCCTAAAATTTTCAAATGTGAAAACCACGGCACGTAGCTCTTTTTCAGTGGTGGTATAATTAAGTTGTGCATCATTTAAAGTTTTAGATGCATAGAAAATCACTGTGGGTTTATTCTCAAAATGCTTCCCAAGAACAGCCCCTACAGCAAAATATGATGCATCACACATAAGCTCAAAGGGCTTAGTCCAATCCGGCGTTTGGACAACCGATGCAGAAATTAATTTTCTTTAAGGACATTAAAGGCATGTATGCATTTCTCATTGAAATCAAACGCGGCATCCTTCTCAAGTAATTCATACAATGGTTTAGCAATTTTGAAAAAATCTTTGATAAAATGGCGATAGAAACCCGTGTGACCAAGGAAACTCCTCACTCCCTTCACCGAATTCGGTGGAGGTAATTTGGAAATAACCTCGATTTTTACTGGATCTACCTCCAGTCCTTTGCTAGACACCTTGTGTCCAAGCACGATTCCTTCGCTAACCATCATAAGACATTTTTCCCAATTTAGGAGTAGATGTGTGTCCTCACACCTTTGTAACACTTGATCCAAATTATACAAGCACTCATCAAACGACGCACCATAGATGGAAAAGTCATCCATAAAAACCTCTAGGCAGCACTCCACCATATTAGAAAATATAGCAAGCATACAGCGCTAAAAAGTGGTCGGTGTGTTGCATAACCCAAATGGCATGCAGCGATATGCGAAAGTCCCATAAGGACAAGTGAAGGTGGACTTCTCTTGATCCTTAGGGTCTATAGAAATCTGATTATAGCCAGAATAGCCATCCAAAAAGCAAAAAAGAGAGCGGCCAGCCAGCCGCTCTAAAATTTGATCAATAAATGGGAGAGGGAAATGGTCTTTTAAAGTGGCAGAATTGAGGCGATGGTAATCAATGCACACTCGCCACCCAGTTACCAATTGGGTAGTGACAGGTTCATTCATAAGATTCTGAGTTACAGTGATTCCCCCCTTCTTAGGGACTACATGTGTTGGACTTACCCACGTCGAGTCTGAAATGGCATAGATGATGCCTGCAGAAAGGAGCTTGATCACCTCCTTCTTAATGACCTCCATCATACTCAGGTTGAGTCGACACTGCGGCTGAATCACAGACTTGGCTCCTTCCTTGAGTTGGATCTTATGCTGGCAAAGAGTAGGGGAAATCCCCTTAATATCAGCAACTGACCACCTGAATGCACCACGGTGGTTCTTCAGCACGATCATCAATTGTTTTTCTTCATCGGCACTCAGATATGCCGAGATAATCACCGGTAGCTTTTCACCATCAGCTAAGAAGGCATACTTCAAGTGAGGGGGCAGTGGCTTCATCTCTAATTCTGGTGGACAGATCAATGATTATTGAAGCGGTGGTGGGAGTGGTCCAAGATCCTCATAGTGCTTGGCATAATAGCAAGGGAGCACTTGAATCATCTTGACACATTCTTGTAATGATGTGCTTCTCATCCAATCATGCATGATGTTGAAAAGACAAGCTTCAAGGGGCAGTTTCGGATATGAATCAAGCATAGAAACTTCTACTGCATCATCCTCCATAGATAGAGGAATTTCCTCCTCTTCATCGTTCGGATAACCCACAGCTTTACAAAGAGATACAACTTGTGTTTGTTCCATGAGCCATATCCAGAAATGGTTTCCCTAAATAAAGAGAAATGTTCTGATCAAAGTTCTTCACCATACGGCATTGCTCCTTTGCCTGTGATTGTTTTGTACTTGGTGGCATGACCATCTCAAATCTATCATCTGCTATACCCAATGCTAGACGGCCTCTACCCATTTCCAGTATCATATCAGTGGTGGCCTAGAAGGGTCTTCCTAGGAGTAGCTCATTACCTTACTCATCTTGCATCTCCATTACTACAAAATCAGTTGGAAATACAAATCTGTCAACCTTCACCAAAACATCCTCACAAATACCATATGGTTGTACCACAGAATTATCCGTGAGTTGAATTTTCATGTTGCTTTGTCTAGATTCCTTAAGACCCAGTTTCTTGAATGTAGAAAGGGGCATCAAGTTTATACTTGCCCCGGAATCACACAATGCTTCGCCGAATTTCACCTTACTCATGTAACATGAAATATTGAAGCAGCCTGAATCTTGTCATTTTGGTGGCAACGTGCCCAAAATAAAGGCGTTGACCTGCTCTTTAAGAACTACCACCTCAGTATCAAGAATCTTCCTCTTCTTGGTAATTACATCCTTCAGAAACTTACCATAAGAGGGTATCTGCTCGATAGCTTCTAATAAAGGGATGTTAACTGAAAGTTTCCTAAAACTATCTAGGAACTTTTTTGAACTGAGCATCCACCTTCTTTGCCTTCATACTATTTGGATAAGGGACTGGGACAGTGTGTGCCCTCTGATGTGGTGGCACATATGGCGTCCTCTTTTCAGTCTCTTCCTCTGCAATGGGCTCTTCTGCGGCCTTCTCTGCAGCAGCATCCACTATCTCTGTGATTGTGTCTTCCTCTATGGCCTCACATGTGGCTTCTGGATGGGGTGTGCTTGGTTCATCGGACTTAGAGTTTAAAGTCTTCTTTCCACTCCTCAACAGAATTGCTTTGGCTTATTGATTTCCTCCTGGAACATTTGTATTTCCTGGGAAGCCTTGTTGTGTGGGATTCTTTAAACTTGAAATCTCTGCTGCCATCTGTGCTAAAGACGTCTCAAGTGTCCTCATTTGAGCCCCATGACTTTGCAGAGTTTGCCCAAACTGATTCATAAACTCTCCTTGTTGTTTGATTTGTTGACCAAAGGTGCTCATCAGCTCTTGATTCTACTTTACCACCTGGTTGAGCAAATCATTGCTCTTGTCCTCTGCTGTGGGTTGTGGCTTAGCATCCGGATCATGGAGAAAATTATTTGGATCCTTCCATGAGAACTTTTTATCTTTCCTCCAAGAGTAATCATTATTCATGTACCCATGTTGTTGACTCATGTATTTAACTTGCACGTATTCATCCGATTCCTCCTCTTGTGTGAGTAGCCTTTTAGCAATTAGGTCCATCTTTTCATTGATTTCTTTGATGGCTTTGGCATCTCCTGCAACCTTAACTTGTTCCGGTGCATCTCTATCACCCCATGACTGCTTTTTAGCCATGTTTTTCAGAATTTCCCAACACCTTGTATCAGTGTTAATCAGGAAGAACCCCGATCCTGTTGAATCTAGATTGCTTCTATCATGCTCAGAAAGAGAAAAATAGAAAATCTTGACTTGCATTTCTTTGTCCAGCCCATGATGTGGACATCTCCTCAGGATTATCTGGAATCTCTCCCAAGTCTCAGAATATGTTTTACCAGCTTTCTGACTGATTTTGTGGATTTTTCTTATCAGATCATTTGTCTTCTCAGGCGGGAAAAATCTCTCAAAGAAAACTTCAACCATGTGGTCCCAAGATTCCACATACTCGTCATCCAGATTATGTAGCCATTCTCGAGCATTTCCCGCTAGAGAACTGGGAAATAACTTTAAGTAGAGCATCTCTTATGGAAACTGATCTATCTTGACCATATCACAGTTCTCCACAAACTGGCTTATGTGGGTCACCGAATCTTCATTTTTGAGCCCATGAAATGCATTAGACTTGACCAAATTAATTAGTCCTGGGTCAATTTTGTAGTTAGGAATGTTGATGGCCTACTTCTTAATTGGCTCCTTAGATGCAGAAGAGGACGACGCCTTGATTTTCTCCCAAATTGTTTGTTCATCAGCCATTGCTTCGGGTTCAGAATCTGAATTCTCATTCTCAAATTGATTTTGGGTGTCATTCTCCTCGTAGTCTGATCCCAAAAATGTGACCTCCAGCGATGACTGTGTGTAGTCTATGCTACGTGTACTCACCATGCACTAGTACCTGCACAGTAATAAATTTAATTAGGCACAGTGCTAGACGATTATGGATTATGAAAGATAGACGATTAATTTCCAGAATTTAAATTTTTTTTTAAAATGTGGCCTAGAGTGGTTGCGTGCAGCCCTTGTAGTGCTGAAAATCACTGTTCCTTGGCAACGACGCCAAAAACTTGACACAAATTTACCGTGTGTATAACACAAGTGTACGCGCCAATGTAATATAGACCTTTGGGAGGCCCGAGTCGAACTCAGAGAACGGATTTTCAGTAGACTACTACTAAATGTTAGCAATCAGCTAGATTGATTAAAATGGTTATAGAGTTGATTGAAAAAGAAAAAAAATAAAAGAAAGTAAAACAATCGATTAAATGGTTGGTTTAATCAATTAACGATGGAATCTTTAGGATTGTGGTTTCACCGTAGGTTCTCATTGTACTTATTCCTACACAATTATCCTAATTCGTCTCCTATTCCAAGTAGTGGCATGTAGTTAGAATTATTCGCTGTCGCGATACAATTCACTACCTAAATCTAGGTCGGTTCCACGGTAGTAGTAACCTATACCGTAAATTAGGTGCATGAAGATCACACTCTGGGTTTCCACCATTAATTGTACATCGCCTTGTTCAAAGGACTTATTAGTTAATGTGATATTCGTCTCTTTTCAACCATTAATTCTTCTTTCAAAGTAATTAAAGGTATTAGATTATCATTAGGGTGATCAAACATAATGATATAATGGAGAAAACGAAATCATACCACGGATTTTAGAGACGAATTATGATAACTATGTCAAAACTGTCATACAACAATTACCCGGGCTACTCCTGGTCCTAAAGATAAAGGGGATTAGCCCTGCATGTTCATCTCAATAAAAGACATGTTGAGAGAAAGGGAAAACATATGGAAAACGTGAATAGATGTGATGTAAACCCCTGAATGGAGGAGATATGGGCGTTCCCCAGTGTAGGATGAGCGATCTACAACCTTTCAGCAGTGGGAAACTCCTTCTACGGCTCTCGGAACGATCGGGGCGTGGCTCTGGGCTCCGATCTTCTCTCCTTCTCCTCCTCGAGACTTGTGCAATGGCTCCAGACGTGATAGATTGATTAGGGCCGCCGTAATTAGGTATATGCACCACTTTAGGTCACCCCAAAGATCACCACTGTATGATTAGACACGATCTTTAGCAAAACATGATCTGACGGCGTCGATACCATCGACGTTGAAGTTGATTCTGTTGAGGCGAGGTCGATAGTATCGACTTTGGGTCGATAGTATCAACATCTGGAAATCTGGCTCACTGACGCTCTCTCGATACCATCAATAGTCCCATCGATGGTATCGACTTCTGGTTGCTCTTCTCTGGCAATGCACTATGACCAGGTCGATGGTATCGACCATCCATCGATGGTATCGACGTATTCAGATATCTGAATTGCCTGAAATACAGAGAAGAACACCAATCAAATCCAACAAATAATGATCTTTTATACAGAATAAGATGAAACAAGGTAAATTTGATGCAAAATGAGATTATAGACTAAAGGTAGTGAATCATGCGATATTAATCACAAATATGATCAAAATACACATAAAACGTATGCAAAAGCAGTCTATAAAAATGACTCAAAACCCCTGCATCAATTATACAATGAGGAAATGTGAAGATTTGCATAATACCAACTGAGAACAATGTTGATGATCCCTTGACTAAAGTACTTTCACAGCAGAAGTATGATGCACATGTTACATCACTTGAAATAAGATTCATGGGTGATTGGCTCTAAGTGCAACTGGGAGTCTGTTGGTATGTATGCCCCGAGAGCCAATCATATGATGATTGTAATGGCATAATATGTAAATGATTTGATTATTAATAAAAGCAAGCTTCTAATTTATTCTATTTTATTCAGTTATGAGATAATGACGTAACATAATAAATGTCTAGATAATGATATTACTCAATGATGTATGTCTTCAAGTATGTGAGTTGAATAATGAGCTCATATAAATGTTAAGAGTATATACATTCACATTATGTCCCTGGCCAGATGTTATTGTGGAAGGCATATAGACAATAATAACACATAAGACTGGAATGTGTGTTGGTTGATGACAAAATCATTAGTCATGATATGGTATATCAAACCAAGCACACACATACATTTTAGAGAACAGTGTATTAGACAGATCCACCATGAGAGTAACACATGGAAACCATTACAGTGGTAGTCATAGTTAGCTCTCATAGTGTTGGTGGTGATTGTGGTTCTTAAACCTGAAGTCACTACACTCATCACATGTCATTTGATATGATTTGACATCATCCAATGTAATCCTGAATAAGGATTGCCATAAAAGTGATGATTGGGTGTGACACATGGGGATTGACTGTGAGTGATGTAGATGGTATTTGTCCATCCTGTATGAGTATAATATCCTAAGCCTCTTGATAAGGAGATTGAGAAATGCATGGCCATGCACATGTGAGTCAATATATGATATTGATCTTACATATACCTCAGACAGTATGCTCTGGTTCAAGGAACAAGATTGAATGTTGAAGAGGATGACTACTCCATGCCTCGAGTTCAATCAACATATTAGCGACAAAGGAACTATACAAACACTATAACACCATGCACATATTTTAGGTTGAAGATGTTCTCCAACTTTCTGTTTACTTCGTAGAAATGATGTGTGACTAGGCACCACTCTTTGCTTATGATGTCATTATTGGTCATGGACATTCACTGCCAACATAATATGGGACCTATAGGGTCACACACATAGGAACTAACCTATAAGAGGAGTTTTGATCATGGATGATAATTGAATTGCGTTCTAAAGTGTTTAGGCATCAAATTCAAGAAACAAATCAACTGACTAGACTCCCAACCGATCAGCTCATGTGCTGAAATGACTGGTTGGAGTGTCAGGTTGATTGAGTACTTAATTGACTAAGTTCTGGATGAGTTGAGCAGCAGGCCAACCAGTTCACTATGTGAATCGACTAGTTCGAGATCATGAGAGAACTGGTTCATGCTTGTGAGACGCTCGCTTCGTGGTGCAATTTGGTTGCATCAACGATTAGTGTTGACATCATGTTGTGCATTAATTGAATTAGAATTGTCAATTCATATGGGATTGGGAAAAATCATGAGAGGGTCAGTTCACTAGGTGAACCAATCGGATCGCATGCCAACTGATCGGTTCGCTCAGTAAAGTGACTATTTCTCCATTCACAGGTTGTGAAAATTTGAGATTTTGGTCTCTTCCACTCCCACAAAACTAAGAACCTTGACTATGATCCCTCCTATAAATAGAGGGATTTTGGGGGCTTCTCAGACACATCAATTGACTCTAATAATTGATTGTCTTCTATGGTTGTTGTAATTGAGAGAACCCAAGTAAGTCTTACCCAATAAAGAGAGGGATAGCAAGGGAGAACAATTGTGGGAGAGCAAGTTGGTGACTAGTACACCAACAGGAGGGACAACTCCTTATTTGTTCTAGTAGGACGATAGGAGTTCTAGGCGGTCCATGTGGACTTCCATAGAGGCGAGGTGGCATTTGCCCATTGGTAGGAGGATAACATCAGCTAACACTCTGTGCAGAGATTAATAGCTACTGCATACGTCGTTAGAGTTTGCTGTTTGTGGTGGAGCTACAGACAAGTCCCAGTGCAACTAGAAGACAACTGTACGACTACAACAATGAGGAGACGTCATAGGACTTGCTCCAAGACTAGGTATATCCTTGAAACCATCATTTCCATTATATATTTATTGATGCAATTCACTATTTTAGTGGGGAATATGGCAGTAACAAATTTATTTATGTTGCCTATTTTGTCAGTAAAAAAATTATTTCTACTGCCTATTTTGTAGCCATATTTCCCTATAGATATCAGGTTATTCATAACCAAACATGTATTTCTTTTATATTTCCTAACAACCTCCATTTTGATGAAGATGTGTTGGATTAGGTCTGAATACTTCATAAGTTAGTATTTTCTCTCCAAGTGTACTCTTATATACATATCTCTAGGGTTTTGAACTTTTAACCAGGTTATTAGAAGTATTTATGGTATACCAATTAATACTCATTGACCCAATTTTTCTCCTATAGATACCAATATGACTCAGTGATTTAATTTTTCAACTTGGACAAGCTTTGCAACTCCAACTTTATTATTAACATCTGGCTATTACCTAACATATCCTTGTTAATTAATTCCTACTACAAACCTTAGGCCTCACTCTTTCATAAATTATCATGTATTGTCATATGTATATAAAAACATGTGTGATGAGTATAGTTGTTGTCTACTACATAATGTAGACATCTATGATACCTAAGTTTAACAATTTTATCATCTAATATAATGTGTAGTGTACTTGCATTTAGGATATGACTTACATGGATTCCAAATGACCTATTTACTAGAACTATTACGTGAAGCTACATGTAGATATATATTGATATCATGGAGTTGGTTGACCAAGCATTTTAGATGATTATTGGGTTTTGGATCTATTGCATGTTGTTACATCATTATCCTTAACTGTTAATGGATCTTGAATTTTGATAAAACAAATAGGAGGACCTCACCTACAGATTGATATTGTTGCTACTAGTATGTAGCTCAGTTCTCTTGTGGGTTATCAGTTGAGTCTGGTGTTCTTTGTTCCCTATTGTGGCTTTGAATCAGCCTAGTATCGAGGCTAATCCTAAAGGCAGTCAGGGTTCCTAAAAGGTCTATATATGATAGAAGGATAGTGGTGTGTGCAAACCCAAATATGAAGAAAAGAGATGGCAGCATCGAGCTTGATCGATGCGGTAGTCTCTACTGCACCCTACAACTGCTGACGACTGATTCTATTCGGCTAAGCACCTCAGCACCGATGTGTGGAACATGGATGGTGGTCAGGGCTTGGGCATCAAGGAAAGAAGGGAGAGGATGATAGAATACTAGAGGAGGGAAACTCCTCAGTGTGTGTGTCTACCAATATGGTGTTGTAGAGATTGGAGGAGACGACACCACTTTTGGGTACCACTTATTCTCTGCAGCACTTGCATAATGCGGCAGCTAGGGCTACAGATCGTGAGAGACAAAGGACAGGAGGAAGAAGAAGAAAGGAAGGAGGCATCTAGGGTTAGACTAAGGAAGAGATATGGAAGGAAGCATAGAAGAAAAGGTGAAGGGAGTGGCCATTTGTTACACAATCGATGTAGCTTTTTCTATGGATGGAAGGACTATGTCTAAGTGTCGTATCAAGAAAATAATAGATGCACTACTTAATCTAGAGAAAGGGGGATGCTCGGTGGCATAGAAATGTCATTACATGCTAAAATATTGTACATTGGAGATATAGTCTTCTAACAATTAATTTAATGGGCAAAAGAACTCATATTGGTATAAAATTTAGTTTGTATTATGATCAATCTAATTTTAAAGTCAAATTATTATTTTGAAATTTTTGATATTTTCTTTCCCTTTGAGGGCGATAAGTACTACTTTAATGCATTTATCATCTCATATTAATTAATTATACATCTTTATTTATAATTCATCTATTTTCTTTCATAAATGTCTTAGGAATATTTTAGAGTGTAAATTAGGATAATGACTTGTTAATTAATTGATTTTAAATAATTAACTTTACAAGATGCTTAATTAGTTAATGTATTCTAAAACTTCCTACAAATGATTTTTGTTAAAATATTATATATATTTTTTTTGAATTCATTTACCCTTAATTGATAATTAAATGTAAGAGGGATTTAAAACCAACATTATTAATAATTATCTTAACGAAGAGGGAAGGTTGGCCTATGATCCTAGATCTTGGTAAGTTACAACACTCCACCCCTTAAAGAGGATTTTGTCTCCGAAATCCACCAATTTATAGTCTGATATACTAAGCTATAATTTCTAGACAACTATAAGTTTCTAATACACAACATAAGGTTAATGTAGTGAGTCCTAGCTTAACACTCCCACATCACACTTATATACATAAACCAACATGAAATTATACTACTCCATCCATTAAATTAGTGTTATTGACAAAATTTACACTGAGATTGAGGACTATATAAATAATACTAATTCGTTATTGTGATCTACATAATGTTAAGGAGGTCTCTCCATCCTACTATATGATGTTCAGTATCCCTTACATGATCACTTTATATAAATAGATTTACCTTTGGTCATCACATAACAACCACTAAGTCAATGAACTAAACATGATTAGGAACAAGAACCTCAACATATCACATCATGATTACTATCAACATTTATTATCATTTTTTTTTCAGTTTTTGTTAAAGATCAAGGTATAATACGCATACATGTATTTTTTTCTCAATACTAGGGTTATGTCATACAAATATTATATTAAAGGATTTTGCCATGGAGTATTAATTATTTAATATTTAATTACCAATCACTTTATATAACTAGTTAAATAGATAGGGTTAAGGTATAACATTATGGTTTTTGTTTGGATTCCTAGTTACCATACATATTGATCACCATAGGGTGTTATATGCAACTTGTTGAATTATCCACCCATGATTTCTGTATGCACTTTACATTAACATGTTTTGATATGTATTTAGTACATTTTCATTTTTGTTTGTATGAATTTATGGAAATATGTGCATTCAATTTTTTTCTAACATTATTGGTGTACTCATCTTTGCTTCTAGCATAGAATCATTCTTAAAATTGCATTCCTATAAAATTATGGATATTGACAACTTTTTTTGGCTTCTATTTAACTTATATATTATCTGAATTAAGTTCATCCTTTAGGGATTAGTGAAGATAATTTTTTTCATATTACCTAAGCAACATTTATGATGGCATAAATAGATATGCTTATTGACCACCCTGATTTAGTGGTGGCTCTAATGGTTTGACATTATTACCAGAAGTTACCCAAGAGTTTCCTATTCTAATAACCATTGATTTCAACTATTCATTAAATTCAGTTATAGACCCAAGTTTACAAGGCTCCACCCCTAAAAAGGATCTATCTAACCATACAGAGAGTCGAGAGAGGTAGCCGACTAGATTACAACTATCACATGTGTACTTTCCTGTTAAATCTTATATCACACTTATGCCTAGGGTCATAGGGTTGAACATGCAAGTTAAATACTTTTGTGGTAAATGGCCTATCTACTACTTCAAATTCCTTGTGGTGGTGACTTGGTTCCAAATCCACCGATGAAATCTGAATTATTTTTGTAAATAAAATTTAATAATGAAAATAAGTTTGAGGATGAAAACCTTGTGATGAGAATACAAAATGGCACCAAATTCAATCTGAGAACCAAGTCGACCACTTTCTAGCACATACAACATATACTATCACCCTAACATCACTTCATCTTCACAAAAGAGGCTTCTCTACACACATCATCAGGGAATAAAACAATCATATCCAAATTCTAGATAAGGGGATACATGTTTCTTCTAGCATGCAATTAACTTCTAGTAGGTCCTACTAGGAACGACTTCTATTATTCCACCATTCTCTTAATCGTGACTTAGTCCATCACATCCCAAAACATTATTAATTTAAAACATTGTGATAATATGAAGATATTAGGGTCTCTACTTCCCTGGTTGGTTGACATCCATGGTGTCATGACAAGCCTAGATGGATTGCATAGTCAAACTACTCCAAACATCACACATCATGTAAACTAACTATATGTTGTCGATGAGAGAGTTTTCAACTCTTTAAGGATCAACCCTAGATGTACCTACCTCATGTAACATTGTTGGTGGTGCACGTCCAAAGTTTCAAGAATAAGAGTATCCATGATATCTTCCAAACATGGTTGTGCCTCCATATGTCCTCGAGCAAAAATAACATGGCACAAAGTTATATTATGTAATCAAACTATGTGATAATTCCTTTATAGGATAAGGGATTTAAGCATCATTCCTACCTTATGGTATGTGAGGAATAAAATTCCAAGGATCTTTACTTGAAATGTATGTATTCCTTCAACATACCTTGATTTATGAGATATTACAAGTTTAGCTAAGATAGTATCCAGTCCTCAAATGGTGAGTGTCAAGCAAAACTATATTGAGACAACTCCATGTTGCAGGAAAGACAAGTGTAACCTTAAAGGATCTAGTTCATATCATCATGTACTATCATAGAACATCTCAAAATCTAAACTCATGACAATATTGTAAGTTTTTGTCCATGCATGCTTAGTCCACATAATGTGCTTATCATATGCATTCTAGAAAACAACAAAAGCAATAAGTTTAACGACTTGTACTAGGGTTATGCACAATTATGTGAGTATAAGTCAACCTACTCTCTATAGTAAATGAATTATCCTTCCCTAAGGGGGGAGGTAGAGGCTAATTCATAAGAGAGTCAACCATTACTTATAGAAATCTATTCCTACAAAAAGAGTGTAGGATTGATAAGAGTTTACCCAAAACTAGGTCATCCACATACTTTGTTAAGGATACATATATACCACCAATTTGGAAAAGGGGTGAAACCTTAATTGGTAAACATGATTCAGATTTAGCTATGACAACAACCTCTAAATAGTCACCTACCTACTAAGGAATAATCTAGGATAACTTGAAATAGTCGAGTTACCTACTACTTAGGATCTGATACCATTTTGAAAGATGTGGGACCCAATAGTGGGCCCACTCAATGATGCAGACATGAGCCATTAAATCTTTAAGCAGCAAAAAATATAACCATTTATAAAGTTACAAAATATTCTATATACATGCATTCAAACCCTAAAAAGGTGGTACATAAAGATGAAAAGGTTACATATATATATTCACCTAAGCCCATATGCAGAGAGCAACAAGGCTATCTCAAGCTGTCCTTATGTTCATCAACGGGCTCAAGATCATCCTGAGTCTCTACCCTATAAAGCACCTACACCTGGGTGGAGAGAACATAGAGAAAATAAGAAAACATGATATGTATCAGCAAAAATTGAGTATGTACATTTAAAAATATTTTGGGCATTTAAATGGGTTTAAAGAGAAAAAGAGATGTTCCCATTTAAAGGAGAGTCATCAAAAGATAAGTAAGTTCCAACAAGAGATATATCAAGAAAATGAATTCCAAAAGAATGAGGCATATAAATAAATGAGCAAGATAAAACATCTTGCCATTAACCATTCGCAATATCACAACAATCATAACCATTTGCATGCAGATATATTGGACTAAAGTAACTATTGTAGGGCCATGACACCACTAAGTCATTGGCCTAAGTAAAATGGATGGAAAAGCACACCCTAGGCAGAAAAGAACGCTTATGTATATATCAAGGTAAAAAGTACACCCCAGGCAGAAAAGCACGCCCTAATGGTTACACATAAGCGTCTACGATAGTTATCTAGTCAAATTGTCTAACATGCATAAATAGAGTGTCAAGATAGTTTGCATCCACCATTCACATTTCCAAGTACAATAGGAAAGCAGGTGGGGTCATAGACCCAAGTTAACAAAGTATTCATCAAGCATACTGGAATTAGATGATTCAATATCATGATACAAAGAATTTGCAACATGGATGAATAAAAGGAGACAATATTCAAAAGATGCCTCGTTTTAAGAATGTTGAAGTCAATTTATGCCCAAAATTAAATAGGGAGTAGTACATACTTGATATATTTATTAGTAATATTATTACTATGGGTCAACTTGCAATGAATGTTTTCTCCTAGATCAATATATTTTCACACATCAGACAAGACAAACATAAATATGTTTTTATTTATTTAAAAAATGGTTGTTGGCAACTTAAGCCTAGATTAGGGTTTTTCGCCTAATATTTTCCAACATATAATTTATATACTATTCCATTATTAAATATTTGGAGCGTGATTATGCCAATTACTATGTAAGATAATGCTTGTCACGAGGTTGAACTAGATAGAACCATCCCCATATGGTGTTACATATTGATACTTGAGTCTTTGATATCCATATTAACCCAATTACCAATGTATTTATATATGATTGAAAACTGAATAATTTCATATATAGTCAAACATTAAGTGTCATATCATCATTTACTCCTAGATGGAAGGTTATTCATAACCAAACATGTATTTATTTATATTTCCTAACAACCTCCATTTTAATCAAGATGTGTTGGCTTAGGTCTGAATACTTCATAAGTTATTATTTTCTCTCCAAGTGTACTCTTATATACATATCTCTAGGGTTTTAAACTTTTAAATAGGTTATTATAAGTATTTATGGTATACCAATCAATACTCTTTGACCCAATTTTTCTCCTATAGATACCAATATGATTCAGTTATTTAATTTGTCAACTTATATAGGCTTTGCAACTCCAACTTTCTTATTAACATCGGGCTATTACCTAACATATCCTTGTTAATCAATTCCTAGTACCAACCTTAGGCCTCACTTTGTCATAAAATACCATGTATTATCATATATATATATATATATATATATATATATATATATATATATATATAAATGTGTGTGATTACTATAGTTGTTCTCTACTACATAATGTAGATATCTGTGATAACTAAGTTTAAATTTTTTATCATCTAATCTAATGTGTATTGTACTTGTATTTATGATATAACTTACATGGATTCCAAACAACCTATTTACTAGCACTATTATGTGAAGTTACATGTAGATATATATTGATATCATGGAGTTGGTTGACCAAGCATTTTAGATGATGATTGGGTTCCCATACTATTACATGTTGTTACATCATTATCCTTAAATGATAATGGATCTTGAATTTTGAAAAAATGAACACAAGGATCTCACCTGGAGATTGACAATGTTGCTGCTAGTATGTAGCTCAGTTCTCTTGTGAGTTATCAGTTGAGTCTGGTGTTCTTTTCTCCCTGGCTTTGAATCAACCCAGTGTCAAGGATACTCCTTTAGGCAGTCAGGGTTCCTCAAAGGTCTATAGATTATAGAAGGATAGTGGTGTGTGCAAACCCATAAATGAAGAAAGGAGATGGCAGCTTCGAGCTTGATCGATGTGGCAATCTTTGTTGCACCCTGCAACTATTGATGACTGGTTCTATTCAGCTAAACACCTCTACATCGATGTGTGGAACATGGACGGTGGATATAGCTTGGGGTGTTGAGGAAAGAAGGGAGAGGATGATAGAACACTAGAGGAGGGAAACTCCTTTGTGTGTGTGTCTACCTTTGTGGTGTTGAAGAGATTAGAGGTGATGATGCCACTTTTGGGTACCATTGCTTCTCTGTAGCACTTACATAATGCGGTGGCTAGGGTTGCACATTGTGGGAGAGAAAAGGACAAGAGGAAGAACAAGAGAGGAAGGTGGCAAGTAGGGTTAGACTGAGGAAGAGATATGGAAAAAGGAGAAGGAAGTGGCCATCTGTTACCCGATCGGTCTAGCTTTTTCTGTGGATTGACTACATCTAAGCATCGTATATGGAAAATAACAGATGCACTATGTTATCTAGAGAAAGTGGAATGCTCGGTTTCATAGAAATGTAGTTACATGCTAAAATAGTGTGCATTGGAGATATAGTCTTCCAACAATTAATTGAATGGGAAAAAGAACGCAGGATTGATATAAAATTAGTATGTAGACTAATTAAGATATAAGCAATCTGGTTTTAAATTCAAATTATTATTGGGAATTTTTTTGATGTTTTATTTATCTTTGATGGTGATAAGTACTACTTTAATGTGTTTATTACCTCGTATTAATTAATTATACATCTTTATTTATAATTCATCAATTTTATTATATAAAATGCTTAGGAATATTTTAGAGTGAAAAATTAGGATAGTGACTCATTAATTAATTAATTTTAAATAATCAACCTTACAAGACAATTAATTACTTAATTTATTCTACAACTTCCTACAAATGATTTTTGTTAAAAGATTATATATTTTTTCTTGAATTATTTTACTCTTAATTAATAATTAAAGGTAAGAGGGATTTAAAACTAACATTATGAAAAATCATCTTAACAAGAGGGGAGGCTAACCTATGATCCTAGATCCGGATATGTTACAACCTTAGTGCCAAGTATATAAAAATGTGATAGGGTTGCTAAAACCTCAATGCTTGGTAAGCGAGCTAAAACCACATAGCCTAAATTTAAAGTATGGAAGGAGGATTAAAACCTTAATGAAATGTCAAGAGTACTTAGACCTCAACAACAATCGCTAAAAAACTCATAGATATTACTATTCAAATAGGACTGGCATAAAAGTGAAGGCAAGATCATAAGTTTAGTCCAAAAAGTATCCATGTACAAAAAGGATGATAAACATCACAGACATGGTAATTACATTAAAAAGGATTTTTCAACAAGATATACATTTATTTAGTAGCCAAGAATGGATAATCAAATCATAATAAAGGTTGTTTAAAAAAGAATATCAAAAGATATTCAAATGGTTAACCAAATTGGTGATATTGTCTCTTTAAAGAGGATTAAGGTTTTAATTCATTATTGTCGAATTGATATTAGGATAGATGCACATGCATTGTATGAAACCTACAAGGTCCATGGGCACATCCTAGGTTTTCACCAGGAATTCAAAGCACCTATTTGGGTTTTCATATATGTTTAGGGTTAGATTCTATTAAATGTACAAACCTTAGAAATTGACTTCTAAACTCAGTGTAGCATACTCAATTTTAGATACTTAATATGTATGAGGTATAACTATTAAACTTTTCTAAATTTGGACTCAATTACAAAGTGATCCTTTCTTACAAGTCCAATTCAGTTATTTTGATCAACAATCATGTTCTTTAAAATGAATTAGTATCCTTTCGAGTTTCTTGTGTCAAGATGAATTCTTTCTCCACATTTGAGAAATATTTACAATAGTTCCGCAAATCATCTGCATGAATCTCTTTGACATCATTGAGTAAAATTTGACATTATTGTACTCGTATATTTAGAGTTGACTTTATCTAAACCAAGTACTCTTGATTTGATAACTAATGGATTTGGAATCACACCAATTTTAAATATTAATAATTAAATTAATTAATAGAGTAATTTAGTTAGACATCTCAAAATTGTAGTCGAGGTGTTGTTATTTTTATAATTTTGTAAAATAGAATTATGTTGATGGTCAAAATTGCATTCAAAGCTGAATTTTACTTTATAGGTAATAAATTCATGAATTTATATGAACTAAGAGGTTGCAGAAATTGATTATATAACTTGAAACTATTATCATGGTCATTCCTATATGTAATGCCACTAACAAGGGATGTTTTAAGATATCTCCTGATGCCTCCTTCCCCTCCTCACCTAATGAAGAATTGAAATAGACATGCCATTGCCTCTACCTTGTTCCCTAGTGAGCAGTCCAATTTCTCCTCTTGAACCTATCTCTAACATTTCCATATATAAGTTCTTCAAATCCCTAAGGTTGAGTAGGAGAGAGAAACAAACATAGGAACTGTAATCTTTGTATACATACATCCACCATATCTTCCATGATGACACCACAACTTGAGGCCCTGAAAGTCATCACACCTCCACAAAGATCTTCATTACTTCCCTCTACCTTAGATCACCCTTCGATCATCATCAAATACCACCACAACTTAGTCACTGCTACCCTCAAGATCCTGACTCTTGTTGCAAACCTGCAACAGTTTTAGGATCACCCTACCACTTACTAGACTCCACCACATCGTTAGCTATCATGGAATTCCCAATCTGCAAAATCACGCTCATCAGACACCATAGTTCTATAGAAGCAACATCCTCATCTGATCCAATTATATTTTTGAAGAATTTGTTCTATGGTGGGATTTCATCTAGGGCATAAAGGAAGGGAATATCAATATGTAACTTCTTCATCGCTTCCTTGAACTTCGTGAATCTTGAGTTTAGTCGTGTATGAGCTAGACAGATCTGGTAAGGGACTTGGGGTTTGTAAATGGACAACATTGGGATAGGAGGAGAGGTTGGTGTAGTTTATGGTGCCTTCTTAGGTTTTGGGTGAGATAATCATGGCTAGAGATTCAACAACTGGTTCCACTGGCATATCTGTTGGTATAGTCATTGGAGTGGATATATCATCTTCTAGAACCAATTTGTTGTTATTTTTGTTGATGGTTGGGGCTAAGGGTTATGGATGCACACGTCTAGAATGTGTGGTCATAGCCTTTAAATGCTCCTTCTGATGTTTGGGGTTGCCATTTGTTTGACCCACAAATGAGCCTACTAGAGGACAAATGGTCACAATGATTTGTGCCAGTTGAGCCTCTATATATTTTTTTATGTTTGTTGGCTCTCCGGTATATTGCCAATGGTATCCAGGTAACTCTGATCATTTGATGTAGGTACACTTTGTTGGCTTCCTTGTCTTAGCAAAATTTGTCCTTACTGGTTGTAGGGTTGTTGTGCTCAGTTTTAATTATTTCCATGATTGAAATTGTTGTGGTACTAATCGGGGTTGTAGTCATTCTGGTAGAACTTTTGGTTATGTTGGAAAATAGGAGGACCTTGTAGTTGGTTCTAGTTGGGTCCCTGTTAGTGTTGATGTGCATTAACTGCTCCATATGGATTTCCATATTGGAATACTGGGTGATTTATATATTCAACGGGGTTGTAGTTGTAGGGTTTTAGGGGAGACAGAGTAGGCAGTGGAAACAAAAAATTTCTTCTCCCAAACCCAGAATAAAGGAATCATGTCAACGTCTATACAGTAGGAAGGATGGTTTGTAGAGGTATACCTTGTCTCGAGGATTGCTCGGCGACGTTACCTCGCAACTTGTGCGGTCTTCACCTCTGGTCTTAGATGGTGTCTGTGCATCTCCTGGTCTCACCGGGACTGTCGGGATTGACAGCTGTCCTCCAAGCGGCAAAAGTCTCCCGCCTCTATAGTAGTCCACACGGACCACCAGGAACTTTGATCTCCTTGTCGCACAAGGAACCAAAAGGAGTCGTACCCTCTTGTCAGCGAACTAGTCGTTGACACACTCTCCTGCAACCAGTCACTTTTCTGCAGTTGTCTTTACCTTGTTGTGCCTCCCTTATCGGGTAGCACTTGCTCGGGCTCTCCTGGTTACCACAACCAGAGAGAACGAAAACTTTGCAGAGCAACTGGTATTCTGAGTTGTTGTCTTTTGAGAAGCCCCCAATACCCCTATATATATAATAGGGTCATGGGACAGGGTTCTCTACCCCGGGCAATGTGGGATTAAAGTAGGAGTAGAAGGATTTGAGATTTTCCACAAAACAACCAACTGCGCCAGCTGAACTGATCATTTCAAGCATGAACCGATCGGTTGGGGACCTGAGCCGATCGGTTCACACCTGAACCGATCGGTTGGAACACCTGAGCTGATCAGTTCAAGCATGAGCTGATTGGTTCGTGGTCCTGGTCAGTTCCCGATCGACTTTTCCTCTTTTGTTTCGAATTGATCCAAATACCAATCCTTGTTCCAATCAAATTGAACAAGTGAAACGAAGAGAAATTTCTCACCAACCTAACTTTCCTAACTTGCTCGTTTGGACCGGTTGAGCCTATCGGTTCAACCCTTGAACTGGTCATCTCAACCTGTCTTGAGACGATCGGTTCATCACATGAGCCGATCGGTTCACCAACGTGAGTCGATCGGTTCATCACATGAGCTGATCAGTTGGGAGTGCAGACTGTGCAGAATTAGTCAATTGTAGTTTCAATCAATCTGATACTCTAATCAGTCGGTCCAACACCTTGAACACTATGATACTGATCTATCAATTGATTGAGTGTTTAATTGAACTACTTAACTCCTTTAGCAATCAATCTAAACATTATTTGTGGATAAACTCATTTTCCAGGTTAAATCCTATGTGTGTGACCCTGCATGCCCATTTCATGTTGGCAGTGAAAATCCATAACACTTATGACTCACAAGCAAAGAGCGGCACCTAGTCGCACATCAGTGCTACCCAAGTGAAATAGAAAGTTGGAGAACAACTTTCAATCCTACAATCTGTGAATGGTGTTACAGTGAATGTATAATTCCTTTGTCTCTAATATCCCGAATGAACTCAAGGCATGGAACAGTCATCCTGTCAACATTCATTCACTTTCTTGATCTCAGAGTAGATTGGAGGAGATATGTATGACATCAATATCACATACTGATTCACACATGCATGTGCATGCCTATCTCAATCCTACTCATCAAGTGGACATGGATATCAAACTCCCTCAGGAGGGACAAATCCCATATCTATCACTCACCCCTCAAAAGCCCCATGTGTCAAAGCCACCCAATCATCACCTTTTAAGAACCCATGTTTCAGGACTGCGTTTGATGATGTCAAAGTGTACCCAATGACATGTGTTGAGTGTAGTGATTTTAGGTCAAAGAATCACACTCACCACCATCACTGTGATAACTGACTGTGACTACCATGTCATGGTTCCATGTGTCAAACTCACGGTGGGTTTGTTTGGTACACTTGTTCTCTAATAAGTACCTATGTGTTTGGTTTGATATATCCATATCATGACTAATGAGATTATGACATCAACCAACACCACAATCTAGTCTTGTGTGTCATTTTTGTCTATCTACCTTCCATAATGACATCTGACTAGGAACATAATAAGAATGTACAAACTCTTAGCATCTGTATGATCTCATCGTTCATGTCCTGAACCTGAAAGCATACGTCTTTGAGTATTATCATTCTCTAGACATTCAATATGTTCTATCATTATCTCATATGACTGAACCAAAAAGAATTGGAAGCTTGCCTTTGATGTTTATCAAATCAATCTTGATGCATCCCACCAATCACCCATGATTGGCTCTCAGGGCATACATACCATCAGACTCCCACTTGCACTGTGAGCTAATCACCCTTGAATCATATTCTTAGTGATCTTAAAACATGTCCCACATGTTACTGTGCTCTAGTTCTATCATAGTGAGTTATGGCAACACCTTGCCAAAGTCAGTATTAACTGCATGTCTCTCATCTTTTCACTGTACGTCACACGTATGAGATGGAGTTGTCGTGATATGTGATCTAGTATTCCTTTGCTAACCTTTAGCAACATTGCATGACCAAGTACTCCTTACTTGTCATAAATGACCGGAATAACTATAAGTTCATCTCATGAACTTCCAGATCCATATAGTATCCACTAATGTTCTCTAACACATGGATACTTGGCTTTTCCTTTTAAACAGCTTTATTGGAATGTTTCCATTTATCAACAAACATTCACTTTTCTATATCCCATATATATTTTGCAATTATTTTTCTATCCTTTTTCATAAGTTCGCATTAGTGCAACTCTTTACGGTGAACCCTTCCTTATTTCCATAGAACTAGTACTTCTCAAGTACTTATCAAGTTTTTATGGTATTCCAGTAACCCTTATTGGAACTAGAAAAACATCCACTCGTCATGTCCCACATACGAGTTATCAGGATGAGCACATCATATTGTCATGTCCTACATACAAGATGATGAATGCATTTTATTCTTGCTATGTCCATACATGTAAGATAATGGGATAATTACATTCATAATAGATTCATGTCTATTCTTAGTGTTCCCATTCTTCATAAGAATTGGACACTTGGCCTTGGGATACTAACTCTATGTAACACGGACAAGTTTTCTCCCACTGAATCTGTGCACACTGAACCCTTCAGTATAGATTGCCAATGTATTCTATCTCTTTTCAGGTCAAGAGGTTTTCGAGAACTATCTCTATAGATCTCTATTCCTATCACATAGGAAACGTCTTTATCTTCCCTAAAGATAATTTCCACAAAGGATTCCATTCTAGAACATCTCATTCCTCATCGACATGTGGAATGCAAATATGCTCCCACTAAACCATAGATCCCTTCTTTATCTTTGGCATATCAGTCAAACCCTTTGACTATATTATCAAAGTAAAGATCCCAGCTCTTAGTTGCTTGTACTCAATCAATCACATTGATTAGTCCATTGTAACTTATAGACTTTATTTGCATTAATGGATTCATAAACCTTATAGGTTGTGTCACGTACACATCCTTGTTTTATTCCTCATAGGAATGCAGTTTTAGTATCTGTATGCCAAATGTCTTAGTCATTAAGTTGCAATCAACAAGCATCATCCTTCTCAAAACGTCGTCCATGTGTCTTAACGCTTAAGACTCATTCGCACTTATGGATTTCATCCCAATGGGTGCTACCATCAAGGTCATACCTTATGGTTCACATGGAAGTCATTTAGGATGTAATGGTCGTAAACCATAACTCAAAATATGGTTCCTCAATATCATCTAGGTTGTTGACTCATCATATGACCAACTCATCATATAGATATTTGAGGTGTATCTGTTAAGGAATTTGAGAACTCGCAACACTTTGTGATTCTTAATATCCTTTATTAGTGTAGGGTATTCTTTATTTAAGAAGAAATTAGTTATTTGATAATCATCCTCTAACTCCTTAGAGTATGACTCCTTTTGATTTAGACATCACCATGCCTTAATCATGAGTTCATTATGATACACTATCATAATCACTTATAAGGTTCTCAAACATTTAGTTCAAGTATTTTATTCATTGATCTCATCAAGAATTAGCACTTTACCAAATTCGCACTTCATCTATGATATTCTTGAACACTTCAAGATATTCATATTGGTATTTCTCTAAACACCATTTGAATTATTAGCATTAAGTCCAATAGGTATGTAAATACATCATATGTATTATACCTAATAGGATAATCATTCTCCCACTATTACTAGTGAAGATTGATTAATCATGTCTAAGAGATTCATGTCTCTTACTGGTTCTCTAACCAAAAGAGTCTAGACTTATCCATCATATGGAAACTAGAAATCAATTTCTCATGATTTTTACTAATTTGAGTTATCAATAACTTTTAGGTATCATTTTATCTTATGCATACCAAATACCACAAGATAAACAAGGCATTGCCACAAAGATTGAAACATCAACTTTATTAATTGCTATCATTTTCATATAATATGCAAAAATTAAGGTGTTTCTATCCATTGGCAAATAGCAGTTTATAACTCTATTACATGCCTTCAAGGCTGAAAATAAACAAAAGTGCTCCTATCTATGGCGGAAACACTTGCCCCATTTATTGGGTGCTTTACACTTTATATCTTGGTATCATATACCTCAAAAGTGTTATAAGTTTATTTCATGACACCTTCAGGTGGAGACGTCTGTCGCCTCCTTCTTCTTTAGTTCTTCCAGATAGAGTGGACAATTCCTTTTCCAATGTCCTGGCTTTTGACAATGGTGGAAATTGCCTCTCTTGGTCACGCCTCCCTTGGCCTTGAGAGTTGAAGACGACTTGGGCTGCTGGCTAGCATCAGAACCTTTCTTAGCCTTACCCTAACCCTTGCACTTGGACTTGCCTTTCATGTTGCTGATCATCATCACAGACTTAGGCTTGTCCTTCTTCATATGTGCCTCGGCTGTCCTCAACATGCCCAACAACTCTGTCAATGGCTTGTAAAAGTTGTTCATGTTATAGTTCATCACAAACTAACTGTAGGATTCTGGCAATGATTGCAGTATCACGTCAGTAGCCAACTCTTGGCTCAGGGGAAATCCCAGTCTTGTTAGGTTCTCTACATACCCAATCATTTTGAGCATGTGAGGACCAACTAGATCTCCTTCTGTCATGAGACACTTGAACAGCGCCCTGGAGACATCATATCTCTCTTTCCGTGCTTGATCTTCATACAAGTTCTTGAGATGCTGAATCATCTCAATGACACCCATGTTCTCATGTTGTCTCTGCAACTCGTGGTTCATGGAGCACAACATCAAGCACTTTGCATCAATGGAATCTTCAGAATGCCTCTTATAAGCATCCCTTTCTGTCTTTGGTGCGGTAGGAGCAGGTTCTTCTGGAGCTGGAGTATCCAGGACATAGAGCTTTTGCTCTTGAGTGATAACAATTCTCAATATCCTAAACCAGTCGTGGTAGTTAGTCCCATTCAGCTTGTCCTTTTCAAGGACCGATCGCAATGAAAAGTGATTGTTGTTTGTTATCATTTGTACTACAAAAGGAAATATGTGCAATTTAGTCCAAAACTCAATTTTGACTTATTTGATTGATTTGAAAAGTTGACGATATAATTAGGACTTTAATTAATTATTGTTCCCACTATTTTTGTTCAAATTGATAGCCCTCACCATCAATTTGGAAGATTGTAGCGTACAACCTTCTAGTGGGTCAAGATCTATATTTCATCAAGTCATGAGTCAGCTTTGGCTGATCGCCCACAACTTGACTATTTAGGTAGGCCATCATGCCAATTGCATCATATGCAACTCTTGGATAGATGACATGCGCAACTCCTTGCCATTCATCCCTTGCCTCTGGGCTTAGACGCTCTAAGAACCACCAGTTAAGTCTAACCCAAAAGCCGAAATGGTAAACATGCATCCTACTTTGGCAGATCCTACATGTCTACCCTTCACACTTCCGCAAGATGGACGGCGCACCACGCTTTGGCGTAACCTACGCTTGGTCAATCGAGTTTTTCATGTGTGTCACTAATGGAAGGCATATAAGACTTAATATTTAAATGAGGTATTTGGTTTTTATAGGTACATTTACATATCCCATCACCACAATATATAGTATGTATCATATACATGATATATCCCACTGGAAAACATGTGAAATGATAAAAGCGATGATTATGGCCATCCTAATGTGATTCCTCGAGCCAAGAGGAATCACGGTTATCTAGGTCCACATCACATGCAACATGTACAAGATGAACTCTGTGCTTTGCCGTTCTGGGTTTGATCAACTCATCTCCATGATTGATTGCCTCACCATCAGGCCGGTCGGTTGGGTGACACCAGTCGATCGACTGGTGCCTCCAGCCGATCGGTTCATTGATCGTCGTGCATCTCCTTAGGTCACCACCCGCTCGTCTTGCTCCTCGAACCAATCGTCTGGAACACCAACCTATCGGTTCACGCCTTGAACCGATTGTCTCAGTTGTCGTCAGATTGTCCTCCGTTCTTTGACATAACAGGAAATATAAAAAGATCTATCCTATTTACATTTAAAATGGGAAACCCCGAGTTACATTCTGGGGGAGAAAAGGTAGGAAAGAAATCTCGAGTTATCTCGAGTTACATCAGGAATAAGAGATAGAGAATCAGTGCACAGACCGAGATGCAAGCAACCACATTCAACCATACACAGGCATAGGGTTTATTGGTCATAACCACGCTATACATCCACAACAAAACTTGTTTAAGGGTGACGCGTATCAAGTGCATTCATATTACATATCATATATGTATATTGGAATTTTTGGATTTAGGATTGGATATGCATAAAGCCAATATTATTCGCATCATATGCAATAATTAAAGGAGACAAACCAAAATTGATCCTATCGATAATCCTAAAGTATAGAGCAGTTGACGTGGCTCTGATGCCACTGTAGGGTTTTAGGGGAGACAGAGAAGGCAGCAGAAACAAAAATGTTCTTCTCCCAAACCCATAATAAAGGAATCACGTCAATGTCTATACAGTAGGAAGGATGCTTTATAGAGATATACCTTGTCTCGAGGCTTGCTCAACGACGTTACCTCGTGACTTGCACGGTCTTCACCTCTAGTCTTAGACGGTGTCTGTATAGCTCCTGGTCTCACCAGGACTGTCAGGATTGACAGCTATCCTCCGAGCGGCAGAAGTCTCCCGCATTTGTAGTAGCCACACAGACCACCAGGAACTCTGATCGCCTTGTCACACAAGGCACCAGAAGGAGTTGTACCCTCATGTCAGTGTACTAGTCACCGACACACTCTCCTACAACCAGTCACTTTTCTGCAGTTGTCTTTCCCTTGTTGTGCCTCCCTTATCAGGTAGCACTTGCTCGGGCTCTCCTGGTTACCACAACTAGAGAGAACGACAACTTTGCAGAGCAACTAGTGTTCTGAGTTGTTGTCTTTTGAGAAGCCCCCAATACCCCTATATATATAATAGGGTCATGGGATGGGTTCTCTACCCCGGGTAATGCGGGATTAAAGCAGGAGTAGAAGGGTTTGAGATTTTCCACAAAACAACCAACTGCGCCAGCTGAACCGATCGTTTTAAGCATGAACTGATCAGTTGGGGACCTGAGCCGATCAGTTCACACCTGAATCGATCAGTTGGAACACCTGAGCTGATCAGTTCAAGCATGAGCCGATCGGTTCGTGGTCTTGGTCAGTTCCCGATCGACTTTTCCTCTTTTGTTTCAAATTGATCCAAATACCAATCCTTGTTCCAATAAAATTGGACAAGTGAAATGAAGAGAAATTTCTCACCAACCTGATTTTCCCAACTTGCTTGTTTGGACTAGTTGAGTCGATCGGTTCAACCCTTGAACCAGTCATCTCAACCTGTCCTGAGCTGATCGGTTCATCACATGAGCTGATTGGTTCACCAACCTGAGCTGATCAGTTCATCACATGAGCCGATCGGTTGGGAGTGCAGATTGCGCAGAATCAGTCAATTACAGTTTCAATCAATCTGATACTCTAATCAATTGGTCCAACACCTTAAACAATATTATATTGAGCTATCAATTGATTGAGTGTTTAATTGAACTACTAAACTTCTTTAGCAATCAATCTAAACATCATTTGTGGATAAACTCCTTTTCCAGGTTAAATCCTATGTGTGTGACCCTGCAAGCCCATTTCACGTTGGCAGTGAAAGTCCATAACACTTATGACTTCACAAGCAAAGAGTGGTGCCTAGTCTCACATCAGTGGTATCCAAGTGAAATAGAAAGTTGGAGAACAACTTTCAATCCTACAATTCGTGAATGGTGTTACAGTGAATGTATAATTCCTTTATCTCTGATATCCCGAATGAACTCAAGGCATGGAACAGTCATCCTATCAACGTTCATTCACTTTCTTGATCTCAGAGTAGATTGGAGGAGATATGTATGACATCAATATCACATACTGATTCACACATGCATGTGCACGCCTATCTCAATCCTACTCATCAAGTGGCCATGGATATCAAACTCTCTCAGGAGGGACAAATCCCATATCTATCACTCACCCCTCAAAATCCCAATGTGTCAAAGCCACCCAATCATCACCTTTATAACAACCCATGTTTTAGGACTGTGTTTGATGATGTCAAAGTGTACCCAACGACATGTGTTGAGTGTAGTGATTTCAGGTCAAAGAATCACACTCACCACCATCACTGTGAGAACTGACTGTGACTACCATGTCATGGTTCCATGTGTCAAACTCACGGTGGGTCTGTCTGATACACTTGTTCTCTAACAAGTACCTATGTGTTTGGTTTGATATCTCCATATCATCAACCAACACCACAATCTAGTCTTGTGTGTCATTGTTGTCTATCTACCTTACATAATGACATCTGACTAGGGACATAATAAGAATGTACAAACTTTTAGCATCCGTATGATCTCATCATTCAGGTCCTAAACCTAAAAGCATATGTCTTTGAGTACTGTCATTCTCTAGACATTCAATCTATTCTATCATTATCTCATATGACTGAACCAAAAAGAATTGGAAGCTTGCCTTTGATGTTTATCAAATCAATCTTGATGCATCCCACCAATCATCCCATGATTGGCTCTCAAGGCATACATACCAACAGTAGTACCCATGTATTAGAATGAAGTTGACAACATTGACTTCTTTGATGATTAGGTTGTTGTCAAACTGAGGCCGGTGCATGTTCAGTGTAGCCTGATAAACATTGTTGCCTTGTAAGCTTGTGTGACCTTTTGCACTACAAACCTAGAAAAGGAGTGGCTGCTCTACCCACTCTTCAAGAGGGTTGACTTGAGGTTGTCTTGCTTAAGGGTGAGCATATTTAGAGATTCAACAATTACCTTCAACTCATATTTATATTCCACCATTGCAACCATGAGAATGCTTCCCTAGAGAGATGCGGCCAAATTGGATTTGTTCTCAACTCCCCTATTCACGACCTTTCACATGTCATTGAAGTTGTTCCACATGAAGTGTCCATTAGAAGCGGTGTCAAGGAACTTATTGAGGTCATAATCGACTCCCCTATACAATTTTGATGGGGGAATACCATGATGAGGGCACTTACGCATCAACTCTTTGAATCAATTCTAGGCTTCAAAAAGAATCTCAGAAGGATCTTTCTTGAACTAGTTGATTTCCCCTCTTATTTGATAAGTGAGTGAGGTTGGAAAGAACTTCTCAAGGAACTGGTTTTGAAGTTCCTTTGAAGTCCAGATAATGTTATCATCCAGGGAGTTGTACCACACCCTAGCTTTTTTGGTGAGTGGGTAATAGAATACTTTTTGTTCCATGGTCCCCTATGACACACCATCTTGCTTGCTCAGTCCACAAGGATCTACGAATTTGTGTATTTAGTCATGCAAATTCTCACATGCTCATCCTACAGAACTATTGTTTTGCATCATCATCACCCATTGGGTTTTTATTTAGAATTTTTGAGCTTTGATGGTTGGTTGGACAATGGGGTTGAATATATCATCAGCCTTGGTAATATAGAACTCTCGTTGTTCTCTTAGTTTTTTAGCTTCTACGACTGCTAGTAGCTCCACTTGCATCGATGCTCTGGTTGTGGTTGAGAGCATATCTCATTATGTTGCAAGCATTGCTTCAAATCTCAAGTTTATCTCTTCTCCAGACATCCTAGCTTGGTGCACATGAAGGAGCATGTGGTAGGTTTTTTTGAACTTAGGATCAAAATTTAGTCTTGGACTGACACTAGAAAAGTGTCACATGCACTAGAAATGGTTTGTGAGGAAGAAAGGCTACCACGGGTAAGATGACTGATGTGTAGTTGATTATAAGAAGATATTCAATGGTATCATTTAGAAAAGAAAAATAGTAACTATTACAAGTTGGTTAAAATAGTAAAAAAATTAGTTGTCCTCGACAACGGTGCCAAAAGTTGACATGGATATTCTCACACTAGAAAATTTATTGGGGGGAATCTCTAGAGTTTACCTTAACCAACATACAATAATCACCGCCTGCAAGCGGACGGATATTATTGTAGTATAGTTCAAGATCAATCTAAAAGGACAACATTTTTAAGAGTAAATTAATCAAGTTAATCGAGCAAGAACTCATACTTATCACAAAAGGTGGTTTTTTGTTTATTACACTACGGTTGCAAAGTAAAATGTCAGATTAAAGGTTGATAAATCAAGGGATGGGGATACTAGGATGAAATGGATTTTATCACTACTATGTATCATTCATTCTCTCACTACATTATAAAAACATGGAAACTTATATGTTGAGGCCATAAAAATCCCCCTTGTGGCATTAGGATTAAAGCTTAAACGAATATCATTCTACACTCACTGTCACATTATCTAGAGATCATACATCTATCACCTTGAGAAACATCTATCCAAGGTTTTTATTAAGGGTTCAACTAGAATCAACCAATATCCTAGATGTTGGGTTCAAAGTTATCTACATCCAAGACCATAACAAATATGTAAACTTTCTGATCAAACAAGCACACATGCATAAAATGATTGATTCTAAAAATATAATGGTCCATACAAAAATAGATGCAAATACAAGAGAAAAATTGGGTAGTGAAGTTACTCCTAGCACCCTAGTGAGAAGACTCCTTGTAGCCCAGTGACAAGACTACTCGCTCATAGCAAGAGAAACAAGAACAACAACAAAAGAAAGAAAGCCATGATCACAATAGAGGATAGGAGAAAATCAGTGGTGTGAAAAATCTTGTCTTTGTGTTGGAGACTGATGGTGGACAACGTAGTTGTAGTTCCACTCTTAGAATTTCATCAGAGGTGGAATTGGAGTGTAGTTCTTCCTTCTTCAAGCTTGGATATTGTCACATTGAGGAGGGAGTAGCAGACTGATGAAGGAAGAAGTCATCCATTGATGGATGAAGGCTCCACTAAACAAACTTCCTTCAAAGCTGAGGCCTTGGTGCCATGGTGGCATCAGAGGTGGAAGCACCTTCGATTGAAGTTCATCAACTGATGGAAAAGGTCAAAGGATCTGGAAGTCGAAGGTATTGAGTGGAAATTGCAGCCTTGTGGCATCAGTGGTGGATCTCCTTCTCTATTGGAAGATCTCATCTATTTATAGGTTGGGGTTAGGGCTTAAAACCCTTCTCTGCCACCTTGGATTTAAGTCCTCGGCCGCCATTAAGGTGAAGAGACAACAATGGAGATAGACAAAGGGTTTGTGGTGTTCAGTAATACGTGAGGGGTCAAGATGACCATCAGTTGACATGAGTAGGTTTTCCATCAGAAGGTAGGTGTTAGAGATCCTTTGGTTGACGTGTACATGAGTGCCATCATTTGTAGTGTGATGAACAACCAATAATTCATGGATGTCAAAGAACCATCAGAGGGAACATGGTGTGTAGCCATTGGAAGGTGAAAGCAGAAGAGCCATTAGAAGGTGTGGGTTGAACAACCATCAGAAGGCGACCACTAGTAGGTGCGCTGGGTTTCCTTCAGTTGTCAACTGAAGGAAATGCAAAAGGAGACAAACCAATGATTCATCAGATGCAAGCACACCCCATGGTGGGAGGTCTATGGGTGTAAGGTTGATGACCTGTGTTGATGGATCTTACACTGAAGGAATAACAACCGATGGAGGAATAAAAAAATGAAAATCGATGACTTGGTAGGTGTAATGCAAACTGATGCTTTCAATAACTGGTGAAGGAATGGACCGTCAATAATATGGTCCATTTATTCAAAATTTGTGGGCCCGCTAGTCATTTAGTGGGACCACTGCCTCCTAGACTCCTACCATTAAATGAAGACCAAGCATGTCACGAAAACTAAAAGTTTGGACCAAAACCTTATTGATTACCATAAAATTAAAAAAAACTACATGCAACCTAGTTCTAAGCTTAAAATGATGGAAATAAATGCAAAACTAGTTTGTATATGCAACTAAAACTAGGATGAATACTCATTCATTACTTAATATTTAGTATTATATATAATCTTCTACGACTATGATATATAGCATGATTATAAAAAATATATATATGTTTTTTGACATAATTTTGTAAATATTTGATTGTAAAGATTGGGTCCTTACAACATGGTATCAAATCCATAAACACTCACCACTCATGAATATCTCTTGGAAGTCATGGTTAATGATCGTCTCGGAATTGAGTCGAAACTTTTAAATTTATAACCCAAAACCTTCTAAGACGCCCGCAACTTTTATTACGGGGTCAAAGTAGATATATGGGGTCGAACACAGGGACTTGGTGACGTTTAGGACGCCTGAGATTTCATTCTTGAGTCAGATAAGCCAAAACTATTGTCGATGAAAAGTATGTACTAGAACTAGTCTAGCGGGTTGTCACAAATTAAAACAAAACAAAGAAAAGAAAACAAAGGAAAACAAAACAAAACGGAGTTTGAGGTTCTACTCATCAGAGAGGAGTTTCTGGCTATGTAACCACAACCTGGGTAGTCTATGCACCCGTTCTCAGGTGTAGATAACCCTCGAACACCTAAACAAGCAATCTATATCCAAACGTAATACGCACTATCATGTCTGTTCTTATGGGCCATCCCACTTGCTCTCGCGAAGCGTGACTAAAACCCATCTATGACTGTGCCATCGATCCTCTTTCGAGGATGACACATCAACATCTCAACATATTCTAGAGGTCCTCTCGGGTCTAGAATGTGCTGAGATGTTAGGGAAAGACAACCGTTGGACCATCCTCCTCTCAGGCTCCGATCCAACCCTATCTTCTCATGTTTATTCCTACACAGATCTCTCGATACAGGCAGAAACAGCAGTTCAAACTAGAAAGAGATCAACCAAACTAGCAATCATAACTAGAGAGAGAAGATAGAACAAGCAACATACTATATATGCAATAAAACTATTTGCTTAAGGCAAAAGTACATAAACGTGCCCAAACCAGGCTACATAGCCAGAAAAGAGCTCAACTAGTCATGGACAAGCATAGTTGGCACCGAACAAAGATGGACTAACATTTTTGTACAGAAACAAAGGAACACAGAAGAAGGAAAGAGGAAGAAGAAGAGACTAATCCCATAGAGGAGAGGTGGCTTTCTCTCCTTAGCCTCTGTATAGGTAGGATCTCATCTTTTCGGCCTTCCTCCTTGGTCTTCCGGACACCTTGGCCTCCTTTCTCTCTCTAGATCCTCCCCAAACAGTGGCGTGGATGTGTCGACAGGTGTGGATGACAGATGAACAGACCAGGTATGTGGACTTATCCACAGATCTGGAGGGCGGAGCGGATGGACGACCTCCCGACGTGTGGTGTGGTTGCTGGGATCCGATGGCGGAGTGTTGGAGTCCTCCTTGTGGCATGGTGTGGTTGTTGTGACGGAAGGGCTCCTGTGGTGGATGGTAGTGCTCCGGCCAGATCTCTCCCACCTGGACTCAATACCCCAGTCTCTCGACCCTATCCTCCCCCCCCCCCCCGGAACCCCCTATCTACATATCTGGGTGGCTATTTATAGGCCTAGTTGGGCTGGACCAATGCCACGGTCGTAGCCTTTACACTGCGTTTAGTGGAGGCCTCGGTTGAGGTCTCCTTGGACCAAGGTCGAGGTGTGCTACCACTGTTGCTTTCAACCACGGGTTGAGGTCTGCTGTTGTACGCTGCTTGGACTTGACCGCGGGCTGCTTGATGACTTGGTGCTGCGATTGGAGCTTGGACAGTAGAGGGGTTGTGATGATCGCGAGCTGGAGGAGACACCTCAGTTGAGGTCGTCTCTATTGATCGCATGTCCGGGTCAAGTTACAGACTCTAGTCGCTCGCCTAGGTTGCGGTGTTGGTGGAGGTGCCACCATGGGTCGCGGTTAGGGAAGCTGGCAAGGGGTCGTGATCCCGTAGGCGTTGTTGTCGAACTGGAGGATGTGGGTCGTGATTGTGGAAGGGTGGTCGCGGTGAGGAGGAAGGAGAACCGCGGTTGAGGTTGTTGGGAACCACAGTTACGGATCTGGATGATGCCCGAGGTGTGATGGCGAGGGTGACCTGGTGAAGAGGACTGATCATAATTGATGGAGAAGAACATCGTGGGATGGGTTAGGGTAGCAGGCATCGGTGGTGAGAGGCAGAGTAGGTCGTGGTGCGGTAGAGATTCAAAGGTCGCGATCTGAGCCAGAGAGGAGATCGTGGATGGATGAAGGCATGGAGACTGCAGTGTGGAAACTGAGAGGAATCCCGATCTGTTGGCAGAGCAGATGACGTGTCTGTGGTTAGGGTTGAAGGGAAGAAGAGAATCGTGGGTGGTAACAACCTCACCTGCGGTGTAGTGAAGAAGAGCCCACGGTCTTGAACAAAGAAGAGGGGCCAGCAAAGTGGCTAAATGGGCCGAGAAAGTTGGGCCCTTGTGCCCAAATCTGACCTACAGTCTATCTAGATACTTCATCTATGTAAAGATAAAAGGAACTAAAACATAAGCAAAAGAGTGCATATTAAGACCAAAGTGACACGAAACCATAGATGAAATGCATAGATAAAATGTGTATATTTGGGTGTTATCAACTACCCCAAGCTTAAAACCTTGCTTGTCCTCAAGAAAGACTATGCTCAAAGAACAAAAAGATAACATCCAAATTAAACTTGGCAATAAGTTCTAAGGCTAAGAAAAATAGTTTAAAACATCAATTCTCCTGATCATGTCATTTCATAACAAACCCCCATCAATCAACCACAGTCCTGCCAAAGCAAGATCAAAGAGTTTCCAGGCAAGATTAAGCAAATTCATTACAACCTGTCAATACTCATGAGGGTTTGAATCATAATTATTTAACATGAAAGAATTGTCACCTAGGTGATCACGTAGGTGATGAGCAATGAGTCATCACCATGAATACATGCATACCAATCGGGAACAACGTGCCTCTCACTTATTCATGTCCTAAGAAACAAAGAAAAAGATTCTAATGACTTTTGAGGATCCTGATCTATGTCAGGTTGGTCCATGTAACGAGCAACAATCCCTGCAGTCAGAGCCAGTTGGCCCAAAGTAGTGAGATGAACTCCTCGTATTGCGCTCGAACCAACCCTACTACTGAGATGATCTCATAAGTCTCCTAGGGGTTCCTAGTGACTCTCTAATGAGCATTTCGAGTGGTACTACCAGGCGCGACATACCCGCGCTCGTGAGCACAGTCATACACCGGCTGGGCACCATCCTCAACTCTCCTAAAAGAGAAACCAATAGTCATTTATTGTTCACACTCAGGCTTTTATCATCTACATTCTATTTGTAGGCTTGGGTGAGAACTATATAGATATTTTGGGATTTTGAGGGCGGCCAAGCCTCTTTTGCACATTTTTATATTTTTCATCTTTTTGACTCAATCTAATGTGAGAAGGCGTGTAATCCATCAAGGAAAACATTTCATCTTGATTATAGCTCAAAACTCATCATGATCTGCTTGACACCTGTGTGAAAAGTTGCAATTATGATTCAAGAATCCTTAGAATAGAGGCAAGCTCGTGAAACCATAGCTAGGATTCTTTAATCCTATTTTAGCTCATTCCAACGGTCCTTTACCATGGATTTGCCATTCACAACATGGATCAAGGGAATTTAGCTTTAAGCTATGAAAAAGGGACATAACCTTAGATTTTATTACCAAACTCAAGGAAAGAGTCAAAGAGCAAGCCAAGCAAAAGTTCAAACAATTTTTAAGATGAAAAATGTGCATTTAGGCATAAAGTCAAGCATTTATGTATTAGATTTGCACCATATATCCATAATTGCAAAGCTAAAAAGCTAAAAAATTTTGAAAATTTAAAACTAAATGCAGGAAGTAAACATGCATGCTAGAAGGATGAAAAGATAGAAGGGTGAAGCCTACCACCCCAAGCTTAAAACTTTGCTTGTCCTCGAGCAACATCTAAACTTAGAATACAAGGGTGGGAATGCATGATTTTAACGGCAGTTATTGAAGTTCTAAAGATGATGCATGGTTGCAAGGATATAAGAACAGTTAGAGAAAAGAAACTAACTAACAAGAACATGAAGAGCAAAATTTATTGTAATAAAAGGGAGGGAGGGTGGGTAAGAGAAAAGGAGGTGGCTGCCCCATGATATCGACACTGGGGTCCCAAATCCTAAGTTTTGGGACATGTGTCTTGCCGACGGGTTCCACCACATAATGAGTTGAATAGGTGGATGTGTTGGCCCTGCCGAGTCTGAAGAAGCGAAGTGAAATCTGGCAACTCAGTGAAGTCATCTTTGTGCTGGAAGTGGCTTGAACTACACTGGGATGAATTCTTCGGCATATCATCCTCAGGGTACCTTTCATTATATGAATCTAAATATGAAGGTCATGGGATGTCGACACAGGATGAGATGGAGGGGTTAGGTTGAATGACTTGGGTAGGATTCATTTCTCCTCCCTCCATCTCTGAACTTGAGGTTGGATGCTCAGATAAATCTTCATGTAAAGTCTGAGTCATCCAATCATCTTCTGAACAAGAGGTACTCCCTGAAGAATCTATTTGTGGTTCTACCACCCCAAGCTTATCACCTGGTGTGGAGTCAGGGGTATCTTCATGCTCAGCAGCTATGTTGTAGTGAACCGTCCATCCTGCCCCCTCGACGTCCACCCTACCTTGTAAAGGTATGGGTGCAAATGGAGGCTCGTGCTGCTCCAACTTGTCATCGTCAGTATACTTGTTGCTCCATGTCAAGAAGCTATCGTCATCGTCGTCATCAAACAAATTGTCCCAAACCATGGTTGGTGTGTTGTTAAAAGCGGTGACAAGTCTCAATATGAGAGATCTCACTCTAGTCTGGTTCAATATCTAACTTTGGTTCCTCAAACCAACCTTTTGGTTGTGAGGTTAATTGGCTTTTTGAGTCTTCATCATCGTCATCATAGACCCATTCATGTCTATGACTCATATCTTCCATTGGTTCATCATCTGGGTCATCTAGATAGAATGAAGGGCTTCCCCAAGTGGGTTAGTCGTCACAGAAAAATCTTGATGAATCCAGTTGATGGTCTGAATAGGATGATGGTGCATACTCTACTTCAGACCCAATGGAATGGTCTTGATGACTAACTTCTTTGTTGTCTTGTGATGGCAGTTGTAACTGAATTGTAACCAAATCGATGAGCTCCTGGAGCCTCTTGCCCTGTTCAACATCTTTATCATGAAGTTGTTGTACTTGAGCAGCAATGCTTTCGAGACCCGTCGATTCTGCCATGCACATATGAGGAGAATCCACTGTATCGAACTGATGTGCTTGGATGGATCCTTGCTCAAGAGTTCGAAGTAGACTTCTACTGCGGTCTACAGCCTCAGTGACTAGTTTGAGATGACGATCCTGGTCTTCTAGTAGTTGTTGCATTGGATCGACATCTTCTTGGAGATGAGGGGCTAAGGAGGTGAGTGTGTGAATACTTTCCCTAGCCAACTTGACTGCCTTAATCAGTTCTTGATCCCATGATAGCATGTGAGTCGAGGGCTGACTGGCAGTCTCCGTTCTTAGAATCTCAACATATGACTATGGTGGCAATAAGTATAACTCGACTAGTTGTAGAGCACGACCTTCAATTATTTTCCAGCAGTCGGAACTGTGGAAAAACTCGGGAGGACAGGTGGACAAGATAACTTGTCTTGCCGAAGCGAGATCCATGGCTGAAAAAGAGTATAAAAAAAAATAAAAAGGTATTCAGTATATATGAACAAGTATGTTTAAAACAAAAGAAAAACTATGCATATATATACGGGCTTAAAGTGATAGAACAAAAATCTTTTAGGTGTACAAACGTGGAAAACCACGTCCCCGGTAACAGCGCCAAAAAGTTGATCATCTCGGAATTGAGTCAAAACTTTTAAATTTATAACCTGAAACCTTCTAAGATGCCCGCAACTTTTATTACGGGGACGGAGTAGATATACGGGGTCGAACACAGGGACGTGGTGATGTTTAGGACCCCTGAGATTTTGTTTTTTAATCAGATAAGTCAAAACTATAGTTGATGAAAAGTATGTGCCAGAACTAGTCTAGCGAGTTGTCACGAATTAAAACAAAACAAAGAAAAGAAAACAAAGGAAAACAAAACAAAATGGAGTTTGTGGCTCTACTAATCAGAGAGAAGGCATTCCTAGCTATGTAACCACAACCTGGGCAATCTATGCACCCATTCTCAGGCGTAGAAAACCCTCGAACACCTAAGCAAGCAATCTATATCCAAACGTAGTATGCACTGTTGTGTCTGTTCCTGTGGGTCGTCCCACTCGCTCTCGCAAAGCGCGACTAAAACCCATCTATGACTGTGCCATCGATCCTCTTTCGAGGATGACACATCAACATCTCAACATATTCTAGAGGTCCTCTCGGGTCTAGAATGTGCTGAGATGTTAGGGACAGACAACTGTTGGATCGTCCTCATCTCGGGCTCCGATCCAACCCTATCTTCTCACATCTATTTCTACACAAATCTCTTGATACAAGAAGAAACAACAGTTCAAACTAGAAAAAGATCATCCAAACTAGCAATCATAACTAAAGAGAGAAGATAGAACAAGCAACATACTATATATGGAATAAAACTATTTGTTTAAGGAAAAAGTACATAAACATGCCCAAACCGGCTACATAGCCAGAAAAGAACTCAACTAGCCATGGACAAGCATAGTTGGCACTAAACAAAGATGGACTAACATCGTTGTACATAAACCAAGGAACACAGAAGAAGAAAAGAGGAAGAAGAAGAGATTAATCCTATAGAGGAGATGTGTCTCTCACTCCTTAGCCTCTGTATAGGCCGGATCTCATCTTTTCGGCCTTCCTCCTTGGTCTTCCGGACGCCTTGGCCTCCTTTCTCTCTCTAGATCCTCCCCTAATAGTGGCATGTATGCGTCGACGGGTGTGGATGACGGATGAACGGACTAGGTACATGGATTTCTCCACAGATCTGGAGGGCGGAGCGGATGGACGACCTTTCGGCGTGTGGTGTGGCTACTGGGATCCGATGGCGGAGTGTTGGAGTCCTTCTTGTGGCGTGGTATGGTTGCTGGCGGCAGAAGGGCTCCTATGGTGGATGGCGGTGGAGTGGGATCGATCTCCACTTCAGCAGCCTAGTGGCGCTTCGACCAGATCTCTCCCACCTGGACTTGATACCCCAGTCTCTCAACCCTATCCCCCCCGGAACCCCCTATCTGCATATCTGGGTGGCTATTTATAGGTTCGGTTGGGATGGACCAATGCCACGGTCGTGGCCTTTACAGTGAGTTCGGTGGAGGCCTCGATCGAGGTATCCTTGGACTAGGGTGGAGGTGTGCTACCACTGTTGCTTTCAACTACGGGTTGAGGTCTGCTATTGTATGCTGCTTGGACTTGAGTATGGGTTGCTTGATGACTTGGTACCACGATTGGAGCTTGGATAGCAAAGGGGTTGTGATGACCGCTAGTTGGAGGAGACACCTCGGTCGAGGTCGCCTCTATTGATCGCATGCCCGGGTCAAGGTGCAGACTCTAGTCGCTCACCCAGGTTACGGTGTTGGTGGAGGTGCCACTGTGGGTCGCGGTTAGGGCAGCTGGCAAGGGGTCGTGATCCCGTGGGCGTTACTGTCAAACTGGAGGAGGTGGGTCGTGATTGTGGAAGGGTGGTCACAGTGAGGAGGAAGGAGAATCGCGGTTGATGTTGTTGGGAACCACGGTCACAGATCTGGATGATGCCCGAGGTGTGATGGCGAGGGTGACCTGGTGAAGAGGACTGGTCATGATCGATGGAGAAGAACACCACGGGCTGGGTTAGGGTAGCAGGCGTCGGTGGTAGGCAGTGTAAAGAGTGGGACCCGATAGAGGGCCCACTCAATGGTAAAAACATGAGCCGTGAAATATTAAAGCAGCGGAAAACATAACTATTTACAAAGTTACAAATATTCCCATGTACATAACTTTCTCACCCAAACGGTGGTACATAAAAAGAAAATACTATAACTACGTTTCATAGGAGCCCCAGATGCAGAGGGCAACCCGAATATTCCAAGCTATCCTTAAGCCAACTCCATGTGTACGACCTTCATGTGTTCACGTCCTTCAAAGCACCTATACCTGGGTAGTTTTGGGAACACCCAGAAAAATAGGAAAATAACGTATGAATCAGCAAAAGCTGAGTATGTACATAAGAGAATTAACTAGGGCATTTAAAAAGTAAAGTAAGATGTTCCCATCAAAAAGGGGGCCATTAAAGTTAGGTAAGTATCAATGAGAAGTAACAAAAGAAGGAATTTTCAAAAGAATGAGGCATATAAATAAACAAGTGAAATAATGCATCTTGCCATTAACCATTCGCAATATCACAACAATCATAATAATTTCGCATGTAGATATATTTGACTAAAGTAACTATAATAGGGCCAAGACACCACTGAGTCATTGACCTAAGTAAAAATGGGTGGAAGTAGCGCACCCTAGGCGGAAGTAACACGCCTCTGTATATAAAAAAGGTGGAAGTAGCACAGCCTGGGCGGAAGTAGCGCGCCCTAATGGTTACGCATAAGTGTCTACGATAGTTAAACTAGTCGAATTATCTAACATGCATAAATAGAGTGGCAAGATATACCTTTCACAAACATGTGGCATGATTTTAGCACAATGGCATATGGGGTCATTAACCCAATTCAACATGATAGTAATTCCAAAAGAATAATAATAAATCCAACTGAAAGTATATGAACTGTCCAACAATTGGAATAAGAACAAGTATTTTAAATGATGCCTCATTATGGGAAAATTTAGTCACAAAATGTCCAGTTATAAATAGGGAGGAGTACATACCTTTGGTCTTGTTTAATTAAATGATCACCTAGTTTTGAATCGAGATTAACATTACCTAACAATAAAATTATACTTATAGTTAATGGCATGTCCTATACAATAATTTAACTCACTGTAATACTTTTCCTAAAATCACGATGTTGGGTCTAGAAGCCTGTACCAAATACTCGGAAAAATCCTTCTGATTAGAAAGCATGCGGGCACTCAAACGTTTTATTCCGACCCACGGTCAGTTAACACTAACGTATTAAATCAGGATAGCTACTGGGGTTAACACTTAAACGGTCCAAAGCAAAATCGTTATTGCTGTTCGGAGTTCTCTGGTTCCCCAAACTCGGTAACCACTCCTGCAATTACCTTGACTTCCCGTCCAGGGCCAAGACTCCTGCTTCGATCGGAAGCGAAGGGAGCCATCGGTCCATGGGTATCTGGCGCAGCTCCCGGACGGAAAGACAAAGAATGCTCGTAGTATAGCAGTGACAAACTCAGCGTTCAGCACGGCCACTCGTCGCGGCTCACACGACGACGCAACCCAATCGATCATCCCTGCTGCCTGGGACCAAGGCAGTTGGGTGGAGCCCGAAGCTCCATTTTGAAACCTCCTGGCATGAACGCAATGGGAGGCATGGTAGGGAAATTTTGGTTTTAAAAAGGAAAACGCAGGCTAGCGTCAATTCAAAGTGAACTACCTAAGAGCCCTTGCCCATTACCATCACCTTGCGAGTGGTTTGGGGAACATCCTGGTCAAAGAACTGTTGCCCTGTTCCATGTTGCCTAACTATGAATCTGCACAGGTAACGGAAAGAAATTCTCGGCAAGAAGACATCCAGTCAACTTATCATGATCAAAGAACTTAAACCCAATAGGCAAGTACAGTCGGAATCGTTAATAGCATCAGCCATGCGTCAAACGAAGTGAATCACCCCGACACCCGGTATCTAAAATTGACGCTCGAATGAATCACTGTCACCGTCGACGATGCAGTACAGAAAGAGCAAGCTGTACAGAATGAGCAATGTACTACCGATTCATCGGAACGAACTACGACGATTAGAAATTCTAACAAGAGCGAATCAATAGAAAGCATCTAAACTGACACGGCGTAGGGCCTGAAAGCTAGGCGACATCTTCATACACCCTACCTGTGAGGTTCTTAAGAACAGAAATAGGGTCTTTTGCCGACCCGGGAGTCAGGACACATCCAGAGTGATTTGAGAACAGGAAGCCAACGTATATGGACCAAGAATGGTACCATTACCTTTAATCGATTCGAGACCCCAAACCGCAGCGCCCCCCACTAGCTTCCTTGCCAGAGACGGCAGTAGATCCGACGCGAGATGCAGCGCCGTTCCAAGGGAATTGATCGGATGATCACTGGGGAGAGGGTCGTTGTTCGCTTAGGGACAATCTCGTAATGTATGGAGTTAAGAAGAGGGGCTGCGAAGAGCCTTCGGTGAGAATGGCGGGAGGCAACCTGGCAACTTTTGGGCGTCTGGTATTTAGGGAGTCATAGGCCTTAAATTAAGGTTCTCTGTGGTCGCTATGCTCTCAAACCAGTGAAAGCGTTGGCAATCAAAGCTTCCGGTGCGAGCGATCGGCAGATGACATTATGGTTGTTCTGTAACGCTTGCGCACGGTCGTTCGTCGGGACGGAGAGAAAGTCCCGCCCGCTCCACAGCACTCGTCTGATGATAGTAAAAGTCTTAAGTGCAGTAATTACCCAAAGTGAGGCAGTGTTACCCATAATATGGAAATAAACGGTAAAGTTTATATTATTCCCTTAAAGGCAATTAAAACATGCGTTGAACTTTCTTTTGACTCCCCAATCTGTGGATTGGTCAATTAAAGTGACAATGAACACGATTCTGACTTTAAAAGTCCATTTTTAATTTGCTAGTCACTAATATTAACATAAGGGTGTTAAATAGCCTAATAAATAGATGATATATTTTCCTTTATAAATTATATTGAATTTAGGTATTTTTTCCTCGGCAATTCTCTTTCTAGATAAAAGGAACTATAAAATTAGACTGGCCCCACCCAAGGTTAAATTTGATTGTACCAAAAATGTGAATATAAAACCCTAATCCTCAAGGTCATACTCACAAATGTCTAATTGAATAGGTGGTGACATAAGACTGGAACTTCTCTCGAATACTTTTAGGGTGAAAAATGTTACTCCACAAAGTTTAAGGGAAATATGATTTAAGATTTATTTTTTTTTAGAAAAAGAAAAATAGAGGTGATACATAGATTTGAGGTCGTTACAGGCAGAGCAAGTCGTGGTGCGGTAGAGATTCAAAGGTCGCGATTTGAGACAGAGAGGAGATCGTGGATGGATGAAGGTAGGGAGACCGCAGCATGGAAACTGAGAGGAATCGTGATCTGTTGGCAGAGCAGCTGACGTGTCTGTGGTTAGGGTTGAAGGGAAGAAGAGAATCGTAGGTAGTAACAACCTTGCCCGCGGTGTAGTGAAAAAGTGTCTGCGGTCTTAAACAAAGAAGAGGGCCAACAAAGTGGCTAAATGGGCCAAGAAAGTTGGGCCCTTGTGCCCAAATCTGACATGCACAAGAGATAAAAATCCAATTAAAATGAGAATAAAGAAATTAAGCTAAGTCAGGATGTATGATGTGAATTAGGCAATGAAACGAATTAAATTAGAGGCAAACTGGGCCCAGAGTAAAGAGAGAGTATGAAATATGTTGTCCATCTAAGTTCAGTTCTAGCTTGTCCCAAAAACTGGCTAGATTGGCTACTTTATTGGCTAGTTAGATACTTCATCTATGTAAAGATAAAAGGAACCAAAACATAAGCAAAAGAGTGCATATTAAGACCAAAGTGACACGAAACCATAGATGAAATGCATAGATAAAATGCATATATTTGGGTGTTATTAGTTAATAAGTAGTACACCTAGAACTTAAGCATATAGTTTGCAACCAACCTTAGTTTTTCTATCCATATCTACTTAAATAGAAATAAACTAAGGCAAATTTAATTTTCTCAAAATTGTCTAACCCACCACTTATTGAAGATGAAAAACCACCATGTTAGTAGACATGAGCTGAGGTGTTGGAACATGTGAATAACCTAGTAGTTGGAAGGTGAATAGTGAGACTAGAATCCCCAAGTTTGAATTTGCAAGTCCCCCTTTGGTAGAGAACAATATCCTTCTCCCTAAACAATGGCACCCTAGTGACCCTATAGATCCATGGAAATCTAGTTCTCACAATGGAGTCAGGTAGTTAGCATGGTGAATGTTAGTAAGAGTTGATTGTGATTTAGTTCTCACAATGATTTTATCCATTTTTCTAATTTTCATCTAAGAGATTTCAATTAAAAAATTATTTTATTTATAATGCTAATGGTACAAAATCAAGGAGGTAAAAGGAAAATCATAGAAGAGTAATCAAGAGTTTGGTGTGGGGAAACTATTTAGAAAAGTGAAGAACATTCCATGGTAGTTGACGCGCCTATTCAGATTTCTAGTTGAATCCTTCTAAGGGGTGGAGGGTGGGATAGGTTGGACCATTAATATACCAATTTTGGGTACAAAATCTTCAATAAGGGATGAAATGTTGTAATATACTCAATTTTGGGTATGGAATCTCTATTGAGCTATAATTATTAAACTTTTCTAAACTTAGACTCAATTACAAAGTGATCCTCTCTTACAAACCTGGTTTGGTTATTTTGATCAATTATCATGTTCTTTAAAACGAATTAGTCTTTTTTTAGTTTATTGTGTCAAGATGAATTATTTCTCCTTATTTGATAAATATAAACAAATTAATTTGTTAAATATTCTGTATGAATCACTTTGACATCATTGAGTACAATTTGACATTATTGTACACATATGTTCGGAATTGGCTTTATCTGAACCAAGTACTCCTGATTTTACAAGTAACGGCTTTCCAATGACAGCATATTAATAGTCAGTCTAATTAAGAGAGTAATATAGTTAGACATCTCAAAATTGTAACTAGGGGTGTTAGTATTTTTATAATTTAGTATAATTGTAGTTACACTCATGGTCAAAATTGCATTTAGAACTGAAATGTACTTATGGGATATAAATTCATGAATTTATATGAACTTAAGAGGTTATGAGTAATTGATTAGATATAAATGGAATTATTATCCTGGTCATGCCTATGTGTAATGCCACTATCGGTGGCTATTACAAGAGATCTCTTGATACCTCCTTCCCCTGATCAACTAACGAAGTTCTAAAACTAACATGTCATTTCCTCTACCTTGCTCCCTACTAAACACCCTGATCTCCCTTCTTAAAACTAACTCTAACCTATCCATCTATAAGTTCTCCAGATACCTAGGTTTTCTCAAGAGGGACCCACAAACATAGGGACGGTGATATTTGTAGACATACAGCCACCATATCTTCCATGATAACACCACATCATGAGGACGCACCTCCACTAAGATCTTCATCTTTGATCTCTACCTTTGATTGCCTTTCTATCATCATCCTAGGCCACCACAACTCTATGTCTGCTACCCTCAAGATCCCAACTCATGTTGTAGATTTACAACATCATAGAATTGTTGTAGGATCATCCTGCCACTCATAGCACTCCACCACATTGTCAACCACCATGGATTTCCCAACCTACAAACCCACTTCCCATCAGACACCACAATTCTATAGTAGCAACATCCTCATCTAATCTAATGCTAGTCTTGTGATCACCCCATCAGCTGAATTGGTGCATCTCCCTCTTGTATCTTAGGGGAAAATAGGACATCCTCCTACATCCTTTCCCTACTTGATGTTGTTACTTGTTGATGACACAAACACCTACTTCATATTTCCCAAATATCTCTTTATTTATTAGTAAGTACTATAGAGATTCGTGAACTCCTTGCAGCTGCATCACTGTTGAATCAACCTTCACTGAAGCCTCGCCCACCCCAATCATCTCTGGTCACAGTGGCCAACCAAGAAACTAGTTGGGATGTGTACAACTATGGAGAAGGATGGCAATCAAATATCACTATACATTCAATCATCTTGATGGTGAGACCTACAATCATCATATCACTATAATGTTGACCACCCATCCCACATTTTTATTTTTCCCATTCTATTGTTTGTATTGGGACAAATAGTATTGATAATATACAATCTTAGTAATAAAGAGAAAAGGTTATACTTTAGATAAACAAACAATAATATTCAATTAGTAAGATATAAACTCTAGGTAAATGACTCCAAATATGATTAATCATAGGCCTTTATGTATATATAGGTATATGTACAAGTAACTAACGTGTATGGGTTTGGGACATGAACAAAGAAGACATGATAAAGGATCTAAACTAAAGAAGAAAATTTATAGAAGTTCCTTATTATTATTGTCCATATTTCAACATCTAAATATATTGAAAATCTTTCCTTATATTGTAATATTGAGCTAAAATGAAAATGAATATATTAGTGTTTTAAAAAATGACAATAGAAAAGATGGCATAAATGAATTATAATCCACCTCCCGTTGATCCATATATGTTATGAAGATATATTATAATGAACTAACACCACAAGTTTGTTTCAAGATTAAATTTATATTAATATGGATTATGCACACATGTATATCCCCATATGTGATATATATTCGTACAATATAAACTCTCGAATGTACCATGTATCATATGATTCATAAATATCATGACATGAGACAAATGAAAACAAAACCATGGATCAATGAACATAGGGTATGACTAAATAGTAACGAAAAGCCTTCACCAAACATCAAATAACCCTTATACATTCTCTCTTTATATATTCGTGAGAAATTGACATTTTTTATTCTTATGTATGTCTTGATTGGAAATCCTCGATTAGAATAGGTACTAGATTCTCCATTTTGTTATTGAGTTGTTTTATTTTCCCTCTTCAATTTCATTCATATAATTTTGCAGAAGTGATGAACCCAATTAGTTTTAGCCTTATCCCTCCCTTGAGGGTCACCATAATTAGTTTGAATATTATATAATGTGGAATAATTGAATAAAAATATTGTATTTGGCATTGACACAAAAATTCTAGTATGGGCTAAGAGTTTTGGCTCACTAGAATTGGTGGCTCATATCCCCCAACGTTGTGTAGTGCATAATGGACATACAGGTCCCCCAGTACTGGTTACCCCCAAAGTCAAAAGTGTAGTTCTCTTATAGATGGGAGAACACTAATCACCTATACTTGGCTAAGATAAAATATTAGATTTCATGTGCTAATGGATAAATCTTTTCATTTTGAAAATATTGATATTTTGATATTAGTTTTGAGAATCTCTTTATTGTTTCTAGTTACCACTTTAATTTTTACTACCCATTTGAAACTATCATGGTATTTAGATCATCTTCTCACTATTACCATAGTCCATCAAGAAAACTTAACTATATTTGATTTCATAAATCTTTATTTTTAAATATCTCAAAAATTGAAATTAGTACTAGCTTTTCTGACCCAACTTCCCTTCTTGGGGTCCATGTGTGGTTTTATTCCCTCTAGGAATTCATGGACAAGTGTTACAAAGAAGAACTAGAAGAGACATGCAAGGGTTGTCCCCAGTTGAAGAGTACATAGAATATATGCATTTTTTTATCATGTAGTCCTATGTATATGTTTTGCTGATTCTGATGTAAAGCATGATTGTAAAAGGATTTGTTTATGTTTTTTGATATAATTTTGTAAATTTATGATCATATGATCGAGTATTTACACCTAGTTAAATTAGATCAAGGAAACCACACCATATGGTAGGGTTTATTTTTATAATTTAAAAACATGTTTTAATTTGGTTTTGTGACTTACATCAATCTATTTTGGTTTCAAAAGTTGGATTTAACTCAAATTTAACTATTAAACCTCTACTAGAGGACCAAAATGGCCACGTTGGATTTGATAGCTATATGTATTAGGGTTAAAATTATAAAACCAATGACTCAAAAAATCATATGAAAAGACACACAAATATCTAAGAGACCAAGACAAACTTTACCTTAATGAACAATTCAAGGGTAAAATGGTAAAGCAACCACCAAGTTTGTTCAAAATAGACCTCATAAGGACATCGCTCACAAGGGATTCAAATATTAGATTGGAACCCAAAAACACCAGATAACTCCATGAATTGGACATTTTTGTTGGTTATACTATCCCCGATGGATCCAAGGAGCCAAAACATTAACGAAAAAGATGGCATAAATTTGAAGATTTGCTTTTGATGTTGTTGGTTATAGGAAGAATCAATGAGAGACAAGAAGACTACAGATTCACAAGGACAATATAGTCATCGAGGTTCATAATTAAAGTCAAATGAAGGATAACGCCAGCTAAAAGCGGTTAGTTTACACTAGTGGCACCAGATTCATGATGTTATAGTAGAGAGAGGGGAAAATATGGTGTGGTATTACCTCCTCAGGGTTTATATTTTAATTCTAAGAGGTAGATGATGACCGGTAAAGTCAATACCACCCTATAGAAGACCCTTTGGATGCCATGATCTTGGAACATTCCTCTAGTTGGTGGTAGATGAAGCTGGAGTTTGGAGAGGGGTCATGGAGTAATCAAAGGAGTTTGGTGTATGTGTGTGAGTTTCTATTGATGCCTTGATTGTTTTGTAATGGCTAAATGCCTTTGTGTCTAAGTGAGAAAGTGTTGAGAATTGAGATTGTGTGAAGAGGGGAACATAGAGGGAAAAGGGTACAAGGCTGGTCAGGGAGGTATAGATGATGAGTCACAAACAATTTAGGGTTAAAATAAATCACAGTGACATGGCAAACATAATATGATTGTTTTCATGATATATGATTGAGTATATAGAGTTAGAGAGTAGTGGGAAATCAAATATTGTGGATTTTATTGAGGGAAGGAAATGGGGAAGGGAGAGAATACAAAAACTGTAAAATGCTCCTAACTAGTTGGTAAAAGTAGAAGAGAGAGATATGAGCTATTCAATCTATGGAATCTAGGAAGAAAATATAAAGAAATGTGCATGACTTATATATTAGGAAACTAGTCAATTAGTACTAGATTTTGTATGTTTAATTGATATTTCTCTTTGATCATGTTTGACCAAGAAAATCAAGTTCAATTTAGATGAAATTCACACCTATACTATTTTACTTCCATAATTTCAATTTATCTATGAGGCTATCTAATTATTAGGGTTTATGTATGTTATCACCGTATTTATTATCCTAAATAATATATATTTCTAATGTGTTGGTAATGATTCATTTAAATAATCTCTTCTCAACTAATCTTCCTTGATATTTATTTTCATCTATCTTCATTGATTTATACAAATTTCCTTTAATGTCATTTTAATGCTACTCTATAAAATCATGCACAAAATCATTCTCCACTAAAATGCATTTCTTCTTGATGCCTAAAACTTCACTCAACATTGTAATAATTGATTGTCTTGGCTTAAGCAAGTGCTAGTGAATTTATCTAATCCTAAATATATTAAGTAGTAAATTTATACTTTCACACTCCATCAAAACCCTAAGAGTACTAATTACACAAAATCAACATGTTTGTGAACATATAACATAAACACTGCATTTCTAAGATACTACTGTTCATATAATCATCTAATTCATAGAAAGGGGGACTAAAACCAATTCTAAAGGAAAATATATGTGAAATACATGGTTAGGGAAATATAGATAATGGTATGTTATAGAAAGTCATTCTCACTTTTAAAAAAAAGTTATTCATAAGTTAACAACGAATATAAATGATTGATGCATGGTTAGTCATAGCTAAAGCATGTTAAGAAATCTAGTATTACATATGTCCCAGTGATATAAGGACCCATAAAATCTTTATACGTCCTAAACCTTGAGCTTACAGTCTCCAAAATCTACTCCTCCTTAGGCTCCTCATTCATGAAAATAACCTCCACACCGTGCAAAGAAACATAAGATGGTAACCAAGCACCATTACACAGATATACATAATTACATTATAATTAGAAACTAAAAGAAGATCATAAATTCAAATGTGATTAATATTGTATTGCTTAACATCACTACTTGACTATTTAACTTTATTTTATTATGTTCCCTCTTGTGATGACCCTAGATATTTCCTTCTGAATACCCAAGAGGCTGAGATGATGAACTCAAAATTTGTTAATTAGTTGTATCAAAGTACTTAGTGGAAGACTACATATGCACTTGAACACGTACCATCAGACAAATCTCAATTGAACATCCATAAATACTACACGGAATCATTGAGTCGCATTTTGCAAGAAAACTTTGAAATTGAACATGAGCCAAATATAAATGATATGCAATAGATATAAATCTACTCATTATCATTTCAAATCCCAAGTCATTTACCCATATATATTGAACCTATAACAATAAAATAAAATTTTATCACAAATACATCGAGTATGTAGCACATTATGTGTAGCTAAGATCTAAAACATACATAGAATCAAGTAGTATCTTGGCAATAGGTACATACTACACTTACAAAAAACAACTATAAAAAGAACTTATGATTTTTCAAAATGTGGATATAACACATTTTAATTATAATTTCTAAAGTTTTTTTTATCCCCATGAATAAAGGAACAACATTTACTATGAAAGTTGGATCCTGTCACATCTGTAGGTGAGGATCATGATTTGCATTATCTAGAATTTTATATCTAGCATATGCAAAACTCAAAGTTTATGTGCAAATACATATATGATATATTGGAGGTCAATAAGTAGTGTTTATTGTATACATTTTTACATATGTCCAAATCATGTCATGCAATAAAAAAACAAAATTGGATATATATATATATATGTGGGATTAAGAGAGAAAGATTTCTCCCCCCTTATCCCATGCCCTTGGCGGAGGCCGAACGCCTGGGAGGGTGGTAAATAAAGGCGGCAACTGGGATTCGAACTCGGGTCCCTTTGTTAGGGGACAATGTGCTTGACCATTTGAGCCACTCCTTGTCGGCTTATATACATACATATATATATATATATATTTATTTATTTATTTATTTATTTATTTATTTATTTATTTATTTATATATATGTATGTATGTATGTATGTATCGGAATTTAGTAAATTTTATTCCGAAACCCCAACGAAGTTGGGACAAATTACATAGTAGCCCCTACATGCTACTAAACAATCAAAAAGAGAAAAAGTTTCTATTCATTGAGCCTATAGTTTAAGAATTTATAGATTTTCTTCCCAATGTACTCTATATTGCTAGCCTTGGACTTGTGCTTCCTGGTGTTCCTTTCGTTCCAAGTGTAGTAGTAAATGGTTGAAAGGGCTGTCAGTGACTTCTTCTTCTGTAGGTTGAGGCTTGGGCTGAGTAGTGAGATCATCTCCTTCGTTGAGAGAAGCTGCATGTGGCTGATTTTTGCACTATCACACACCCATCTCCATAATGCTATGACAAAAGGACAGTTTTGGAAAAGATGTTCGTGAGTTTCTGAACCTTCATTGCACATCAGAAAAATGGTCGAGGAGGTGCCTGGGTACCATCTGTCGATCTTGTCCAGGGTGGGGAAAGTTTCAAAGGTAGCTTGGTAGAGACACAGACTCCACTTGGGAATCTCAAATTTGTTCCAAATATACTTGGTGAAGTGTGGTGGTGCGGGTGGGATGTTATCTTTTAGTTTGGCCAGCTCTCAGGGGTTGAAGCTGTTGTTGAATTGCCAGTTGTCGGAGTCAATGGGACTGAAGGCATATTTGATTTGCTTCCACACCAAAGTCATTCTGTTGATGACTCGAGACAATCCTTCTCTGTTCGAAGGGTCATAGTCCAGACCTTTTGCATATCGGGCTCTCATCCAGTGCGCCCAGGTTGATTTCCCCTGATGGGAGTTGATGATTCATCTGATATTGCCCCAGTTGGCAATCACGCTGGGGGTTTCAGACCAATACCTCCTTCGTATTTGTGTAAGTCTAGCCTTGAGTATTTCATAGCATGAGTGCCTCCTTCCCAGATAAAATTGGACAGAGTCATCTCGATACGATCGAGTACTGCATAGGGGATTTCTCCTTGTTGAACCCAGTAGATGAGCAAACCTTCCAAGGCGGATTTGGTTAAGGTGATACGTCATGCCATGGAAGTTTTATTAAGTGGCCATCTGTTGATCATATTCTCTAGCTTGTCAGTGCACTCCGTGAAGTCTTTCACCTAGAGTTTGCCACCAGTGAGCATGAAGACAAGGTATTTGGTGGGCAGTGAGCTGATGTTCATCCGCAGTGCATCCTCAATCTCTTGCTTGAGGCAGTCACAGTTGGAGGAGGTGAACACTTGAGTTTTGGCCTCGTTGATGTGAATTCCAGTTTGTGTTCCAAATCTTGGTAGGAGAGCTTTGAGATTTACAAGATACTTAGGTTTAGATTCCAGGAAGACTAGGACGTCGTCTGCAAATATGAGATGGCTCATGGTCTTTGTCCCTCTCACTGTATAGGTAGCTTTTTCCTTGTTGGACTCTGCCTTCTTCAATAGTTGAGAGAAGTATTCCATTAATATGGTGAATAGAAGAGGGGACAAGGGGTCTCCCTGTCTCAGTCCGTTTGAGGCTTGAAAAATGCCATTTGGGGTGCCATTGTATGTATGTACGTACGTATGTATGTATGGGATTAGGAGAGAAAGATTTCTCATACGTATGTATGTATGTACGTATGTATGTATGTATGTATAAATATACACACACATACATATACACATATATACATATCTATACGCACACACATATATATATTCATATACATATTTATACATATATATGTGTATGTATACTCTCTTTATAAAGGGTAATTATATGCATCATAAATGCCTATAGGGATATTACATTACAAATGAAGGACAAAAAGGAAAACAAAAATATTGTTGATGAATAGAGACAACAATGCATTTGGAACCCAAATTCCAAACTAATGCATCAGGACCCCCATAAAGATTTTAGTACATATTGTATAGTCACTATGTGCATAAGTGACAAGCTACTTCCTTTCACTAAAAAACTCCTTCACCCATACATTGTCCTACCACCTCTATTTGGATTGCTAACCCTTCCTTTATAGTCACTGTTTGTAAAAGCGGCAAGCTACTACTTCCTTTTATTTAGAAACACATTCACCCATAAAATGTCTTATCGCCCTCATTTTGGATCACATTCCCTTTCTTCTTTTCTCTATCAACATATTCCTTTAGCCTTTAGCTTGAACCATCTTTAGTAAAAGGTTACAATATACATCAAGGTCTTTGTCAACACTTCCTTTGTTTATATTTAAGGAAACACGAAGCTTATCCAAGATGAAATGTTCTATAATTTGTATAACTCAAATAGCCAAAATAGTACAAAACATCAAATATATTATATCTAAAATTCTTCTTCCCTACATCTCGCCCTACATTGTCTTTTAATATATTCTCTACCTCCTCTATCTATATTGGAAATAAATTAAGGAGTTGGCAATTTGTGAATTGTCCCATTCTTCCATCATTTTAGCATTACATATGTACCTTTTTAGGATCCATCATCATCATCATCTAAGCCTCAGTCCCAACTATGTTGGGGTCGGCTACATGGATCCATCATTTCCATTCATCTCTATCATGGGTCATATTCTACTTGATATGTAGGGATTCAAAATCTCTCTTTATTAGCTCATCCCTTGTTAATTTAGGCCTTCCTCTTTTTCTATTTATTGTGCTTGAATCAATAGCATTGATTCATATAGGTGCATTAGTCGGTGTACATGTCCGTACCATCTGAGTCGGCCCTCATGCAACTTGTCCTCAATGCTCACCACCCCTACTTCATTCATGATATAGTCATTTCTCAAACAATCTTTTCTTATCTTACCACACATCCATCTCAGCATATGTATTTCAGCCACATTCATCTTGTTGAGACCTTATTTCTTCACTGTCCAACATTCACTCCCATAGAGCATAGTTGGCCATATAGATGTTCTATAAAACTTACTTTTAACCTGAGAGGGATCTTCTGATCACATAATACTCCATTTACACTGCTTCATTTCAACTTATCCTACAGTGATCTTGTGACAAATGTCATTCTAGAATCCATATCTATCAAGTAATGAAATTTATCACATTTTGGTATGTCTACCCCATCCAACTTGGATCCATCATTCACACTGTGAGATTGGCTGAAATAACAATGCATATACTCAGTTCTGCTCTTGCTAATCATTAATTTGTTTGATTCCAATGCCTTTCTCCAACGTTCAACTTTATCATTCAATCCATCTTTAGTTTCGTCAATCAAAACAATATCATCTGCAAATAGCATACACCAAGGAATATCATCCTTAATATTCTTTGTCAACTCATCCATAACAAGAACGAATAGAGTTGGGTTGAGTGTGGATCCTTTGTGTACCCGAACTATGATAGGAAAGTTGGTGTGTCACCTCTAGGAGGCTTCACACTTATAGTAGAGCTATCATATATGTCTTTTGTCAAGTCAATGTATTGGATTGTCATGCCCCTTTTCTTCAAAACCATCCATAACACTTCTCTAGGTACTCGATCATAAGCCTTTTCCAAATCAATAAACACCATATGAAGATCTCTTTTACTTTCTATATACTTCTCCATACACCAAGGAATATCATCCTTATTGAGTTCTTGAATATAATCCTTAAAGATGGAATCATAATTATCATCATTAGGGCATCCTTCCATGAGTTGGTTGTAGATGGTGACAAACTCCAGAGAAAAGAGATGATTGTACTGGTAGGTTCTCTTATACCTCATCAAATATTGTTGGACTATGAGTTCATGACATGGTACTATATATGATGGATATGGGTTGCATGTATTATTTGAAGAGATTAATTGGGTTGTATACTACCAAATATGGGACATGTGGATCACTAGTAGAGTACTTGAAGAATATATGAGAGTTATAGATTGATTGCCTTAGCTTAAACCTAATGACTCCCAAGGCCTAAGTGGCAATATACACTAGTACATTTTTGTCTTTTGGCATCGTATGATATAGCTTCATTTCCTAAAAATACTAACACAACACACCTAAAATGTTGGTTACATAAAGGGAAGTATTGCAATAATTTGGTAGTTTCCATCGATGGAAAACTATTCACTTAAAACACCAGTTTTCAAAATAGAAACTATCATTACAAATAGCCCAAGAAATTCAATTTCTCAGTAAATTCTTAGACATCAAATAGAGCACCAGATTATAATAAATTGATATCATAACCTCCCTAGATACGATATCGATGAAATAAATGTTTCCTCCAAAAAAACCTATTATGTTATTTTTCCTAACCAACACCAATGTAAGACCTAAAACATGACATTGATTTCTCATCAAATTCAATTTTAGTTTTGTGTACTAAAATTAACATTGTAATGTACCTATGGTTCTCTCCACAAAATAAATGGTCCCTTCATATCAACTTAGTATACATGTCTCATAAGATAAACAGACATGGAATGTTTGAGGTTTTAGAAGTTTGATGTTAGTTTTATATCTGAAACTAATGCAGAGATGCTTTACTATTACAGTGATATTCTAAGAAAATTGAAGATCAAAAACTCAAGTGTCATTTTGGATACAACATCAGTTTGTGCCCTTGAACTAACATTGCATCTATGCTAATAACATGTGTATAATTATTATTATCCCCATTTATATTTGTATCTTATGCAAAAACCTTCTTATTCCTTGACCCTGACAATTGTGTTGATGAATTTCTTCTTCCCCAAACTCAACACCTCTGAAGTTGTTGCCACCACGACAATACTTCATCCCCAATGGTTGTGTTGCTTTGTTCCCTCTCTCTCTGTCACCCATTGTTGTCACATGAAGATTCCCACTATCCATGTCGTCGTCTGCTTACCTTCGATGATGCTTGCCTCCCTCTCACTAGTGTCACTTTCTATAGATGAGAAGGAGTCATGTTGCACTTCCAACAGCTGCCTCCATTGTCATGGACAAGGAGTCACTCTACTCCTATTGCCTAATATTGATCTTCCCATGTTGCCTCCCTCTACCCCTGTCATGGACAAAGGTACTTCTTCTCCTTATATACCTCACTTTGCTACTACTATGCCCATGTTTCCAAATGCATGTTTAGTTTATAGGGTTTGAACGATATATTTCTTTCTATTTAATTAGAATTTCTTATCATATGACTTGTTATATGATTTTTTGTTGAATTTATTTTTGTATAATTGTTTTATTACTTGATATGAATTATACATTGATATAAATTTACCTAAAGTATGAATAAACTAAATTGATACAAATCACACTTAGGATTACACTACTATTTGAGATGAAATCTCTTGAATTAACTTGATTAAGAATTAAATTAGAAAGATGTTAACCCAAATTATGATGGCCTAGAAACATGTCCAAGATTTACACATGATGAGTAAGTCTTGGAGAGACCCAATTTGGGTCTATTCTTGAATACTTAATCTCACTTAGGATGTGAGTGTATAATGTCTACTTGGTTTGTAAGTAAATGTCAATATTCGTCTCCTCGTTTTTTCGCTGGGTACATTTGTAGGTGGGTATTTGCTTATCTACATTGGTGTATTTGGAGAATTGTGAAGAAATGTTGCTGATATATTCTTGAAAACTAACCAAAAGAGCATGCCCCATTCAAGACAAGACTGAGGTACATCAATGTATTGTCCACTTACTAGTGAGATTTCAGTGTTCAAGAATGGGACAGGTCGTAGACATTCATCGATATGAATGTTAAATACACATAGCATGCTTGCCTAGAAACTCATCCAAGATTTACTCCTTAGGAGTAAATCTTAGATTGGGACTGTTCTTGAACACTTAATCTCAATTAGGATGTGATTCTACAGGTGTTTGTTTGTTTTTTACAAATATCTCTCCATTCGTTTTGTTGATTGTTCTCTGGATACATATAGAGGTGGGTATTTTTCCATCTATAGTAAAGTACATGGATAATTGTGGGGAATATTATTGATATGTTCTAGAAAATCAAACACAGATTCTACACTTACTAGTGAGATTAACTTTTCAAGAATGGGATATGTGGTACACATTCATCAAAATGAATGTTAACACTATTGTTAAAACTAATTTATAAAAAAAACTGGCATAGGTAACACCAGATTGGTTCAATAATGAGTCCAACATCGGTTTACAGATAGAATGAATTGACGTTGGATGTACATTCAAAATTGTTGCATTTAGGAGTCTACAAGCGATCATGATGAGTTTTTAAGATTTGCATAGGAACATATGAGATAGCTTAGAGATAGATTCTACTACCCTAGTATGAATTGCAGAAACAACTTGAAAGTCGACACTAATGAGGAAATGAAAAAGTCATGTCATGTGCAATGGTATCATACATGGTCAGTGATTGCATGGAGAGATTCCTACTATGAGATTATTATATGTCGATAGTAGTAGTTGTGTGGAAGAATAAATGACCAACAATATTTATGTGAACAAACCATTTTTGAGTGATATGGTTGATGTATAGCTAGATAGTTTGTGGGGAAAATCTTACCAGACCACCTTCCTTATTTAGAAACATTATACATGATATTGAGAAACTACTATACTTAGGTTGTATTAACCTAATGATGTTGATCGTTGTGTTGACATTGTATACTCTAAATGATGGCAGTAGGTGGCCCTACAAAAGTTTCACGTCCCTATTTTCTTTTTTGAAAGAAATCATGCTTGAAGGAAACAAGCTTCTAGTATTGACATACTAAACAAAGAAAATTTGTGCCCAACAGGAATGGAGTCTAAAAAGATGCATGCATGCCTAACAAAATGTCTACTATTTCAAAAGGACTAATATTTATTTGAAATATTATCCAAAATGTGGGGCCTCAAGATACAAAATGAGGACTCCTTGTAAGACAAAGACTAGCTTTTCTTCCAAGGTGGTGTGGTATCTAACTATAATACCACAGTTTTAATGTTTATTTTATAATTTGGTAGGTGCACAGAATTTCTAGAGGTAAATACAAAAAATGAAGGGGTCATATGATATGAATTTGATTCCCCAAAATGGAAGAAAAATGATTTATTGTACCTTAAATTTGGTGAAGAAGTCAAGAATTTAAAACCTAGACTTTGTAATGATGGGATGGGTCCATATGGTACACTAAGCAGCTAGCATATCACTTGGCCTATTATGATTGTCATGCACAATCTTCCTCCTTGGTTGCCTGTAAAAAATAAGTATGTCATGTCATCAATGTTGATATCACAACCTAAACAACCTGGAAATGATATTGATGTTTACCTTGAACCTCCAATTGATGACTTGAAGAAACTCTAGGAAGAAGGCATTATGACCTATGATGCTTCACATAGAGAAACTTTTAATTTGTGTGCTATGTTATTTTGCATAATTAATCAATTTCAAACAAAGGGACTTTGTACGGATACAACATAAAGGAACCAACATGTGCCCAATATGTAAGGAAAACATTGATCGAATATGACTAAATCTGGCGGCAATATTTATATCTTGGTCATAAAAGGTTTCTCCCAAAAGTGTGTCCTTAGAAAAGGTTGCACAAAGCATTTAGTGGATCAATTGAGGAATGGACTACCGTAAACTACGTTAGGGGAGGTTATTTATGAAAGAGTCAAAGTAATCATCAACATAATTGGTAAGATACCACGTACTACACCCACATGTGATGTATCTTTGTTCAAGACGAGGTCAATATTCTGATATCTTCCAAATTTGAGTTCTTTGACAATTAGGCATCAGGTTGATGTTGTGCATGTTGATAAAAATGTAGGTGATAATGTCTTTGGTACTCTTTTAAATATACTAGGCAAGACTAAAGATGACATCAAGTCCATAATGGGCTCATGTGAAATGGGTATAAGGAAAGAATTAACATTAGAGGTTTTTAGTGGTCGAAAAACATATTTACCTCCTTCTTGCTACACTTTATCTAGATAGAAGAAAAGATCTTTCTGTGAGTGCTTGCTTAATGTTAAGGCATCATAGGGATACTCTTCCAATATATGTCATGTTGGTATCAATTATGGATCTAAACCTGATAGGTCTTAAATATCATGATTGTGACCCCCTAATGTAATACATATTGCATATGGCTATTCGATCTATGCTTATAAAGAAAATAAGTTTTGCAATACCAGGCTTTGTTTCTTCTTCAACATTTTATGCAACAAAATTTAATATCTTTGGAATCTTAATAAGTTGAAAAGAGAACCGATCATTACCTTATGCTAGCTTGAGATGTATTTTCCTCCTTCATTCTTTGATATCATGGTACACCTTGTTGTCCATTTGACTAGGAAAGTGAAGATATTGGTCCAATTATGGTACTTTGTTTTGAAGGTGATGTTCAAAATTGTTATCAGCCTTAACAGAGAATTTTTAAGGGTTATGTATCTAGGGAGGACTTTTGCAATGATCTTTTGACTTGCAATAAAACTCTTACAAATGCAAAGTCCTACCACAGTGACACTTATTCTAGTAAAGGGAGTTTAGGAGCACAAGTCAATGGAATTAGTCTTAAGATTTGGAAACAAGCACACTTGTACATTTTAGATAATATATTGGCAAAGTAGGTATTTATATCACTGAACACACAAATTTTTCAAGAGAAAACTTCCCCAAGCCAATTCAATGCGGCTTGCCAAAGAGTATAATCAAACATCCATTATGAGGTTCAAAGATAAAATCTTTCATCAACTATCTAAAACACCATATGATGTTGTTGAGAATATCAAATGACTTACCTTTAAACCAAAAATGGATGCTACACCTTATGAAGGGTTTGATCTAAATGAATTTCCATACTACACAAAGTGTTAAAATGAAAAGACATTTGTCCAAAATGGTAGGGTCACCCTTCAATCATCTTCATTGTATTTTTTTGGGGTGAGGGACAAGAGTCCACAAGAAGGCAATATGTCTTATTACAATGTCATTCAAGACATATGGGAATTTGACAACATACAATTTAGAGTTCATTTCTTTAGGTGTAATCTGGTTGATAACAACAAAGAAGTCCAAGTGGATGAGTTGGGTTTCACATTAGGGCTAGTTTGGTTGGGTGTAGTAGGGTGCAGTTGTGTGAGTTTGTAATGTAAAAATGTACATTAAACACGCACTTTGTCATCCGGATACACCCTACCAAACAGGCCCTTAGTCAATTCTGAAAAGATCGGTGAGGAGTCATTCATCATGGCATATCAGGGAAAGCAAGTATCTTATATTAATAACCCTAGAAATGGAAAATTGTTTCTCATTCTATATGGGAAAAAGGCAGCTCATTGTAGATCAGATAGATGAAGAAGAGTACTATGACAAATATGATGACTCTGGTCCATTCTTAGATGAATGATGAAGCTAATAGTGATGAATACTATATGCGTCGAGATCACACATAAGGAATATTAATTAATGAGTGGTCCAAACAATACTAGAGGCATGTCTTATATAATGCAAATGATACATTTTGTTAGATGTTAAATATTGTGCTTATTTATCAATCACTCATATATGTTTTATATGCTAGATGTGTATGTTTCTAGCATTTATTTTGTATATGTTGTTTTGTATATTGTTATAGCATCACTTTTGACCAGGAGGATGTTGAGCACACTGAGGATGTTGAGTGTCATGAGGAGGCTAAGTAGGAATATGATAAGGAGGTTGTCGCTATGCAATACCCTAATTTTCATGCCACGTGGAAGGAAGCTAAACAAACTTTTTTCTACTTGGGAGTGTAACAAACGTGATCTACATAACAATAATAGACAATAAACATTACAAACTGTATATGAAATAAATTCTCATAAATTTATTATGAAAAGAAACTTAGATACACCAAACTTTATAAAAATACTATATATATGATGTTAAAACATGTGCTCTATCTTAATATCTCAGATCCTGCAGATGGCGCCCCACCAAGTAAACCTCTTAAAAGTGTAATGTTGTCATCTATCTTGAATAATCTTCAGAAATGATTGGTACATGCAGACATCTCGTCCCCAGTCATGTACAAATAGGAAAACTACCGTTAGAGTAAGTGGCATTGAATTTCTAATAAGATAAATATGAATATATTATAACTAAAAGATGTACTAAGATATGAGAGTTGTAAACTTATATTAAATCAATATATCTTTTATTTATTTATGTTATTTGTTCATGGCCACCATTATATGATAAGTCTTCCTTTATGACACCAAAGTGTCCTTTACAGTGCAACAGACCCTCTGTTGGCACAACATACCCTCTATTGACACAGAAGTGTCCTCTATAGTGCAAAACACACCCTCTTTTAGCACAATGTGCCCTTTTTGACACTTAAGTGTCCTCTATGGTGCAACACACCCTTTTTTGGCACAATGTATCCTCTGTGACACCTACAGTGTCTGGTACAGTGCGCCCTCTGAATCATCTTAGGACTCTCTTGTGAGGACTTATCCTGGTGTCATTTCTATCTCCATTCTTGATTTCTTATCTCTGAATCTTTTCTTAATTTCTTATCTTTGAGCCTTATTATCTTATCTATGAATTCATTCTTAATTCTTATCTTTGAATCTTAATCTATTATCTATGACTATGTATCTTAGCTCTTTAATTCTAAGATGGATTTAAATCTAAATATATATCTCAGTTACAAAATAATTGAGAATTGATCTAAAACTCTTATTAAGTAAGTTGATCTAATTTTTGACTACTCACAAATTATTGATGTAGGTCTGAATTCTAAAATCTAGATACTTATTGTCTAGGTAAATTTTATTTTGAAGCTTTTATTTACTAAAATTCCCTAATCAGATTGTGATATCAGGTATATGACGTCTAAGTATAAAGGCTTAAGATAATTAAATGGATAGAGCATAGCAATACTTAGTATCTAAAAGTTATATAAATCTCAACTACTTGAAATCTGATAATCTGGCAGCATAACTCAGACGGAATGAAATTTGAATACTCAAAGCATGATAGGATATGAAACACTAAACTCTAAAAGTAACTTGTCTCTAAGTTACTTTGTAGAAAGTTGTAGGTTGAATTATAGTAATAATAAAATTCAATGGACATGACCGACTTACAATCATTGTAGCAATCAAAATGAATTTTTGAATCATGCAATCCATCTCCTAATTCTTGAAAAGATCATGAATAGCTTATGAACATAACTTAATCTCAAAAGTCATACTTCCTAGGTGAGTTAGGAATTCAATGCACTTTAGGTGTGTATGGGTCATTCATCTCAAGATGGTCATCCTAATCATGAATATTGTTGTAGTGGGGTCTCATAATGTATTTGAAGCTTTCATCTATGACCAAATCCATTTCATAGATGATATTACCCATCAAAGTCCTTTTTAAGCCTTACTCCACACCATTCATTGTAAAGCAATACAATAATATAAGAAATATATACATCATGGGTGTTTACAATGCTCCAAAATATATCACAAGGTTGTCCCAAAGCTTCATCAACTGACCATACATGCTATTTGAACTACCTTACTCATGCATTTACTTGTACATCATGTAAGTCCTATCAAAGCAAACACCAGGTCATATATTTTCTTATCTCTTAGTCTACTATCTCTAACTATGTATCTTTGTTCTTTAATTCGAAATTGAATTTAAATCTAAATATGTATCTCAGTTACAAAATATTCAGATTTTATCTAAAACTCTTATTAAGTATGTGGATTTAATTTTTAACTACTCATAAATGATTGATTTGGGTCTGAATTCTGAAATCTAGATCCTTATTATCTAGTGTTTTATTTTGAAGCTATTATTTAGTAGAATGCCCTAATCAGATTGTGATATCAGGTATATGACGTCTGAGTTAAAAGGCTTAAAAGAATTAATTGAATTGAGCATAGCAATATTCAATATCTAAAAGTTATATAAATCTCACTACTTGAAATCTGATAATCTGGCAGCATAACTCAGACTGAATGAAATCTGAATACTCAAAGCATGATAGGATATGAGACACTAAACTCTAAAGGTAACTTATCTCTAGGTTACTTTGTGGGAAGGTGTAGTTTGAACCATAGTAATAATAAAATCCAATGAACATGACCCACTTACAATCATTTCAGCAATCAAAATGAATTCTTGAATCATGCAATCCATCTCCTAATTCTTGAAAGATCATGAATAGCTTATGAACATCATTTAATCTCAAAAGTCATACTTCCTAGGTGAGTTAGGGTTTCAATGCACTTTAGGTGTGTATGGGTCATTCATCTCAAGATCTTTATCCTAATCATGAATATTGTTGCAGGGGGTATCATAATGTATCTGAAGCATTCAGCTGCGACGAAATCCATTTCATAGACAATATTACCCATCAAAGTCTTTATTATTCCTTACTCCACACCATTTGTTGTAAAGCAATACAATGCTATAAGAAATATATATCAGGGGTGTTTATAATGCTCCAAAATATATCATAAGGTTGTCAAAAAGATTTCATGATCAATCTACTGTACCTGCTATTTGAACTACCTTACCCCTGCATTTACTTCCACCACATATAAGTCCTATAAAAGTGAACACCAGATCACATATAAAGGTTTCATATTGTAGAATATAATTTTAGGAACAAAATGATATATTATGCATATTTTTCTGAGACTCTTACTATTTTCTATGATTTTTACAAGGAGGTATTTTCCAGATTATATATGCATTATTTACCTTTTTCCTTAGTGGATCATGAGTGGGATCCGTTTAGGGTGAGATCCACTAACCCGCCTCCCCCTTTATTTTTCATGATGATGGTTGCACTGAAGAGGGGTTGTACTCCTCTACTATGTGCAAAAAATAGGGGACACTATTGTGGATGAGCAACACTCTCTCAAGGCCAAAAATGGATTTGCTTAAGGCCCTCATGGCACCAAAACCCTTTTCATATGCCTCACGGTTGAGTAGGGTAGAGATCCAAGTACAATAGGCAATGATTCCATGGCCAAGTTCCTACTATGATGGGCTTCTCGGCACCACAGTGGTGGTGGTTGGCATGCACCTTGGCGACCCCACTCTATTGAGATGAAGAACCTCAATCATTGTCGGTCATATGAAAGTCAAAACCCATAGGTATGTGTGGAACATCTTTGATGGCTGACCTTCAGTCCCCTCATACCCGTCCCCTAATTCTCCTTGGTAAACATGGGTCCAACATCAGTCACAAAATCAACATCTACATAGGTGCTAGGCTTTGTGTCTCTCACACCATGTCTACCACTTTCGGCATCACATCTCCTCACCCTGAACAATTTCTAAATATCTTGGACCCTCTCTATAATCCACACCCTCTTACTCGCATGTATGCAATGCCACTATGTCTAAAGAACTCCAGTTACTATACTGCCAACAACTACAATGGAATCAAGATGGGTGGTCAAGGTTAGAAGAGGTTTCTAGGTGCCTTTTTTTATTGAAACATGTTCGTTCATTCCTACTAAATCTGAATTCTTAATTTTTTTTTTATTCCTCATCTACAAATATCCAAATTTTTATGCCTAATACCCCATAGATAGTTCTAACCATATAGGACTTCATGTACGGTTACCATATGCCATGGAAGGACCTACTCCTAGAAATTGGAAGCCCAACATCCTTCCTCTCCCAATTACAGATGATTCAACAACTTCCATGGTGATGCCTTGTGTACACGATTTCTCTTGTCTCACCTCCCTCTATTTCTCAGATCTACCCATCTCATGTGATGGCGTCTTATCCTTCTAAATATGCTTCTATGTCTGGATGCATAACAATAGTTTATAGGGATTGATCCTTTTTGTTAGAGTCTAGAATCTTATGAACTTTGTCATAGTGGGGTAGCGGCCGAAATATATTGAGGATTTAGGTTGCAATTTGATCCATGTGGATAAGGATTCCTTGGACAAGAAGCACACTAGCTTTCTTCTTAACTCCCAATATGGGAAGGCTACAGGTCTCCTTTACACAACAAATGACGGGATAGTCTAAAACTCATTTTCTATATATCTTCTGATCTGGTTAACTAAGGCCTCAAATAGTTGCATCCTTATTAAAATGGGTTTTATTCTACTAGATATGGTCAGACACAACTTTCTTTCTATTTATATTTATTTAAAAGTATCTTCCTTATTGATCCTTTCTGTACCCAAAAGTACATACATATGTCATTCCCATCTGTTGATTTCTCAACACAATGTTCTTTTTAGTTATCTTCCAATTATGAAGCTAAGTCCATTTTCTCTTTAATGTTTTATTTTGGCCTCATAGGGCAAAATTCATATCTAGTAGCTTACTTAAAATTTGGGATGTTACAATTCTACCCACCTTATTCGGAATTTTCTCCTTGAAATTTGGCTAAACTTTAAGAGGCTACCCACCTTAGGGTTTCACATACCTTAATGATTCTTTACAATTGTCATAAAGTTTATAGGCACTTCAAGGTATGAACTTCTCTTGGATGGCTAACTATGTCTAACATCCTTATCAAACTATTATGTACAGCCAACATAGAAATTTGTAGGGAAAATCTTAATCATAAATGACTATTCTTTCTTTTTATGTATCTTTCTTAGAAAACTCGTACTCTGGTACCTGGGTTTCATGACCTACACTAAGATGTCTGGGTCAGATAACCAGCACCTAGGGCCTAAAGTTATGAGTCAAAATCAGCTTGCACTAAGGGCTTGGGTCCAACTCCATAATCTGATGTCATCTTATTAAATTTCATATTAACATGAATTTTAATGCATTCGGATCTCTCGTTCTTAACACGATATTAAATCTTAAAATATGAATATAAAATCTTATTGTGCAAACTTAATCATAATTGTGTGCAATCTGTTCTTATAATCTTACCATGTACTTAATTCCTAGATCGTAATCAGTCTAAGGAATCTAAATAACACTTAATTCTTAGATCTTAATCAATATAAGAAATCTTAATAGCATATTTCTACTTGAAATCTTAAATACAAACTTATCTCACATTATTAAGTATGAGTATCTTTCTTGCATATCTTATCTTGTAGTCTTATTCATTAATATGGGTCATTACCAAGAAATCTTATAGGAACATGATCTTTTACTTTTCTCTTGAACTTGGTTCAGGAATCCTAATAATTCAAAAAAACATATTAACGTGTATCTACTTATGATCTTAGACACAGCAAGGATATAGCCATAAATGTATAAAATCTTACTTGCATGTCTTATCTTAATATTATTCTTAATGACTTTCTTCATCTTATCATGGTGCTCTAGGTCGGGTAAACCCAAGGTACTAATAGTCACTACTCTCTCATGAATCTATTCTTATCTTCAAGAATATGGAATCAAACCTTAGTCAAGCAACCTCTCTAGGCTCTTTCTCGTGTGAAAATCATCTAAAATCCAACATTATAGTGATACTAGATCATTGATCCATACTATCACATATCTTATATCACCTTATGCTTAAAGCATCCTCATGTATACCATTAAAGACTTTTACTCACCTCTAGAAATCATGATACCTTAAAATTAAACTCGGTTGATAACATCAATTCTATTATCCTCAAACATTTTCTTTAACAACTATCATGGTTTGACTTGCGACTACAATTCCTTTTTGAGCTGAAGGTCCTAAGGACATCAAGATTTCTCTAATTCACATCAAGTAAAGTAGGAAAAAGACATCATCTTAATCCAATCATTATTTCACTTTAAATCCAAGTCACTCATCTATTTCAAAATATCTATCATTGGTATTCATTCTAGGGTTCTAATAGGTATGCAATTAGGTTTAGGGGACCATTTACCTCAAAAATTTTGTATCAACTTTTTTTGTCACATCCCTATGCATTTTGGTTGGTCATACATCTGAAGGTTTCATGTCTTATCATATATATCTCACCTTACAGTACACATGTCCCATACCATATACACTAGAAAAGTTAGACAAGCATGATAAGTATATAATTATGCATATATCATTCCCTCTACAAAACCCCATAAGCTTGTGTCCCATGCCACAAATGTGTGGGATAAAGAGAGGGCAACATATACACAAATATAAAATGACATAAAAAGTCCAAAGAAGCTAGACACAAACCTGAATACATATCTCAACTTCTATTGCCTGACTAAACTTCTAACCTATGTTCTAGTATCTTTCACTCACTTCTTTTATGACAAAGACTACTAGTTGTTTTTCTAGATCTGTCTAGTGTCACTTGGTTTCTAATGGGAAATCGAAACTAATAATGTGAGAATTTTCCTGATGTCCATATACATTATTGCCCTGATACCATATTGTAACACCTCAATTTTCATACCACATGAGAGGAAGCTAAACATTCTTTTTTTCTACTTGGAAGTGTCACAATCGTGATATACATAACAATAATCATAGCCAACAACCATTATAGAATATGTATAAAATAAATTCTTAGGAAAAGAAACTTAGATACACCAAACTTTATAAAAAGATTATATACATTATGTTAAAACATGTGCTCTATCTTGATGTATTGGATCGTGTAGATGGAGCACCACCAAGAAAACCTCTTAAAACTATAATTGTGTCCTCTATCTTGAATGATCTTCCTGACAATTGGTACATGCGGACATCTCTTCCTCGGGCACGTACAAATAGGGAAACTTGTGTAAGTTTAAGTGGCATTGAATTTCTAATAAGATAAATATGAATATAGTGTAATTGAAAGCTGAACTAAGATCTGAAAGATGTAAACTTATACTGAGGTGAGATATCTTTTATTTATGCCTTTTATTTGTTTGTGTCCACCATTATATGATAAGTCCACTGCAGTGACACCAAAGTGTCCTCTATGGTGTGTTGGCACAGCATGCCCTCTTTTGACACCAAAGTATCCTCTATGGTGTAAAGCACCCTCTGTTGGCACAATGTGCCCTCTATTGACATTGAAGTGTCCTCTATGGTGCAACATGCCCTTTGTTGGCACAGCGTACCCTCTATGACACATGCACTGTCTGGCATAGTACGGCCTATAAATCATCTAGAGACTCTCTTGTGAGGACTTATCCTATAATGTATATAGTTAATGTTTTGATATCATTTTCTATCTCTATTCTTAATTTCTTATATCTGAATCTTAATCTTTTATCTTTGAGTCTATTCTTAATTTCTTATCTTTGAATCTTAATCTATTGTCTCTAAATTTGTTCTTAATTTCTTATCTTTGGATCTTAATCTGTTATATCTGACTTTGTATCTTTGTTCTTTAATTATAAACTAAATTTCAATCTATATATGTATCTCAATTACTAAATAATTGAGATTTGGTTTGAAACTCTTATTAAGTATATTGATCTAATTTCTGACTACTCATAAATGATTGATCTGTGTTTGGATTCTGAAATCTAGATTCTTTTTATTTTGGTAAATTTTATTTTAAATCTCTTATTCAATAGAATGCCCTAATTATGTTCTAATATTTGGTATATGACGTCTAAGTCTAAAGGCTTAAGAAAATTAATTGAACTGAGCATAGCATAATGGGTATCTAAAAGTTATAAAAATCTCAACTACTTAAAATCGGATAAGCTGACAACTTAAGTCAAACTGGATGAAATTTGATTACTTAAAGTGTGACAAGATATGAAACACTAAATTCTAAAAGTAACTTAATGTCTAAGTTACTTTGTAGGAAGGTGTAGGACGAATCATAGTAATTATAAATTCAATGGACATGTCCCACTTACCATCATTGCAGCAATCAAAATAAATTCTTAAATCATGCAATCCATCTCCTATTTCCTAAAAAGATCATGGATAGCTTATGAACGTCGCTAATCTCAAAATTCAAACTTCCCAAGTGAAGTTAGGGTTTCAATGCAATTTGGGTGTGTATGAGTCATTCACCTCAAGGTGTTCATCTCAATCATGAATATTGTTGCAGGGGGTCTCATAATGTATCTCAAGTATTCATATGTGACCAAATCCATTTTACAGAAGAAATTACCCATCAAAGCCCTCATTTTACCTTACTCCACATGATTGATTATAAAGCAAGACAATGCTATAGGAAATATATATTAGGGATGTTTATAATGTTCCAAAATATATCACAAGGTTACCACAAAGATTTCATGAACAACTGATCAAACCTGCTATTTGAACTACCTTACCCATGCATTTACTTCTACCACATATAAGTCCTATCAAAGCGAATGCCAGATCATATATAAAGGTTTCATCTTGTAGAATGTAATTTTATGAACAAAATGATATCTTATGCATTTTTTTTGGAAATTCTACTATTTTCTAGGATTTTACACAAAGGAGGTATTTTCCATAATATATATGCATTATTTATCCTTTTCTGTGGTGGATCTAGAGTGGGGTTTGTTTAGGGCCGGATCCACTATCCCGCCTCCCCCTTTCTTCTTCATGATGAAGGTTACACTGAAGAGGGGTTGCGCTCCTCTACTTTGTGAAACAAATGGGGGACACCGTCACGGATGGGAAACTCTCTCTAAAGTATGGAAACATATTCACTAAAGGCCCTCTTGGCACCAAAAACCCTTTTCATCTACCTGATGGCTGAGTAAGGTAGATATCTAGGTACAATAGGCAGTGATTCCATGCACAAGTTCTCATTGTGATGGGCTTCTTAGCATCACAACGATGATGGTCAGCGTGCACCTTGACAACCCAGCTATGTCGATATGAAGAACCTCAATGCATGTCATCATATGAATGTCAAAATCCAAAGATCAATGTGGAACATCTTTGACAGCTGACCTTTAGTCTCCTCTTAGTTGTTCCTTTCTTCTCCTCAGTAAACCAGGGTCAAATAGCACTCACAAGATCAGTAGATACATAGGTGCTAGGCTTCGTGTCTCTCCCGCCCTACCCACCACCTTTTGCATCACATCTCTTCACCCTAAACAATTTCTAAATTGATTGGATCCTCTCTAAAATCCACCCCTAACTCACCTATTTATAATGCCACTATGACTAAAGAACTTTGGTGACTGCACTTCCAACAAATGCAATGGAATCAAGATGGGTGGTCAAGATCAAAAGAGGTTGCAAGGTGTTCAAGGTGAAAATGGAAACCCATCATCCTTCATCTCCTAGTTGTGGATGACTTGACAACTTCCATGGTGATGCCTTGTGTGCATGATTGCTCTCATCTTGCCTCCCTCTATTCTCCGATCTACCCAATCTCATGCGTTGGCATCTTATTCTTCTAAATATTCTTCTAAGTATGGATACAGAAAAATAGTTTATAGGATTTGATCCTCTTAGTTAGATCCAAAAACATATGAATTTTGTTCCCCTGGGAGGAGGAAGTGATATATAATGTGGATTTAGGTTTCTATTTGATACACAGGGATAAGGATTCCTTGGGCGAATAACATACTATCATTGTTATTAATTCCTGACCCGAGAAGGCTCTAGGTCCTTACGCAATAAATGATGAGAAAGTCTAAAACTCATTTTTTCATATATCTTCTGATCTGCTCAACTAAGGCCTTGAACATTTGCATCCTTATTGAAATGGGTTTTATTCTACTAGATATGGTCAAATAAAACTTCCTTTATATTTAGATTTATTTAAAGGTATCTTCCTTCTCGATCTTTTCCTATCCCAAAAATGCATACATATGTCATTCTCATATGTTGATTTCTCAATGCAAGGTTCTTTTTAATTATCTTTCAATTATGAAACTAAGTCCATTTTCTATTTAGTGTTTTATTTGTCCTCATAAGGCCAAATTTGTATCTAGTAGGTTACTTAAAATTTGGGATGTTACATGTTGAGTCTCTTGGTGAGGGTACTAGTGGTGTTATCTTATGCACTAGAGACATGACACCAACGCATAGGTTAAATAGTGCTTTGGTCCAATGGTGAGAACTTGGTCATTACTTTTGATGATGCTGGAATCCAATAGGGAACAATCATAGTCTTTTTAGACACTGTTTAGGGGTTAATACTTTGAGAGAAGTACTCATAGTCACATAATCTTGGCATAAAGTTGATATTGTCTTGAAAGTCCTCATTTGGAAGGACACATACGTGAGTTATATGCATTTATATTAAGTTTCTTAATTTCTTTTTATTCTTCTATTTCTATTTGTAAAAATAGTATACCTGATTTTGCAAGGTTTTTCACCTTGATGAAAATCCTCATCCTAAAAATGTGTTATAGCACTGTGGGAAAACATGGAGTTGTTAAGAATAATCTGGCAAGATAATACTTAAATAATGATAAGAGAAAGAAGCTTGCCATTGATAAATACAAGTATCTTGATGCTTTTATGTGGGACTAGTTTCATGCTTCAAGGTAATCTAATGAGTTCAAAGTATTAAGTAATTTACTATACACTTATAAATAATCATGACTTCAAGGAATTAAGTAATTAATATATATCTTTTGGATCAAGTAGATTACACATGAGGTTTAAAAAGAAAGGTGTGTAAAGAATATGCACGACCATAACCTTGTAGTTATTCCCTTTTCACCAGAAGATAGAAAAATTCAATCATATGGGGAAGAATCAAGCACAACTCTAATCCCACATCCACCAGTCTGACACGACGAGTGGATAAATGCTAGAACAAACAACTTCGGAGTAATTCCAACCCCACAACTATTGAGGTGGCTTATAAAATGTTAAAGTTCAACTCTCACAATGATTTTTATTTTCATTTTGATAGTTAGGCTTTACTGACTAGTTCCATGTGTGATGATTAGTGTGATCTCCATGAGAAGTTTATCCCTGCAGGACAAATGGATGAATTCACATGTGTCTTGGTACTCAAGAGCATCTTAGCTATGTTAGGGGTTTAGGAGTTGGTGTTGGGCTAAATAATATTTTGGCTCATCTGAATGGCCATGCATATTTTCCAAGAGTAGGAGTATATCACATGAGGAGATAAATGAGTTGATACAATAGAAAAAACAAGAAGCAATGAGAAACTTTCAACCTTCTCAATCTCAAACTAACCAAGATGTTGTATGTCACTCTTGTGATGAGGTACATGAAGGTAGTGGGAGTACTCTGTTACAACTGACAAGCTAGTCTCATGTAAGTTTCTTTGTGATATAATAGTTTGCCAATTCAAATTGATGTTGTATATTGGTATATATAATACTATATAAAATTGCAAATGGATATAAAATGTTGTATGGCAGTTTATGATCTTAAATTCAATGTGATGGTTGAGGGTGAGGTTTTTCCATGCAGTGAAGGGACAATGCATTGTACTTTAATGTTTGATGATGTGGTTTGTGTGTCGTCCAACTTTCCTATCTACCAATGAAAGAAACACCATTGTTGATACCTCACCCAAAACACAACATAGTAGGAGACACAACAAGTGACATGGTTGGATGACCCAAAACCTGGATTGTCTATGAGAAGGCATGACAAGTGTATATTGAATTTTCATTTGTGAGTATCTTCTATTTGTCAAACTATGTTTCCAATTGATATGATAAGATTAATAGACCACAATACAAAGAAGTCCCCCATGGTTACTTATTCAAATCTATTGCATCTACTTTGATTCCAAAACACCTATTCGACTCTTTAGGTCCCTAATGCAGGGGATTGTGTTGATGTCTAGAGAATGCTTGGCCAGGATTGAATATAGTGATGTATATGCCGAAGGATGTTGTAGGATAAAATCATGAAACTATTGAAATCATTTAAGATATTACAAAGATATGTTGGTATTACTACTAAGTACCTATGTAATATAACTTTGGATATGGTGAGATCTTATGGCTAAATACCTTGTTCTATTTGAATTTATACATCTTAAGTTGTTTTCTATATATTGAACCATTACATATTTTCTTACAACTAATTATGTGAGGATACTACAACGTTACATATAGTCAATGTGGCAGTCCTAATTCTACCATTGATTAGCATTGTAGATGGAGTTCAACAATCTATATTTGATTATATCTAATTCATTTAAGTATTTTTCTAGTGTGTAAAAGGATTTGATTCTGTAACATTTTAATGTTGGGTAAGTTTACAATTTTTTGCTTGTAATTTTATCTTATAAATTACCTTTATCATGGAATTTGATTTTTTTCTTATTCTTTGTTTAGTAGTAAGTATTGGAAATTATTGGTGATTGTACCAAGCATATTGTCTGTGTACTATATTGACCCATTCATAATCAAATTATCATGTAGGGAATACCAACTAAAACATATGGTTGTAGGGTAAGTATATTTTTTATCAATCAACTTATTTATTAATATTTGCATCATTATGTAACTACTTAATCATGCTACTACATGTCTTACTTTAACTTATAGGTTGTAAAAGCATTCCCTTAGAGCACATGAATTGTAGAAAACAAAAAAAATTGTTTGGAGGAATGTTAAGGTAATTTTATGATTCCAAATCTAATGCCAATTCTGCTTATTTTTATTTATTAGCATTTGAGATAACTATAAATTTGTAGTGCCCTACACAATATAATAGTTAGGCATGCAAAATTGTAAATAATGGGACACAAGAGGGGATCCACTCCTCACTCAATAGAGAGATAAAACCTTTGTATCCCAAAGATATAGGAAATTAGGTTTTCATTATTTCCTAAATGGTATATGGACATCGCGTACAAAGCATGAAATCTTGGTATATGGACATCACAAAGCATGAAAGCTTAAAAGTAGCAAAAAGAAAACTATTACAAAGTAACATGATGATTCATCTACAATTGTTCCTTAATCATAAAATGTGGTATAGCAATGTAAAAAGATATACATTTAATAAATCTAATAACATGCAAGATCCGACGTAGAAGGCAACCCAACAATTCCAAGTTGTCCTCAAGTTCAAATTCTTGAATATGGTCTTATTAAGTCATGTCCACTAATGTACCTAACATGGGTGAAAGGGGAATATCACCAAAAAATAGGAAATAAAGGCATGTACTAGTAAACATTGAGTATGTGCATATAAACAACATACGGGCGTCATATTGGACTACAAGTATAAAAAGGATGCCCCCATGAAAAGGGGGCATATACAAGTAGGTAATTTCACCCAGAGTCAAATTAAGAGATTGAGGCAGAACATATATGGAGAGCAATATTTGAGATAAGAGAATTACAAGTACAAAAAGGATGTCCCCATGAAAAGGGGGCATATACAAGTAGGTAATTTCAACCGGAGTCAAATTAAGAGATTGAGGCACAACATATATGAAGAGAAATATTTGAGATAAAAAAGAACACCTTGACATAACAAAAATTCAAAATTTTCAAAATAAATAATATCTTTGCATGCATAAACAATGTAGACTAATCATATTTAAAATAGGGCCATATCACCATAGGATCATGTCCTAAAAAGTAAGGGGTGGAAGCACACACCTTGAGGGGAATATGTGCGCCCTTTATAAGTCCAGTTGTCTATAAATACCACTTTTCTATATACTATAGTTAAACATTTAGCATGTAAAAATAGAATGGACGGGCTAGCATTTCGATCATAATCCACACCAAGTATGATAAGCATATCAAGAGGGATCAAAGGACCCATATACACAATAATTCAATGTCCACAAAAGTTCATAAGATTTCAAAATCACAAAATATGGATGTTCAACTTTTGATTCCCAAAAAGGGATAGTAGTCAAGTAAATTCACAGTCATCATAACACCTAAAATAAAAAGGGGATTGCACACACATGACCTTCAAAACTACTCTCTAACTCCATAGATATGCTTGGTTACCAAAATCGAGTATTCATCCTAGGAATACATTATGTATGTTAGTCAAACCAAAGAAAACATGTATATGCATTCATATTACATTTCATATTGTTCTTATCCTTGACCCAATCACCTAATGATATATTAGGGTTTTAATACTTTTAAATTGATATGTGATTCCCTAGACATATGTTTGGTTCTGATATCCACCATTGGATAGATAAGCCTAAGATGTCTAGGCTATATATGTGTGTGGATAACGCGTTCCTCCAAATTATGCTTTATAATATCATTTTCTTTACATATATCATTAGCTCAATTTTAGTTAACTAGGATCAAGGATATGTATTACATGAGTTACTACAACCATCATATTCTCATTAGAATTCTAGGGTTTAAATCCTGATAGCATTCAATATATGTATAAGTTTATACTTCTCATGCTCTAACCTAGATTCCAATTGCCCATTTGAATACAAGTATGCATATGATACGATTTTAGGTGAATATTCATAATATAATCCAAACAATGTCATCATCATTGTTTGGGAAATCGATCCACACGGTCGTATAAACTCTCGCTTATGCCTATTCGGTCACCCTACCACACCGCATACTGTTGATCAGTCCATTAAGCGGTCATGGATCGCATATACTCCCTCTTGGTCGATTAAGTGGCCGATTAAACTCTACTTTTTGAAAAGCTCACAACTAATGTCCACACATTTCATACATACATGCATACATATACACACATTTCATAAAAAATTAAACTTTAATTATATAGTCATTTATTTATATGTATACATTGTAATACATACAACAATTTCCTCACACATTTGTACATTTATATGAATACATTTGGACATTTTCATAAGTATGTATATATATATGCTATACCTACATATACAAACACATATTTGGACATGTATGTATACATTTTGATTTATTCAAATTTACAGACATTCATACATTGATATACATACATTCTAATATTTGTACATATATTACAAACACATTTTGTATATCCACATATATATAAGCATATCAAACATGCATATTTGTATGTTTATATGTAATACATATTAGTGCCTAATGTATATATTTATACTTTTATTTATGATCTCAATATATTATTTTATATATAATTAGTTTGTTGAAAGAAAAAATCCAAAACTGCATATACTCCCATACATACTCCCACATACAGCATATACTCTACGCAGTACCCACTCTGCCCGTACACCGCATACCACTTTCTTGAACAATGGTCATCATCAGTAAGTTTTTTAAAATACAAAGTCACGCATTCTTATATTTGTAAAATAAACTTTCTTATACATATCTTCTCCCTTATATTTCAGCTTTTAATAGACATGACCATCAATTTATATTGGATGTACCTACACTGGGACATTTCATATTCTAGGATGCATAATATCATCAACCATAATCTAGTTTATTACTATTTTATATTGGATGTACCTAGACTGTGATATTTTAGATTCTAAGCTTTCATAACATCATCAACGATATTACATATTCTAAGATTTCATAATATCATCAACAGTAATCTAGTTTATTACTATTTAATGGTTCTATAAATTCAAGAATATTAAGAGATCCAAATATCAACTATACAATGACTATTCTCTCATGAATACATACTAGTATGGTAGTATAAGTCAAGTGGATAAACCTACATAATTCTTAAAAACTGAACAATCTTACACATACTCTAATCCATTATCAGCGAAAACAAAAAAATTTATGTCTTAGAGCAAGTCTAGCAATTATTCCTCGTTGTAGTAGTGTAGCTTTCTTGGCTGCCTAGGATGGAGTCTGCAACAGCTCATGGTCTCCACCATGGACAATAGGATGACATTGCCCTACTAGCGAGAAAAGTATCCATGCCTCTATGGTAGTCCACACGGACCACCTAGAACTCCTATCATTCTACTAGAACAAATAGGAAGGAGTTATCCCTCATGTTGGTTTACTAGTCACCAACTTGCTCTCCCACAATTGTTCTCCCTTGCTATCCCTCCCTTTGTCAGGTAGAACTTGCTCGGGCTCTCTATTGGTTACCACAACTAGAGAGGAAAAAATTTCTTAGAGGCAATTGAGTTGTTGTGTCTGAGAAGCCTCAAGTAACCCTCTATTTATAGGAGGGTTAGGGTCAGGGTTTCCAGTCTAAGTTGGAGCAGAAAGGATCAAAATGTCATGAAAATTTGCAACCTACAACAGGAACAACTGACGGTTCTTTGGGCGAACCGATCAGTTGGCATATGAGTCGGTCAGTTCACCCAGTGAACTGCTCATTTTGTCATGTTTTCCAATCATGTATGAATTGGCAGTTCTAATCCAATTAATGTATGATATGACGTCAACACTAATCCTTGATTCAATCAAATTGAACCATGAACCCAACATCTCGCTTTGTGAATCAGTCATCTCACACCTACCGACCAGTTCACTAGGTGATTAGGTCAGTTTGTGCCCCAGTTCATGCAGAACTCAATCAATGCAATTTTCAATCAACCTGGAACTCCAACCGGTTAGTTCACCTCTTAAAATGGTCGGTTGGAAGTTCAGTCAGTTATTTAATTACTTAAATTGAATATATGAACACTTCATAAATCAATTTAATTATTATTAGTAATTAAACTCCTCTTCTAGATGTATCATATGTGTATGACCCCATAGATTCCTATTTATGTTGGTAGTGAATGTTCATACCCTATTTATGACATCACAAGCAAAAAGCGGTGCTTAGTCACACATCACTACTAACCAAATAAGTAGGAAAGTTGGAGAACAACTTCAACCTACGATCTGTGTCAAGTGTTATAGTGATTGTCTAATTCCTTTGTCTCTGATATCTAGAATGAACTTGAGGCATGGAATGGTCATCCTATCAATGTTCAGTCTATGTTCCTTGAACTAGTTCCGTCTAGGTATCAAACAAGGGGGCGGTGCTTAACCCGGTTACCAATGCGGCGGGAGTCACGGTAGCTATAGTGAAGTGGCGGGAGCCGAAGCTGGAAAGGGTTGTCTGTGCGGTTAGCCTACAGACGTGGCTCAGTCCAACCTACACTTATACTTCAACGGAAGGAGAAGGGGAATCACGGAAAGTAAGACTGTCTGAGATATATGTGACCTCAATATCATATATTGATTCTCATGTGCATGCACATGCTTTACTCAGTCTCACTTATCAAGTGGCCTGGATATCAAACTCCAATAGGAGTGATAAATCCCATCTACATTACTCACAACCATCCCCATGTGTCACAACACATATGATCATCACCTTTATGCAACCCTTATTCAGGATCACGTTGGATTATGTCAAGACATACCGAACAACATGTGATGAGTGTAATGACTTCAGGTCTAAGAACCACAATCACCACCTTCACTATGAGAGATGATTATGACCACCATTTATGATTTCCATGTATCACTCTCAAGGTGGGTCTGTCTGATATATTGTTACCTAGGAAGTATATATGTGCTTGGTTTGATATCACATATATCATGACTGATGAAATTTTGTCATCAACCAACACACACTCTTGTCTTTAGTGTTATTGTTGTCTATCTGCATTCCACAATAACATCTGACAAGGGACATAACAAGAATGTACATACTCTTATTATACATATGATCTCATTATTCAAGTCACGTACTTGAAGACATACATCATTGAGTAATGTCACTCTGTATATATTCATTATGTTTCCTCATTATCTCATAACTGAGTGAAAGAGAATAAATTGGAAGCTTGCCTTTGTTATAATCAACCAAATCATTTATGCCATCGCAATCATCATATGATTGGCTCTCTGGGCATACTTACTAACAGACTCCCACTTGCACTTAGAGCCAATCACTCACATATCTCATTCTTAGTGATCCAAACATGTCCATCATGTTTCTTCGTAGCTATTGCTAATCCAGCAGGTTAGCAACATTTGCTATAGTTGGTAAATTACATGTTTCACATCTCTTCGATGTAAGATATCTTATATGAGATGGAGTTGTTGTAATATGTTATTTGATATTCCTTGCCTAACCAATAGCTTTATTGTTGATATAGTATTTCTACTATGTCATCAATGGTTCGAACATCTCATAAGTTCACCCATATGAACTTCTAGACCCATATTTTATCCACTCATATGCTCTCAGCACAAGGATACTCGATTTCTATTATAGAATTTTAAAATGATGGTCTGTTAGTTTGGATCTCTTTCCAACTAATAACCCTTCTCTAAGATTAAGCACATACTTTTATATTGTGATCATTTTTCAATCATTTCGGAAGCTTGCATTGATGTACCCCTTTACAACCAATTCTTCCATATTGCCATAGTGCAACAACTGATCCTTAATGCTTCTCAAGTACTAATGGATGTTCTTTATGATATTATAATGACCTTCATTGGATTCTAACCAATGCCTTCTTGTCATGTCCAACACATACAAGATAATGGGATGAGTACACTATATTGTAGATAGATCCAAAATTGGATGCATATGGCATCTCTTCCATTCTTCATAAGAATTGGATCACTGGATTCTTGGGAAACTTATCCCATCTTCATGGATACATTTTCTCACTAAATCCTACATGTTGAACCTTTTCAACATTTTGCCAATATATGTGCTCGTATTTTAGGTTAAGAAACTTTCCAGAACTATCTCTATAGATCTCAATTCCTATCACATAGGACGTTTCACCTAATCCTTTATGTTGGAAGGTAATTTCCATGCTAGTTTCAATACTTCGTATTGAAAAGTTATTCCTCATGAATATGTGGAATATATATATATATATATGCTCCCACTAAATCTTTTGTAATCACATATTTCATCTCTTGTCTTGATTCAAGTCATATTCTTTGACTATCTTGTCAAGTCAAAAGATCTCATTTCTGAGATACTTATTTCAATCTCATAATTGAACATTGTAGTTTATAGACTTTATTTGCACTAATGAAGTTATAATACCTTTAGGTTGTGTCACGTACACACCCTTTCAATTATTCCTATTTAAGGAATGTGGTTTTATTCTTCATATGCCAAATCTTATCGTCTATGTAAACTACAATAACAAGCATGACAATTGGAAAAGGGGATTTCGTAATGTTGAACACTTTGAACTTATTTGAAAACCATTGCAACCAATCTATCCTTTTAGATTATCCATGTTGGTCTTCATCTTGAAAACCAATTGCACCCTATGGGTTTTACCCCTTTAGGTGGTACTAGCAAGGTCTTACCTTGTTAGTGTACATGAACTCCATAGTGTCCTTAGGCCACTTCTCAGATTCTTGTTCTCAAGAACTTCTAATAGATTTATTGTCTTGTCATCTTATGACTAACCTATCTGAGTTATCATATTCACAATATTTCAATATCGAATGTGTTCTACTAGAACTATGAGGTTTTGTGTTACATGAAGAGCTTGAGACTCTACAACCACTTGTGACTCTATATGTTCTTTTGTACCTCTTTAGGTTCAAAATGTTTTCTTGTTGATCTCAAACCTATCAAGTTCTAATATAGTCCCATTGGTTCCTATGGAACTCAGCCATCCATCAACAAACACTTTTGTTATTGGATTGAATAAGTAGTATTCAACAATTATGATTTGTGGATAAACCTTTTCCAAGAAACTACTTTCATCATATAGGTTTCAATCATTAAGACTTTTGGGACATTCCCATATCATATATGAAATGATATCTTCAAAACATTTAGAGGGTATTTTGTTTTAGTGTTAAGCATATTCCTGTTAAGGAAATTAGAGTATTTGATTAAATGATAATCATGTCATGACCCATCATGTGATTCCTTCTTATTGATACATCATCATGTTTTAGGTGGAGTTGATCCTGATACACTGTCACATTCTTTCCAGAAGTACATCAAACTATTCATGTAAAATATTTCAACATTTGATAACATTAAAGTATCTTAATGCCTTTCAGAAATTATGTACTTCATACATGTAATATTCTTGAACACTTCAAGAGATTTGTATTTTACTGATTACATATCACCATATTATCAATAAATATAATGAAGTGCAAACAACTATCTGTAGCATTTATTCCAGAGGTCTTTGCTCATCATTATGCACATGTCCTTGTAGAATGTTTACTCTCCCACTACACCTAGTGAGAGGTGGTTGTCATGTATTTCATATATAAGACTTGCATATCCCTTATTGTTTCAATAACCAAAAGAGTCTAGATAAATTCTAGATATGCATTTCTTATATGTGTGCTCTAGATGACAGTGGTATAGATGTTGATTGTTTGAGTTATCAACTATAATCCTTTAGGTACTTACGTTATGAACATTCATCTTTTGATCCATTCTCACCAAGATTGTAAGATACTCAGGTATTGCCGTACAAGATCACATCTTTGAATAGAATATTAACTATTTTATATATAATCATCCTTGTCATTACAAGATGTAGAAAATAAAATGTTTCTATTATTGGTATAATGAAATAGAAGTACATATAACTCATTACATGTCCTATGGGATAAGATAAATTTTAAATTTATACTGAACTTCAGCAACTCTTACTTTTGCAGTCCATCATTGCCCTTTTATGAAGGTATACTTCTTATCAGATCTTGCATATCAAACATATGTTAGATATACATTTGGTATCACATACCAGTGATGAAGTAGTAATTTAGAATTATCTTATAACGTATATACCTAAAGTGAGGATCTTTATGTCCTCATTCTTCTTCTTTAGTTACTCAAGGTAGAGGCGGCAATTCCTCTTCCAATGTCTAGCCTGGTGGTAGTGGTGACATTTGCCTCCTTTCTTTACTCCTCTATTTGCCTTGAGATCCAAAGACTTGGGCTCTTAGACAACTTTAGAACTCTTCTTGGCTTTGCCTTTTCCCTTAGACTTTCCCTTTGTCTTTCTGATCATCGTCACATAATTGGGCTTGTCTTTCTTCATTTGTGCCTCAATTGTTCTCAACATGCCTAGTAACTCTATCAACAACTTGTCAAAGTCATTCATGTTATGGTTCATGACAAACCCACTGTATGATTCTGGAAAAGACTGTAGAATCACATCAGTGGGTAACTCTTGACCCAAGGGGAGTTCTAGTCTAGACAAGTTCTCCATATACCTAATGATCTTGAGCATATGAGGACCTACTAGATCTCCTTCTGTCATGTTACATTTGAACAACACCTTGGAGACATTGTATCTCTCTTGTCTTTCTCGATATTGGAACATGTTCTTAAGATGTGTGACCATATCAATCATATACATGTTCTCATGTTGTCTTTGTAACTCATAGTTCATGGAGCACAACATCAGACACTTGAAATCAATGACATCTTTAGTGTGCTTCTTGTAAGCATCCCTGTCAGCCTTAGGTGTGTTTGGAAGAGGTTCATCTGGCTCTGGTGTCTCTAGGACATAGAGCTTGCACTCCTATGTGAGAACAGTCTCAATGTCTTGAACCAGTCATGGAAGTTTTTTCCATTTAACTTGTCCTTATCAAGGAATTATCGCATAGAAAAGGTGTTGTTGTGTGTTGCCATTTGATTCTACAAAAGAATTTGAAATTTTGTCAAAAACTCATTTTTATTTTATTTTGAGGATGATGTTTATTAGGTATTTAATTAACTCCCACTCCCACTATTTATTCAAATTGATAGCCCTCTCATATCAATTTATAAGACCGCAACATACAACCTTCTAGTGAGGTAAGATCCAAAATAATTCAATTATTACATGGCCAACGCCGATGACCATAGTCAATTATTTAGGTAGGTGACTTTTACCAATCTCATCATATGCACCAACTCTTTGTCATAGTCATCTGCATGCCTATGGTGCTTCATCTCAGTAATTACACCTGTTAAGCCTGACCCAAAAGTTAACATGATAGAATATGCACCCTCCTTGAGCAGAACCTACATATCTACCATCACACTTCCATGATATGGATGGCGTACCACACTTGGGCTTAACCTAGCTTGGTCAATCGAGCTTTTCATGTGTGTCTCTTATGAAATGCATCTTAGACTTAATATTTAATTGAGAGAGTTTATATTTATAAATACATATACTTTATCCAATCACCGCATATATATAATACATATCATATACATGCTATATCCCACAACGTAAGCATGCAATATAAAACATTAGTGATGGTTATGACCATTCTACTGTAATTCCTTAGAGCTATAGAGAATCACTACCACCTAGGTCTATGTCACATGTAATAACTTTTTGTTGGTGAAGATATGTGCTTGCCAATCTAGGTTTATCGGTTCAACCCTTTAACCGGTCATCTCACCTCTTGGTTGGTCAATTGGTCATTGGAAATGATCATCTAGCCTCTAGACCAACTAATGTCTAGGCACTTGCAAACAATTGGTTGAGTCCACTAGTCGATCGGCTCACTTCTTCTGTGGTCTGCCCTCCTCGATCCTCCAGTCGGTCCGCTTGTCACATGAAACGATCAGTTGGCTAGACGTTGATCCTCATCTTCATCGTTACAAGAAAATAAACTATCTTATCTTATTATATGGTAATGAGAAACCTTGAGTTACTATTATGACCGCATATGAGCTTAATTGGTAAACTAGGGTTTACCTGGATGATTATAGGCTTAATTGGATTGATCATTGCTTAAATCTAATTAATGATGATAATTCAATTATGATGTTTTAAACCTAATAAGAATGTTAAGTGTTCTATTGTTTGAGAAATTAAGGTTTGAGAAATATAAACCCTAGTTGGCTGAAATTAGGGTTTTGATGGTACATGAGTATGGAATTTGATCAGGATAGCAGTGTGGTAAATGATTTTTCATATTTTCTAAAAATTTTGTATTTAATTTAATTTTTTATATGATATGGATAACTCAATCATGCATATTGGATAAAAATTTCAGAATATTTGAGTGTTCTTTGAATGTGGTTCTCGATCGAACTATACTTAGACCAAAATGTTGACAGAGTGCTTATTAGTAGTGTAGTGTTTTATTTTAAATTATTTATTGGTAACTCCAAATGATCTGAAATTTTAACTAGAGATATGAAACTCAATCATAAACAACATGAAAAATTTTCATAATTTTTTAATGTGTTTAGACTTTATCAGTAGATGAATTACAGTAACTAACATTTCTGTAGAATTATGGATAGCAGTGCACTACTCGATTTTTAATTATTTAATGGGAGCTTGGAATGATCTCAAATTTTAACTAAAGCTTAGTAACTAAATTATACACAACATTCTAAATTATCATTTTGGAGAAGATTTTATCTCGAAAATACACGAATTACAGAAACCTTTTTATGACAGAAAAATCTGCTGAAATAAGAAAAAGTTTAGTGAGGGGTCAATGTGCAATTAACCCAAGAAGCTCAATTTCTCTATATGGTAAAACTAACACACAATGAGATCTCATAATTCATGATTCAATCTAGATAAATGAAATCCTAGAGAGAGAGAGAGAGTTAGAGTTTGAGAGGGGAAATTGATGGAGATGCTGACCTAGGGTTTTGCGGTCCGAGGAATGATGAAATCATGTAAGTTTAGCTTCTTTGGATATAGTTTCATGGTGAATCTTCTCTCACATGTAAAAATTTCGTCCCTCCTATGATTTGATCCAAAATGGTATCAAAACTTCCCCTTTTCTCACTCTTTCTTCATAATCCCTCATTTTTAGGGTTTCCGAGTTGAAAGGAAGAAGAATTGGGTGAATTGCTAGGGATTTGATTTGGATTCGAGATTTTAAGATATGGGATACATTTTTAAGGTGTTTTCACACCTTAGGGTGAGTGGGAACTTCCTTTAAATAGTATATTGCACAAACATTGGTTAAATCAACCATAATCTTTAATTGCTTAGTATGTGACTACAAACCCTGAATTGTCTATTTGTTCTAAGTTGTTGCAAAATGATATGAAATGGATTCTTACTCTATTTGGATGAAGTTCAGATGATAAAATCATATTATAAATGTATACAATACATCCTAATGAGAATTCCCTAACTATTTTCATAGGTTATAAGAGTAAACTGAAATATAGGGAATTTGTCTATGACTGAAATTTGCTATATAAGTAAAAAGAGAAAATAGATTATGTAGATCCCCTTGGTTATGAATGATTGTTTATCTAAATTCATAGTAAAAATATGTCAGATACTATCTTGGATTTCATTCAAAGTGAATAGTGTTTGTTTGATATCTCAGTAAAGAGGGTGAAACCCTAGATGCGAGGAAAGTTGGATATTTGTGAATAGATATCGTGAAATCCATTTGAAGGGGTTATCTTGACATAATAGACTTTATTTATTCAAGGTTATTATTGATGCATGATATCCTAGTGAATGGCATGGAAACCTAAATTTAACTCAGTTCCAAGGTTTCATACATATATTGATTTTATATGATTTGTTGATAGTAGTCTTTATTCAATGAATGTTTATGTCGCATGAAATCTTTATGGGAGCCATGTGAATAAGTTGTTGCCTAGTGAGAGGTGACAAGATGTGTGATGGCCTTGTGAGCCATGAGAATACTTGTACAACCAGTGAAATGAATACCTTGGTCTAAGGACCTAGAGGTAATGGTTACCTATTACAGAGGTAACAATGTTATGTGATGATCTAAGGGTTTGAATACCCAGATCCAATAATCATGATAATGATGTGAAGGGATGAGAATTTTCAGTAATGTGATAAGGGATTGAGATCCTAGGTATCATGTGTTTTAAATATTTGAAAATTATGTGATAGATGTATTACACCTTTCTTTGTAGCATTTGTGGTGATTAAATGAAACCCTAAGGGTAGGGTGTTCAATGAATCAAGTATTGTGATGTCAATGTTCTCAATTATTATTAATACTTCTTGTCATGATAAGTAATTAACTCTTAATTGAGTTATGAGATGCACAACTCAAGATTTGGGTTGATATGCATGATTCTAGTGTGTATGTGCCAAGTGGACATGAAATCTGTTTATTTAAGGATTTTAGTCTGCCTGCATGTATAGTATGTTGATTACTCAGTATATTATAGTGTTTTGAATATACTGCTCTACCAAGTTTAGAATGATATACATGTTGTATTATAACTTCAAATAAGTAGACGCGACACCATAGAGATACCAGAGTCAAGTATAAGTAAGAGAAGGGTACAATGTAGAAAGAGCTTTCTAGGAATAATAAAATAATAGACTTAGGAGCCATGAACACAGTGGAACCCCTATGTGAGGTCTACACCTTAGGGGTGAAACGACCTAACCCTGGCAGCGTCCAGTATACGGGAGTCAGAACGTGCTATCAGGTGGCACGGGGGACGAAGCCCTAGTGGAAGTCTCCTTCAATTATAGTTTGCAATGTCCAACATCAACCAGAAGTCCTGGTGGAACTAGAGTACAGAAAAGATAAGAGGTGGCTTGACTCTCTGCCTATGTGCTCAGGTTAGAGGAGGAGTCTAGTTTAGGCCAGAGAGCCATTTCCCTATTGTAGACCAGGAGAGTAGTCAGACTTAGCATTTCTCGGGTGTGTCTGCTAAGTCTTGTACGGTGTGATCATAGTGCACTACGAGTCTTCATATGTAGAGTACAATGCATATGATCAGGGCATAATAAAATGAATGAGAGGTCAAACAGGTGTGTACAGTTATTCAATTATTCTTTGTATGTTTCTGAACTATTAGTTCTCTTTATGATCAATCAAGCATTTCATATATTGATTCACTCTTATAGATATTTAGAGTATCATGTCATATTTATGATTGTCAATTATTATACTCTTTAAAGCTTACTGCTTTTATAATTGATATCAATTTCTCAAAAGTATATCTGTAATTATATTAGTGCTTTAGATTGTTTCTTTGAAGTACTCATTCACTGAGCGAGTAGGTTCACCCCTCTACTCAAAATTTTTAGGGAAATCACATGGACTTGAAGAAGATATCATTGCATTAGAGTAGATCTGCCACAAGAGTTAAGTCTGAGTATAGTTAAGTTCAGTCGGTTCTTGTCACTCTAGGTCCTTGTATAGATGTGAGAGAGTTGTAAATTATGTTTTGTATGTTTGTTTCCTTAATAAGAGAGAATGCAAATGATTGTCATGTCGTATGTACATGGAAGTGTGAGAAACATAATGAATGTATGGATGTGTATCATTAATGTTGAGATAACATTAGAGAAATAAAAGTTTAATTCTCTTGTAAAGTTAGTTTATGTGGTTCAATGCGAGAAAACAAAGAGTTTGAAAAAGAAGAAAAAGTTAAGGGTGATCTTTGTATTACGTTAAATCCTCAATTTATACCCTAATCTCATGATTAGTGGTAATTGTGAGATCGGGGTGTAACATTTACATTCGAGGGAAGCATAAGTAGGAAAGAATAATACTTTTACATTGGGAAGAAGAAGGTAGAGGCTTGGTATGTGAATCGAGATAAAATAGGATTAAAATAAACCATCCAACCACACACATATATTTAGGTTACTGGCCATAACCATGCTATAAATCCATCATTAAAACTCACTTTTAGGGTGAGGCATGTAAATTGCATAACGCTTTTGGAGAGGATTATTGAGCAAAGGGTAAGATCTATAACGCAGGTACGAAACAACCAATTTGGTTTCATGCCTGGAAGATCAACAAGAGATGCCATTTTTCTGATAAGGAGGCTTATGAAGAAGTATAGACAAAGCAAAAGAGATCTTCATATGGTGTTTATCGATCTAGAAAAGGCTTATGATCGAGTACCCAGAGAAGTGTTATGGATGGTTTTGAAGAAAAAGGGTGTGCCTATCCAATACATTGACTTGATCAAAGACATGTATGATATCTCTACTGTAGGTGTCAAGACTCCTGGAGGAGAGACACCAACTTTTCCTATCATAGTTGGGGTACACCAAGGGTCCACACTCAGCCCATATCTATTCGTTCTTGTTATGGATGAGTTGACAAAGAATGTTCAGGATGATATTCCTTGGTGTATGTTATTTGCTGATGATATTGTTTTGATTGATAAAACTAAAGATGGATTGAATGATAAAATTAAACATTGAAGAAAGGAATTGGAATCAAATGGATTGATGATTAGTAGGAGCAAAAGTGAGTATATGCATTGCAATTTTAGCAAATCTCGCAGTGTGAATGATGGAGCCAAGTTGGACGGAGTAGATATACCAAAATGTGACAAATTCCATTACTTGGGTTCTATTGTTCAAATAGATAGGGATGTCCAAAATGATGTTTGTCACTGAATCACTACAGGATGGTTGAAACGGAGGAGTACAACTAGAGTATTATGCAATCAGAATATCCCTCTCAGGTTAAAAAGTAAGTTTTATAGAACAACTATACGACCAACCATGCTCTATGGGAGTGAATGTTAGGCGGTGAAGAAACAAGGTCTCAACAAGATGAACGTGGCTGAAATGCATATGTTGAGATGGATGTGTGGGAAGACAAGAAAAGATCACTTGAGAAATGACTATATCATGAATAAAGTGGGGGTGGCGAGTATTGAGGACAAGTTGCGCGAGGGCCGACTCAGGTGGTATGGACATGTGCAACGCAGACCTACTAGTGTGCCTATACAAAGCAATGCTATTGAGCCAAACACTATAAATAGAAGAAGAGGTAGGCCTAAATTAACATGGGATGAGCTTATAAAGAGAGATTTTGGATCTCTACATCTCAATCAGAATATGGCCCATGATAGAGCTGAATGGAAATGAAGGATCCATGTAGCTGACCCCAACATAGTTGGAATTGAGGCTTAGATGATGATGATGATGATGATATATGTGTGTGTATTAGTTTGAGATTCTATGTGGTCTTTGATCGAATATGCATATTAAGTCATTTAAGTATACACATCGTATGCAATAAATAAAATGAAAACTAGAAATCTGATCATATTGATTATCCCAAAACATAGTAGAATGGCGTGGCTCTAATACCATTGTTGGGCAATATGGACAACAAATAGGCAGCAGAAACAAAAAAAAATTGTCCCTATTTCCCAAAATAGCAAGATCACATCAATAAGTATGCAATGGGAAGGATGGTTTAACAAGTTCATACCTGGTCTTGGAGCAAGTCCATCGACTATTCCTTGTTGCAGTAATGCAGCTTTTCTGGTTGCACTGGGATGAAGTCTACAACAACTCCTAGTCTCCACCATGGATAATAGGATGATGTTTCCCTCCTAGTGGGAAAAGTATCCATTCCTCTATGGAAAACCACATGGACCACCTAGAACTCTTGGCATTCTACTAGAACAGACAGGATGGAGTTGTCCCTCCTGTTGATGTAGTAGTCACCAACTTGCTCTCTCACAATTGTTTTCCCTTGCTATCCCTCCCTTTATTGGGTAGGAATTTCTCGGGATCTCTATTCGTTACCACAACCAGAAAGGACAACAATTGTCAGAGGCAATTAATTTGTGTTCGAGAAGCCCTTAGTACCCCTCTATTTATAGGAGGGTTAGGGTCAGGGTTCCCAATCTGAGTGGGAGAGGAATAGACCAGAATTTCACAAAAATTTGCAACCTACAATACGAGAAACAATCACTTCGTTGGGTGAACTGATCGATTGACATGTGAGCCAATTGGTTTACCCAATGAACCGGTCATTTTATCGTGTTTCACAATCGCATATGAATTGGCAATTCTTATCCAATTAATGCAGGACATGACGTCAACACTAATCATTGATTCAATCAAATTGAACCATGAACTGGGCATCTCACTTCACGAACCAGTCATCTCACGACCTCCAACTAATCAGTTCACTACATGAACTAGTCAGTTCGCACCCCAGATCATGTAGAACTCACCGAATGCAATTTCCAATCAACTTGACACTCCAACCGGTCGGTTCACCTCTTAAAACTGTTGGTTGGGGGTTTAGTCAGTTGATTCATTGCTTAAATTGAATACCTAAACACTTTAGTAATCAACTTAACTATCATTCATGATTAAACTCCTCTTCTATATGTATCCTATGTGTGTGACCCCATAGGTTCCTATATATGTTGGTAGTGAGTGTTCATAACATGTTTATGACATCACAAGCAAAGAGTGGTGCCTAGTCACACATCATTGCTACCCAAATATTCATGAAAGTTGGAGAACAACTTCAACCTACAATTTGTGTAAGGTGTTACAATGATTGTTGAATTCCTTTATCTCTAATATCCAGAATGAACTTGAGGCATGAAATCATTATCCTCTCAATGTTCAATCCATGTTCCTTGAGGTAAAGCAGATTGTATGAGATATATGTGACCTTAATATCATATATTGATTCACATGTGCATGCTCATCCTTTTCTCAGTCTCACTTATCAAGTGGTCTGGATATCAAACTCTGGTAGGAGGTATAAATCCCATCTACATCACTCACAATCATCCCAATGTGTCTTAGCACATCTGATCATCACCTTTATGGCAATCCTTATCCAGGATCACGTTGGATGATGTCAAAACACATTGAATGACATGTGATGAGTGTAATGACTTCAAGTCTAAGAACCACAATCACCACCTTCACTATGAGAGATGATTATGACCACCAATCATGGTTTCCTTGTATCACTCTCAAGGTGGGTCTGTCTGATACATTATTCATGAATAAGTATCTATGCGCTTGGTTTGATATCACATATATCATGATTGATGAGATTATGTCATCAACCTACACACACTCTAGTCTTTGTTGTTATTGATATCTATCTACCTTCCACAATAACATTCGACTAGGGAGATAACAAGAATGTACATACTCTTATCATCTGTATGATCTCATTGTTCAAGTCATGTACTTGAAGACATACATAATTGAGTAATGTCACTCTTTAGACATTCATTATGTTTCCTCATTATCTCATAACTGAGTGAAATAGAATAAATTGGAAGCTTGCCTTTGTTATAATCAACCAAATTATTTATGCCATCACAATCATCATACGATTGGCTCTATGGGCATACTTACCAACATAAATACCTTTATGTTGGTAGTACCTAATCTGTAACACCCCAATTTCTGTAACAAAATCATAAGAAACCATTCATTCTTTTTTCTATTAGGAGTGTCACAACCATGATATGCATTACAACAACAATAGAAAGAAACCAACATGACTAGTGTATAAAATATACTCTCATAAATTCCTAGGAAAAAAACTACATACCACAAGTTTTATAGGATATATCTACTACATGATACAACAACCTTTATTTCTAATATAAATTGTCAGATCGTGTAAAATGGAATCCCACCAAGCAATTCTCCTTACCCTACACTTACGACTATAATTTGTGTCTTCTTTCTTGATCTTGTAATCTGCGGACATCTCATCCCTAGCTATGCACGAAGAGAACTTAGGATTAGTATGAGTGGCATTGAATTCTAGTAACATAAAGGAAATATCTACATTAGTACAAATTAGAAATTTAAAACTAAAGTACACATCTTTTGTTTCATTTTTTATCTTTCTATGGTGATTATTATACATTAAGTTCTCTTCTATGACACTATGTTCCTTTGATGGTGCAATGCACCTTCTGTGGCATGAAAGCCTTATGGTGACGCCGATGTGTCTTGTATGGAATCTCCTTTGGTACAACACACCAACTGTGGTATAAATTTCTTCTATTTTGTCTACCACGATACTTATTATATAATATCAAATTATGTTCTTGTGTCATTTTGTATTCTATTCTATTATTTTTTCTATTTCCAATTCTATCTCTAAGTTTTGTTTCTATTCTAATCTATATATCAACTAACTGAGATAAATTTTGAAGCATGTATTCCATTTTGCCATTCTATATTATAAGTTCTATTCTGACTTTTATGTGAAATCTAAATTTTGGTATAAAAATAAGGAACTAAATTTTGGAGATAAATTTTGATATTTCCATTATAAGTTCTAATAATTCTATTATGAATTCTAAGTCTCAATTAGTAAATAGTTGTGATAAATTTGAATTCTACATTCTCTATCTATATTGGATATTCCACAAGAATAATAATTTACAAATGAGAACAAGGAATTGACATACTAGAATAGATTATAATCATATACAATGAGTTATCATAATTGCATGCTAATTTCTAAATATTCATACATGAATACTGAATTTAAGCAAATTCTTGATAACATTTGTGCATGAGCTATCTGATGAATAAATTCTACTATTTTGTAAAGAAAGCATTCTACACATGAACATTAAAGTACATGTCTAATGGGTCATTCTGAGAAGGATAATTAGACTATCAGTATAACATTTAAAATATGAATTCAAGGTCATGGCCCACTTACCTTTGGAGTCAAGGTTATCATTATACCTTCTTGAAATCATTATACCTTGATCAGTAACCTACTTACATAAATATTAACAAAAAACTACAAGTCATGTGTATATCATCTTTTTCATTTCAAAATCTTAAACCCTCATCACCATAACCTTGTGTACCGAAATAGCATTCTTACTCAAACTCTGATATAGATCATTTTTTTTAGTTTTAAACATTAATTTACAAAAAATCCACACATTCTATAACATATCTATACATATTTACAGATATATACCAATGATCATCTAATTATCTACTAATATATGAGGATATACATCATATACAGACCTTTAACATATACACATATACCAATCTTACTAACTTACTTCCGACATCAAAGGAAAATATAATTAAAATATTTTTTCTTACCAAATAGACATATATACCACATGTTGTCTTAAATAATCATCAATTATCCCAGCTAGTGGTGAACTAAGCCTAAAAATCAAATAATAAAATTGTTATACATAATATTCCACCAAAACTTTATAAACAATAATGATATTATGCAATAGGGTCCATATAAAAATATCATGTTGTTTTGTAGTCAAATCATGGATGAAATATCCAGAATATCCTCATTAAGGTTCACATGAAAACCTAGGTAAAACATCAAAATCAGAATGACTATGCTTTGTAATCACATTAAACATATCAAAATACTCTTACTGTAAAGTATTTGTTAATTTATAAATCTTTTGCTATTTTTTATTGCACAAAACCTTGAAATTATATAAGTCTTGGTGCACAAAATATAAATATGTAAACTTCAAATCATTGATTGGAGTATTTTTTAAGCAATAGTACATCAAAAACCTTTCTATTGGTACCTTATTCACCCAAATTAGACTTACACATCTTGACATATGACTTAAATGAGATGTAACCTTTTTGGAATGATCATAGTTCTCCAAACTCGATCTGGTGGCTAGGAAGAAGACTCCCTCTTGAATCAGGAGGTAGCACGCTAACTGGATCCAACTCGGGATTTGCTTAATATCCAGATATGATTTACCTAGTGCCTTTATCTTCCTCACAAGTGGACATCGCTCTATTTCCTATGTGAACTAGAGCATTGTCTTCTATGATTGAAAATCAGTGACCAATAATACCTTTGGGGTTTTGAGCCAAGATCTTTCATTGGATGGCACTATTGACCCACCCCCCTCTTACGGTGACCCAACTTATCCAACTCGCCTGCATTACAAATCTTAGCTAAGGGAAACCAGTCTTCTCAGTCATGCGCTAGTGCCCTCAATTTGGCTGGCAATGCAGGCACCCCTATCGTGATGTTGGGGAGGGCCATATGCAATCTTCCCTTGCTAATATCTCATCTACAACATCCCTTATTTTGATAGAGATTTTTGTATATGAGGTTCATTATCCCATATGATGTGACCGTTGCTGCTTAAGGCAGTGCCTCAAGCCTTAGGGTCTCAACCCTATTGTCGCTTCTCTTGTTTTGCACTTCCATGGAGATGCCCCCCGCTCTCATTGACTATCATTTTTCCCACTAACCACTCTTTCCCAATCCACTGCTATACCATGAACTTGATGATGGACATCTAGGTAGTTTGAGCTTCTTCAAACCTTCGGTGATGGCAGTAGGTAAGTGTGGAGGACTAGAAGGTCTCTACATAATATATTGGGGTATGAGTTCAAGAACGATATGAATCTTATAACCATCCACTGCCCTTTTATACACATCTACCAATAGGTCTCCTCATATTATTAGGATATTGACAATGATCTAGGAAAGGTTGGGTCCTAGATCCATTATTAAGGAAACAAATACCAACCCCACAATTATCTTCACATTATCATGATTTTTTATTGTTTCTCATAAATTTTTAGAGCTAGAAGAACATGGGACCAAGCATACCAATTAAACTGTATACTAGAAAATCTAAAATGGACTCTGAGAATTGTCATTATCCTAACTCTTGGACACATTATCCCAACCATTTAAAATTTTATATTCAAATATCCTTCTAACCCTCGACCAACTTTTGGCTTGAAAGAGATTAACTTGACTACACAAATCCTCTAAAGTACTTATTTACGTGATTACATAAGACAATATGCACACTAATAAGACATCAAAAATTTCAAAAGTTCACTTGAGACTCAAAAATAAATTTTAAGATATATATATATATATATATATATATCTTAGTGATGCCAACTTTCTAAATATATATATATATATATATATAAATTGAAATGGCAAAAATAATTCATTAGGTTGAGATAAAAAATGATAATTTCATGTAAAAATCATGTAAAATTATGAAATTTATGCATAAGAGTTTCATGTGCTAGTTTTATTTCATATGAGTGAAAATACATATCTTTGAATAAATATCATAAAACACACATAAAATAGTCATACAATAAAGACAAATTTATGTGGGTCAAAACATCGTAAGATTAAATACTTTTCATCCTCGAGGAATACTAGTCTTGGATTTGGTTGAAAAAGTCAGCAATAAGACAACATGAATGGACTTAATTTGCCTAACCTCACTCCATTGGTTGGCATCAAACTGACCATTGGCAACCACAAAAAGTAACTACTCTACAACAATCAATCATACTTTTAGAAGGCATGAGCAAAAAGATGAATGAAAACACAACTAGCTTGGTTTGTAGTAACACCATGGTCAGTAGGACAAAAACATGTTGCACCATGTGATCTCCCTATCTACATTGTGCTGATTAAAAAATACAATCTGTATGAAATCATCTACCCAAATAAACAAAGAAGTCATGATGGTGATCTTGTAGAGGAAGAAATGCATGAAATGGGTGGCTCAAAATGGGGTTGACAAGAATATTCCAATCAATTCATGCAATGAATAAAACATGATGTACCTAAATCATGGATATCATGTAAATGTATGTTGTCGACACGTTGTTTTCTTTTTGGTAGTGTTATGAGTGTGGGTGGAAAGGTGTTAGGATATAAAACATATAAAATATTCTTTTTATGCCTATAGAGATATGTAGGATTTTAGGAAAGGTGGTGCAACATAGTAACAAAAAAGTGTCCTTTCCATTTTACCCTAGTCATACATTTGTTGTAGCTATAAAATGGAGGTAAAGAAAAGACATATAAAAGATAAACATTATACTTTTATGCAAACTAGTTGCTCAACATTAGACATGTGTTTTTCTGATGAAGAATTTAAACTTTTAGATCCAGAATTAAATCATCCACTAAGCTTTTGCAAAAAAAATCATTTGCATGACCTTGTTGGTGTCATGTGGAACGTTGTCTCCAAGCCTCCACACAAGTGCATTGGTCTCTAGATCATCCACATGGGTGAGAGAGAACATGGTGCACCACCTTGGCCACCAAGTTGAAGTGAGTTGTCAATGTTATAGTCATCTCATAACCCCCTTTCTTCTCCTATCTTAAGTTGTCATCCTTATGAAAACTTTCCTGTATCAAAGGGAAACATTTCATGGATAACTCATCTCACAAGTTGTTTTAAGTGTGTATCACCATTTGGGATGACCCCCTTTATATAGGATAGTCATGGGCTTATAATTTCTTAACTTCAATCCATTTCATAATCACAATCTAAAAAACAATATCAACTTCATTTTTTTCCTAATACCAATCTCTTTCCTAATCACAATCTCAAAAATAGTCTCAAAATTGAAAACTCAAGCTACCATTCTAGTCAGACTACTAGGACTCTCAGTTGCCTTATTCGGTCCCTATTGGGACTAACATGGGTTGCAAGTCACTTGATTCACCAATCTAGGTTTGAGTTGGCTTCCCGGATTGATTTTAAATCAAATATGGGCACTTTCCCTACTAGGCTCTGGTCACTCGATTGGTCAATTCACAAAGTGAAAGTCAGTCCATTGATTAATAGTCAATTGATCCATGATCCGACCAATCCATTCGGTTGATTCGATGCTCCAGTCACCCGAGTGGACATTCTAGTTGCTTGATTGGGCAAGAATTCAACATGTTTAAGATTTAGAACCATTCTAATCATATGTTTTATTGCAGACTTCATTTATCTTATGTATCCTTATGTATGTGACCCAATATGTTCCTAATTGTGATGGTAGTGATGTTTAAAACCTCGTAAGCAAATATTGGTGTCTAGAAACACATTGTTTCCACCTAAGCAATATGAGTAACTTGGAGAATAGCCTCAATCTATGAATTGACCAATGATACCATGATGTATTATACCTTTGTCACAGATATCCAGATTGAAATGAGGCATGGAATTTTCATCCTCTTGTCAGTGATCTATGCTCCTTGAATTAGAAAAGACTATTTGAGATATTGTAAAATTAATATCACATGTTGAGCATGATCATGGTCGTGCATCTCCATAGTCTCGATTATCAAGTGGTCGGGATATCACTTCCAAGGAAGGACAAATCCCATCTACATCACTCACAATAATCCATAAGTATCACAATGCACCTAATCACTACCTTTTTGGCAACCCTTATTCAAATCATGTTAGGCTAGTGGTCAAAGCATAAAGAAAAATATGCAATAATTGTAGTGACTTCAAGTATAAGAATCATAGTCACCACTATCATGATGAGATATGACCCTGACTTAATACGAGATGACTTCCATGTGTCTTTCACAAGATGGGTCTGTTCAGTACAACTTGTTTTTTAACAAGTACCCATGTACCTGAGTTGATATCCAATATCACCACTAAAAATACATAGTCATCACTCAACATACACGCTAGTCTTATATATTATTATATACATATAATAACCAACTAGGGACATAACAAGAATGAGTTCTCCAAGCACACATATGATATCATGTTTAGGTACCCAACCCAAACCATATGTCACCGAGTCAAGACATTTTTAGGACGTTATCAGATTTATTCATCACCTCATTGAAACAATAATAAGTCAAATTTCCTTTTACTATTAATCTAATCGTATAAAAACTATCCCTATTACAATCATCACATAATTTCTCTTAGGGCATACAACAAACAATCTCACACTTACACAATCACTCACAAATCTAATTCCAAGTGATCTAACTTGACAATCATGCATCTGTTATGTTAGCCCATTCATCAAGGCATCAATAATGCTGCTTTCAGTTGGTGATCTAAAAATATTAACATATCATCTTTGTACATACTCTAGTACGAGATGGTAATACCTGAGTATGTGCTTAGAATGCTAATGTGATATGGGTTCCTTATCTTGTGCAATGGATCCATTTTTGTTGTTGTATATCTCTACCATGTCTTCAATGGTGGGAACCACCCCAAGTTCACTGCTTAACTTCTTTATCCACACTGCCTCCTTTGTTGCATTGGATGCAACAATATACTCAACTTTTGTTGTAGAATGACCTAGTATATTTTGCTTGAAACTCTTCCAAGTTAAAGCTCTGTTGTTTGGGAAAAAAATCTTGATTACGGTCGATAATCGCCCTTGTCAGATTTGTAAGCTCGCATCAATGTAACAATTTACCTAATATTTTCTCACCTCTGTATATCAAAAATTGATCCTTAGTTCTTCTCAAGAACTTTAGGATATTCTTCATGGCTATATAGCAACCATCACTAGGACCTAGATGGTACCTGCTCATTATTCTCAAAGCATATGAGACATATGGGAATGTACATAACATTGCATATATGATAGATCCAACTGCTAAGGCATATTGAATCTTACTCATGTGTGTCTGCACTTCCAAAGAACTAGAAGATTGGGATTTAGAGAGACTTCTTTCGTGTAACTTGGGTAAGTTTCCTCTTTTATAATCATGCATGTTAATCCTCTTTAGCACTTTGTCAATATATGTATTTTGTATTTGGCCAAAAAGCCTTTCAGATCTATATGTATAGATCTTGGTTCCTATTATATTTGGTATTTCACCTAAGTCCTTAATCAATAAAGTGCTTTCCAACCAGGTAATGACCAATTAAAGAGTATGTATGTCATTTCCCATCAATAATATGGCATATGCATACAATATGAGATATACAATTATGCTCCCACTAGCCTTCTTGTAAACACAAGGTTCATCTTCATTCTGATAAAGCCAACTTTTTTACTATCTCTCCAAAATAAAGATTTCATCTTCTAGATGCTTTCTTAAATCCTTTTTTTTTAAATCAGTTTCTATCACACTGATAACAGCCATACGGCATCTACAAAGAAGAACAGTCCGCCGCTCAAGAGAAAAGAAAGGAAAATTACATCAACATTTAGCAGATGGGATTGGATATAAATAAAATGCTTCAGATTGGATTCCTCCCCGACGAGCTCGCCATAGGAGCTTTTAACCAGAATCAAACCACAATCCTGGGTGATCTCTGCGCAGTAGATGATTCTTCCATCAATCTAAGAGTAAGCAAGACCATAATTCTTGTGATCACCTTCCGACCTTTGTGATAAAAAACCAAAAAGTAGCCAACAGAGCAACTAACCACCACATAAGAAAGGGGGGAAAACCCCAATCCTGGTCGAAGTACAGGGATAAACCCGAGCCAGACCACCTCCACACAGGAAGAAGAAAAACCTTTATACCAAAGGACAGAAACAGACGCCATTAAGACGTAGAAACCCGGCAGATAAACTGCCCTAAACTAAGGAAAACTAACTACGGAAAGCAGTAAACGTGAACCACAGCAAGAGGGGGAAAGCTCGACTCCAGCAGATCTATTAGAAAAGGGTGGGATAAACCACGTACATCGCACCTACCGATGGCTAGCGTCCGGGGAGAGGTCACAGCCGCTCCCAGCCCACCAAAACGTCGGTCGACGTAGCAGCACAACCAGACCAGGTCTGGCACTCCACCCGACCAACACGAGAGAAGGGGGGAGGGATGGATAGACCGGTAGTCTCTGACCCTCGCCAGATCAGAGGAGAAACAAGTCAAAGAAGACGCCCAGGGGGAGCGGGGTGGCGTCTGACCACCGCCGAGGCCCCCTCCCCCGAGATCACCAGCCGCACGCCCTAAAACACCCTCTCAGTCGCCAAAGTGGAAACCCCCGTCGCTTTCTTAAATCCATTGATTGACTTTTGTAGCTTAAAAACTCTATTCACTTCATTTGGAGCAATAAAGCCTTCATATTGTGTCATGCACACACCCTCTAGAAGATTCTCAGTAAGAAAAATAGTTTTAATGTCCATTTACCAAATAACATATAAATTACAATGGCGATCATGATCATGATGGATTCAACCATGGCAACTGGTGAAAAGGTTTCATCATATGTCAACACCTTGAACTTGTCTAAAACCTCTTGCTAGCAATCAGTCTTTTAAGGTTTGTACATTTCCATCTATACTAGCCTTCTTCTTGAATACCCATTTGCACCCTATGGATTTTAACCCATCAAGTGGATCCTTTAAGGTCTGTACCTTGTTGGTACACATGGAGTCCATCTCAGATCTCATGGATTCAAACCATTCCTCAAAATAGGGTCCCTCAATAGCCTCTTTGTAGGTTGTTGGCTCATCATCATCAATGACCAACACAACATCTTGTTGAGTCCTAACAAATCTATCTCTCCATGGCTTAGACGTGCCCTACTATACCTTTGAGGATCTTGTGTTACTTGAGGAACTTGAGATCCACAACAGTTTGTGGTTCATCCTATTCCTTATCGACTTTCTATAGGTTCAAAGTTATCTTGTCGGTCTCAAACTTCTTTGAGTTCTGTTTTCCTCCCATCGTTTCCCCTAGAAAATATATCCTTTTCAAGGAATACAACATGGCAGTAAAAACTTTTTTGTTAAAATAAAAGTAGTAAACCTTACTTTCCTCAGGGTATCAAACAAAGAAACATTTATCTAATTTGGGTCCAAGCTTTTCACATAATTGTTTCTTGTCATAAGCTTCACATCCTCAAACATTCATGGAATTTATGATGGGATGTTTCTCATCCCATATCTCATATAGTGTCTTTTCAATAGATTTTGAAAGTACTCGGTCAAGTGTAGATGTGGCAGTCTCAAGAGCATGTCCCCATAAGGAAATCAAAAGATTACTTAAATCATCATTGATCTCTCCATATCCAATAAGGTAGAATCCTTCTTTCTGACACACCATTATGTTTTGTATTTCTAGAGTCAATTGTGATATAATACCATTTCTCATAAAGGCCTCAAACTCTTGGCTGACATATTCATCACCATGATCATATTCTAGTGCTTTAATTTTTTACCAAGTTAGCTTTGTACTTTATTCATAATTTGTTGAACTTTTCAAGTGATTCTGATTTGAGTTTCATAAGTTGCACATATCCATATCTCTTGAAGTCATCAGTAAATGTGCCTGTAGCACTTTTGCTAAAATGTCCAAACACATTAGTATGTATGAGTCCTAATGGATCACTACCTCTCTCACTATTTGCAGTGAAAGTTGTGTTTGTTGTATTTCCCAATAAACATGACTTGCATGTCTCTATCTGTTCAAAATAAAAACACATTTATGGAGTCTATACAAGTGCTTCTTGTTTATGTGCCATATATGATTGTGCAAAAGATAAGTTTTGTTTGAGACATTGGGTTTTAACTTCTTAGTATTTATGTTATATACATATATCTCAGCATCTAATAAATAAAGACCATAAGACATTGGAAACCGTCATAGAGTAGCTTGTCTCTTGGAAAATAAATTTGACCATTATTTATTAGAAATCGAAAATCATTCTTGTCTAATAATATATATAAATAATGTTTCTATTTATGACATGTACACAATAAAAGTTATCTAAATCTATTACAACCCCACTGGGTAGGGATATACTATATGTTCCTATAGCTATGGCATCAACCTTTTCTCCATTAGATACTCATAGGTTCACCTCTCCCTTCATTAAGGGATTACTTCTGTTAAGATCATGTATATGACAATACATGTAAGATCCACATCATGTATCCAATACCCAAGATGAAGAAGTAGATTAGTCTATCTCACATTGTTGTTCAACTGGCCGATGGCGGGAGCAAGTTCGAAAGGGGGAAAGGTGATCGGCGAGGCGACGGTGGAGGTGATCCAGGGAGGCCGATGGCGACGGCCCTCCGATCAAATTCCAGTGACCTCGCGAGCCAATTCTACTACAGAGTCTGCTGGTGTAGGGGGAAAACCACCGAATGTGGCTACGGAGAAGGTTCTGCAGGAAGGGCGTGGGGGAGGATCTTTCGCTGGTGGCCCGGGAGTCTTCCGTTCAAGACGAAATCCAGTTTCTTCTCGTTCAAATCAAATTTCGGTGGTTGCTCGTCCCAGGTCTGAGACGGCGAACGTCGGGGTGGCCGCCAGTGCTAAGTCTTGGAAGGAGCTCTTTGCAGATCAAGCGCAGAAGGATCGTACGGCTCTACAATTTGTTCAGCCTGAGATCGTTGATGGTGAATTGAGGTACAAAAGGGAAAAAGCAGTTGAGATCGCGAAGAAATGGAGCAACACTGCAGCTGGCTACATTGTAGGGTTAAAGCTTCACTGGCCTACCCTGGTTCGGCATTTTGAAACGGTATGGAAGCCTAAAAGCTCCTTTGAAGTTATCCCTAGGAACAAATGCTTTTTCATCGTTAAGTTCAAAGAGGCAGATGACCTTAAGACGGCGGTGGAGGGAGGTCCCTGGTACGTCGGAGGGAAACCATTGCTTCTGAAAAAATGGGAGATAGGCGAACCTCTTGAAAAACTCAAACTGAAGGAAATACCGATTTGGATTCGCTTTCCTAATTTGCCTTTGGAGTTCTGGGATCAAGATATGCTAAGTTTGCTGGGGAGTTGTATAGGGAAACCTTTGTGTGCTGATTATGCTACAAAGTCGATGTCGATGCTGGATTTTGCTCGCATCCAAGTGCTGATTTCATCTAACTGCCATTTCCCGAGTGAGATTGTTCTGAGGAGTGATGAAGGGCATAAGGATGTTATTCCAGTTTCCTATGAATGGGTGCCAGATCTCTGTGCGTGTGCAGTTGTTTTGGGCATGATCCTGGTAGCTGTGCTAATGTGGATGCTAAAAAAGTCTGGATTCAGGTGGAAAATAATAAGGCGGGAAAGGAGAACTTGTTGTTAGATAAGAACATAAATGCTGATGTGGTACTTACTACAAATACAAATCATGTTCCTACTGTGGAAGGGAAGGGAGTGAGTGTACCAAGTCACAAACAAGATTCGCCTAAGCCTAAGGAGTTATGTTCTCAAGTACAGGAGGGTCAGATTGCTGGTCTGAATATGGAAGTTGCTGATACGGCTATCTCTAAGCAAGGAGCTATAACGGAAAGAAGGCAGAAGGAGGGAGAGACAATAAAGGAGGTTAACAGAACGATAGCTGTTGATAATTCTCAAGCTCTTTCGAATGACACCTCACAAGCTTCTGCTAGTGTAGCTATGGTAAATGATCAAGTGAATGGCTACTTTAGCACACCTCATTATGAAGTTCCTGTTAAGATGAAAGGGGTTGTTGATAGTAAGACTTGTATAAAGAAGCACATGGTGGATAAAGAAGGATTCTGCTCTGTAACTGGGAAGAATCGAATCCCTTATAGGAGGGCTAATAAAAGCATGACTACTACCAAGAAGATAGTAGAGGAAGTTTCCACCAATATGTTTGACATCTTGGATGAAACTACAGATGACAACTGTGAAGATACTCAGGCTGGCAGAGCTCCAGCCAAAGATCATTTCAATGGGTGAAAACTTCGGAGTCTTCTCCTGGAATGTCCGAGGTCTTAATAGAAATGGACACCAGGAGAAAATTAGAGAAGCTGTATGTAAATATGATATGCCTGTGAATATTCTGCTTGAAACTAAAATTAGATACAAAAAGATTAATAAAATTGTTCATAGAATCTGGAGTAATAAGGAGTGGTGCTCTAATCATGGGTCTCATCCGCTAGGCAGGATTGTTATTCTCTGGGACAGTAAGGTGGTGAAGATTTGTAAACTTCTTGAATCGGATCAGCTTATACACTGTAAAGTTGAGTATAAAGATACTGTTTTTTTCCTAACTGTTGTATATGGCCAAAATGAGGAAAAAAGAAGACGAGAGCTTTGGGAGTCTATTATCAATATTCATTCGAGGTTGGCTGGACCTTGGCTGCTTATTGGAGATTTCAATGCTATTCATTTTTCCCATGAAAGGAAGGGAAGTGGCTTCTACTCCTTGAGAGCTATGGAAGATTTTAATAGCATCTTCTCTAATACTGATATTGTGGAAATGGATCTCAAAGGTGCGTTCTACACCTGGGATAATAGAAGAAAAGGTGATCAGTTCATTATGTCTAAAATTGATAGGGCTTTGTATAATGCTGAGTTCATGGATGAGTTCAAAGATTCATGGGGAGACATTAACAACACTATTCACAGTGATCATCATCAGTTGGTTATTAGAATGAGTAAGGATGTTAAGAAGAGGAAAGGCTACTTCAAGTTTATTAATGCTTGGACTAGTCATCCAGAGTTTCTGAATATTGTGAAGGAAGCATGGGATTTGGATGTGGTTGATAATCCAATGTATAGAGTTACAAGGAAGTTAAAGAATGTGAAGGAAAAACTTGTCAAGTGGAATAAGGAGAGGTTTGGAAATGTGGAAGAGTCAGCTAAAATCCTGGAGTATGAAGCTATTGAAGCTATGGCTGCTGCTGATAAGGCCCCTAATGATAATAATTTGAGAGACACTGCTACTGATAAGAGTAAAGCAGCTAGGGATGCTGCTGAGAGAGAAGAATCTTTTGCTAAACAACTATCTCGTGTGAATTGGTTGAAGCTGGGAGATAAAAACACTTCCTTTTTTTTACAATTCTATCAAATCTAGAGCTGCAAGAAATCATATGAGATGCCTTTATATTGACGGATGTAAAATCTATGATGAAGCTGAAATATCTGAGCACATTTATTCTTACTTTAATGGCATCTTTAATAAGTATAAGAATGAAGTTGATGAGCTGTGGAATGAGGATTGGGCTGTACCTACTATCTTTGATGAACATTTTAATATGATTAGAGTTGTGGTTACCAAAGAAGAAGTGGAAAGGGTCATTAAGGAGGCTGATGGGGATAAAGCTCCTGGACCAGATGGCTTCAACGGGCATTTTTTCAAAAAAACATGGGACATAATTGGGAAGGATGTTACAAGAGCTGTGCTGAATTTTTTTAGTAGTAATAAGCTGCTAAAGGAGGTGAATAAATCTTATATCACTCTCATACCTAAGATTCATGATGCTGAGAATGTCTGTGATTGGAGGCCGATTGCCCTTTGTAATTTTCTATATAAAATCATCTCGAAGGTTTTATCTGATAGGTTACAGAATATTCTGCCTTCTATTATTAGCCCTAACCAAAATGCTTTTATTAAGGGTAGAAAGATTGTTGATGCCCTTCTGCTGGCTAATGAATTGATTAGTGATTTCAACTCGAGTAATGGGAGTGATAAGATGTGCATTAAGGCAGATTTAACTAAAGCCTACGATTCTATCAAGTGGCCTTTCTTGTTTAAAGTGTTGGAGAAGATGAATTTTCCCTTATGCTTTATTAATTGGATAAAGACCATTATGAATACTACGAGCCTGCATATTCTTGTCAATGGCTGTCCTACTGATGCTATTATTCCTTCCAATGGTATTCGCCAAGGAGATCCGTTGGCACCCTCGTTGTTTGTTATTGCAATGTAGGGGTTCAGTGCTATGATGGAGAATGCTATGAGAAGAAAAATCTTTGAACCGATTAGTAATGGGAATCTTTCTATATCGCATACTCTGTTTGCAGATGATGTGATGTTGTTTGCTAAAGCTAGCTCTGAAAATGCTTACTCTATTGCATCTATGTTGGAGTATTTTGGTAAAATTTCTGGACTGGTTATGAACCTCAATAAGAGTCATGTGTTCTGTAGTAAAAATGTGGATGGGGATTCTATTGCTAGCATTTTGAAGATTCAAAAAGGAGTGTTTCCCATGAGATATCTTGGGCTGCCCCTGTTCTGTGGTAAGTTGAGAAAATCCTTTTGCTTACCGTTGATTGATAAGATAAAGAAGAAGCTGGATTGCTGGAAGATGAAGACCTTGTCGTTTGGGGGAAGAGTGGAGCTAGTTAGCTCTACCTTAAATGCTCTACATCTTTTTTGGTCTGCAACCTTTCCTTTACCTGCTAGTATCATGAAGGAGATAAATAGCATCTGCAAGTCCTTTATTTGGGAAGGTTCGACTAATGAGAAGAAAGTTCATTATGTTAAATGGGATCAGGTTTGTAAGCCAAAGAAAGAGGGAGGTTTGGGAATTAGAAAGGTGGAAGATTCTAATAATGCTGGAATGGTTGTGATTGTCTGGAATGTTGCAGCAAAAAAAGACTCGTTATGGGTTAGATGGGTCAATGAGAAATATCTGAGGAATGATTCTTTCTGGTCCTACAAAGTTAATTCTAACAGCTCGTGGATGTGGAAGCATTTATGCAGCCTTAGATGCTCTATCTTGCCTTTGATTAAGCTGCATATTGGGGATGGGTCTAGTTTCAGAATTTGGAAAGACCCGTGGATGCCTGGAAATAAATTTCTGGATGAGTTTATTGATACTAAAAATGTGCTAAGGATTGGGTGTGGTTGGAATGGATTCCTTAGCAAGTTCATCTGTGAGAAAAAATGGATCATTCCGGATAGAAGATGTTTCAAGGAGTTTAAGAAGTGCATTGAAGAGGCTGATATCAGTCTTTATGATGATGATACTATCAGTATTCAAGGGTTTCAGTTTCTGAAAATTAAAGATGCTTGGAACATCCTCAGAGGACCTAGAAATAAATCTGATTGGGCATGTTGGATCTGGAGGTTTGACCATCCCAGAGTTTTGATCATTAATGCATGGAAAATCTTCTTAGCTAAACTACCTACGCTGGATTATCTTAAGAAGATGGGATTCCAGTTAGCTTCTCGATGTATTCTGTGTGAGGAGGATTCTGAAAGTATTATTCACCTTTTTTTCAGTTGCAAGGTGGCTGCTACTATTTGGAAGATGGGAGTTAACAATGGGTACATTGGAAAGGCTCCTGGATGTCCTGAAGACTATTTGAGGTCGAGGTCAAAGAAACAGCAGTTGTTTTGTTTGTCTACTCTTTTCATCATCTGGAAAGAGAGAAACTGCAGAACTTTCAGAAATTTATCTTCGGATAATAACAAATGCTGGAACAGCATCAGGGTTCTTGTATCCCTATATGATTGAGTTGGGTTTTCTTTTATAGATCGGATGTATAGGTGGTTTGCAGTTTTTCTTTCAAACCTTACTTGTACATAAACTTTGTTTTGTGGTCTAATAAAGAGGAAGGCGCTTACTGAGCAAAAAAAAAGATTAGTCTATCTCTACATATATGCATGAAGTGGAGATCTCTACCACCTACTTCATATTCTTTAGTGCCTCTAGGTAGAGAGGCAATTTCTTCTCCAATGTCTAGCCTTGTGATAACGGTTACAATTACCTTCCTTTCCTACTCTTCCTTCAGCTTTAATTTAAGAAGATTTGAGCTTACAACTATCTATATAACTTTTCTTACCTTTGCCTTGCCCCTTGAGTTTCCCTCTCCATCATTAGCCATTAACATGGACTATGGACTATCTTTCTTCATCTTAGCCTCAAGAGTTGTCAACGTGCCAAGCTACTCTAACAATTGTCCACTGAAGTTGTTCACGTTGTAATTTATGACAAATTGACAGTAAGATTCTGAAAATGATCATAAGATCACATTAGTGGCCAACTCTTAGACTAAGGGGAATCTCATTCTTGCTAGGTTTTACACATACCCAGTCAACTTGAGTACATGTGGCCTAGCTAGATCACCTTCAACCATATTTCACTTAAATAAGGCCTTTAAAACATCATAACACTCTTATTTTTCTTTCTCTTGGAACATAATCCTCAGACGGGTGGCCATCTCTAGATCATCCATGTTCTCATGTTGCTTTTGAAGCTCATGAATTAATTGAGCATGACATGAGGCATTTGAAATATATGGAATCATTAACATGCTTATGATGAACTTCCCATTTTTCCCTGGATGTACTAGGAGTTGGTTCTTCAGATAGAGGAGTCTCAAGGTTAAAGAGCTTTTGCTCATGTGCGAGAACAATTCCCAACATCCTAAACCAGTCGATGAAGTTACTTTCATTTAACTTTTCTTTTTAAGAATTGATCACAACGAGAAACAATTGTTTGTGTTTTCCAATGATCTACATATAAGGCATTTGCACGAGTCAATAAGTTAATTTGAAAATTAATTTTGATTTCAGAAAACTAATTTGACATAGTTATGTCGTCCTTTAATTCTAATTTTTTATTCAAATTAACAACTCTTGTTATTTGTTCAAAAGATTACAACATCCTCTACTGAGATGATATATAATTCACGAGTCAATTGTGACTTACCACTCATAGCTTAACTATTTTGGTAGGTAACAATTATCAATTGGACCCTATGCAATTCTTGTATAGATGGTTGTACAACTTTGTGTCGATAAATCGTCATATGAAATATATGCCATCTTCATACCTTTGAGTGTTTAATCATGTTATAAACACCTAGTCAAGTCCAACCCAAAAACTAGTATAAAAGGATATGCACCATGTTGAGCAGACCCACATACTTAGTATCACACTTCCCCAAGGTAGACAATACACCATGTTGAGGTGCCTACACTTAATCAAACAATGTGTTCACGTCCATTTCCAATAAAGGTGTCTTCAATAGTGATATTATATTGAAGTATTTATTTATTTATTTATATATGTATATATGTGTGTGTGTGTCTGCATGCGCAATCGCCATTACATATACATTGTTATGCATATCATATACTACAACAATCACCAAATGCAATAAAACGTGATATGTCAACTAGTACAACATCATGATACAATAAGTGTGTAGAAAAACAACCAAGAGTCTCACATATAATTTAACCCTAAATCCGGTCTTTTATAGAGTTTCTAGTCACTTGAGTGTGCAAAATAGTCGCCTGAGTGATAGTTCCTTTTATGGATAGTTTTTGCGTTGTCGGTTGATACATCATCTCATCTTGATCACGAACCCTCCAAGGACCATCCTCTTTGGCATGTGCTTATAATCGTATCCTCTTCTCCAACATGGTTCAATGGTGATGTCATTACATCATCCTATTCTAATTGTATAACTAAAATTTACATAGAAGATGTATAGAGAGAGGAATGTCATGCAAGCCATATACATGTTACATAACATTTGAACAAAATCAAAACAACAATGTTACATGTTTCAGATCAAACAACAATGATCTAATTAATGTATGCACATCTACAAAACAAAATGATTTTCAAGGTGTTACATTAGTGTGTGTGTGTGTGTATAATTTGATGGCTATGGTAAAATGGGAGGGAATAATTTTGTTATTCTTATGTGCCACCTTCGGTGAAACCTTACAATGATATCATAGCAGACGTAATATGCTTCTAACGCTAGTTTGGTTTTTGGACCGCAAATGATTTGTTTGGACAACAGAATAACAAAACTATTCCATGCCATTTCACCATAGCAATTGAATCTGTCGTAGATATAAAATGTTAAAATACATATAAAGAATAAATATTACACCTTTGTGCACTACTTGTCCAACAATTAGGTAAGTCTTTTCTGGTGAAGAACTCAAACTTTCAAATCCAAATTTGCATTGACCACCAGCTTGTTGCACATTGTCTTGTTTGCAATGCCTTGTTGTTGTCTTGCAAAATTAAAACCCTTTACAAGCCTTTGCACAATTGTCTCGACCTCTAATTCATCCACATACATGAGGGAGAATATGGTGCACCACCTTGGCCATCAAGTTGAGGTTGAACATGAGTTTCAGTGTGCTAGTCATTCCAGAACCCCCTTCCATATCTTCTCTTGGGTTGTCATCCTTAGGACACCTTTCTCTCTATCCTCGAGAGAAATTACATGGAAAAATTGTCTCACAAGTTCTTTCAAATGTGTCTCACCCTTTGGGATGACCCCCCTTACATTGGGGAAGCATGGGTTTGGAATTTCTTAATTCCAATCCTTTTCCTAATCCTCAAAAAATAATCTGAAAGCTAAAAACTCAGATTGCCATTACAATTGGCCAAGTGGGACTCCCAATTGCCTGACTGGGTCCCTATTGGGACTAAGATGGGTCATGAGTCACCTGAATCATCAGGTGTTTCATCTTACTCACCAGTCCATGTCCAAATTGGTTTCTCAATTTGATTCCAAATAAAATATGGACACTTTACCTATTGAGTTCCAATTGCTCAACTCACTAAGTGAGTCAATCGACTTATCACTTTTCAAAGTGAAATTCAACAGATTGAATGACAATTAATTGATCCATTGACCCAACCAATCAAACTAACGACTATACATTCTAGTCATTGACTGAGTAAGAATTTAAGATGTTGATGATTCAAAACCATTCTAATCATATATTTGATTGTAAACTTCATTTACCTTATCTATCATTAAGTGTGTGACCCGATATGTTCCTAATTATGTTGGTAGTGATGTTCAAAACGTCACATGTAAAGATTGGTGTCTAGAATAACATTGTTGCCACCCAAGTAATAGGAGTAAATTGGAGAACATCTTCAACATGTAAAGTGACCAATGTTACCATGACTGTATTATCCCTTTGTCATAGAAATCTATATTGCAAATGGAACATGGAATATCATCATCTTAACATTCAATATATGTTCCTTGAGTCAGAGCATAATATTCAAGCTATTGTGAGCTCAATATCATATATTGACTCACATGAGCATGGCCATACATTTTCATAGTCTCACTTATCAAACGACCAGGATATCACTGCAGTGGAGGTACAAATTCCATCTACATAACTCGTAGTAATCTACTAATGCCACAATGCACCCAACCACTACCTTTTTGGTAACTCTTATTCAAAGCATGTTGGGATATTGGTCAAAGTACACAAAGCCAGATGTGATTATTGTAGCAACTTCAAGTCTAAGGATCCCAATCACCACTATCACATTGAGATATAACTTTAATATGTCATTACATGACTTCCATTTATTTTTCTATGTGTGGGCTTATCGAGTACAACTTGTTATCTAACAATACCCATTTATATGAGTTGATCCAATATCATGATTAAAGAGACATGGTTATCACTCAACATACATGTTGGTCTTTGTGTATTATTGTTATCATGTAATATCCACAATGATCACTGACTAGGGACACAAAAAGAATGAGTACTTTAAGTATACATATGATCTCATGTTTAGTTCCTCAACCCAAATGGTACGTCATCGAGTCAAAATATTCTTAGGGCATTATGGATCTATTCATTATCTCAATACCAAAACACACATATTAGGTTTAATTGTCTTTTACTAATAATCAAATTATATACAAAGTATCCCTATTACAATCATTAGATGATGGCTCCTAGGGAAAACAACCAAGAAAATATAGCATTGAACCTAGAAATCTTCTTTCTATTTTTATTTTTCATTTTCATATACCTTTTCTAGAAATGAGGTGGAGTAAGAATATCTCTCTTAATGTATGAAAAAAAAATGTGACAATAACTCATGAACGATATGCACATGAAATGTAAACAAAATTTGTTATGAAACAATATGAAAAACACTTTTTAATGATAATAAAAAAAGTAATATGTATGAATCCTATTATGATACACTCTATAATCAATAGATAATTTATTTAGGTTAGCGTTCTTCTTATGGTGATGATGAGTGGAATGAGGTGTTTGGGATTACATGACCAATAGATACCATCTATCCAATAATGATATTCCCTTCTCTAGTTAACTTGTGAAACATGATAACCTTAAAGTCCATTTCTAAGATTTAAATGAAAGCAAATGACTTCCTGATTGGTTTTGACTCAGACATCATCATCATGATGCAAACCATAGGGTTAAGTTAGATAACCTCATTTGTTAGAAACATATTCAAGAAGACTAGTCCAAAAATTTCCACAAGTTTGTGCACTCTTAAACTATAAAATACGACTCATAGAGCAAAAAAAGAGAGCACATTCACATTAAAAAAATTCACATATTATATTAATTCATAAGAGAATAGATAACCTAACTAAATTATCCCATTACTTCCCATAATTAATCTAGATATGAGTCAAAGCTAGACATTTAAAAGTAATTTTTATGATGTAAAAAGCAATGCAAATAGATGATAAGAAGTAAAGATGTGAGAGATGAGGATAGAAGCACCATTCCACCCCCATCTATGCATGAATTTGATATTGTCTCAATGTCAAAAGCAGAGGAAAACAAATAGATTATTGGTACAGAGTATTTGGGTTCAAAAATGGGTGAATGAGAAAGTGAAAACACATCATTCAATGAGTGGTCAAGCTCAATGAAGAAAGTGTAAGGAGTGAGCCTTGGGAGGGACCACTCCTTACTTAATTTAAGGAAACAATTGCAAAATTCCCCAATAAATAATTTTTCATTAATATAAAAGACACTTTGGGGTTCAAAATATTTCTTTAAACAGAATTATAACATGAAAATAGCTTGAATGTAGTGGAAATAAAACTAACTATAACATGATACTCTTATAAATTTCAACTATCAAGCCATAAATGACTTCTAACAAACTTTAAGGACTAAACTACTCAGATTGGTTTTTGTGGTGAGTAACCTCTCCATCTTAGAAATCCTCAGCAACTAAGTCTGGGTGTCACCACTTATCTACTGGACCTCAAGCTATGGAACCTCTGGGTGGTTTGAATGCAACACCCATGGTTGAAGAAACCAAAGAGGAAAGTATGTCAGCGAATGCTGAGTAAGTACAATAATTAAAAACTAGGCATTACTTAGGAGATTATTAAAAGAAGAGCTTCCAAATCAAAGGATAACAAGAGAATTAAGTTCCATGAGAATTATAACAGGCCAAGAGATGAGGCATATCTACTAAGAAGTGTCAAGTGGGGAATATTGCCTTTAAACATCTTCCATTAGCAATAACAACAGTAATTTTGTGCATGAAATAAACAAAGACTAAAATTATTTCAAGCAGGGTTGAGACACCATTGGATCTCAACCAAAACAATGGGTGGAAAAGCACACCTATGTAACTATTGGGTGGAAAATCACACCCTGGGTGGAAAAGCATGCCCCAGTATATATGGTTGTACAGATGTACCACTACAAGAAATAAAGCTAGTCTAAGCATGCACATAAATAGGGAAAGGCAAGTAAACTTTAGTCCATATGAAATAATAGGATGAGAGCATACAAAATATAACATGTGAGGATAGAGGACCCATAAGTATTGTCTAAGACAAAAAGTATTAAAAAATGTTGACAAAGATAACATCTATTCATGCCTCATATGGGAAAGGATATTTGGTCATAACAGCAGTGCCTAGAAAATAGAAAAGATGCACATACCTTAAAATGGAACTACTAAATCAGAGGTTGAATCCTAACCTTCCAAATCTATGGCCAATTCAACCTACACACATGTTTAGATCTTATAATTAGGGTTTTTGTGCTATAGGATGTAAGTGTGATGAAAACCCTAAAAACCAAGTCCAACCGGTGAATCCCAATTCGATTCTTAAGATAGATCCAAAATTTACATTAGGGTTTCTTTGAAGATAAAACTTGACTCAAGGTCAACACTTAATTAATTATTATATTTTCTTTAATGATCATAGGTGAGGATAAACCCCTAAAAATCAAATTCTCATTAAAAACCTCAAATTGATGCTTGATTAAGTCTTAATGACTTAGATCAGGGTTCCCAACCATAGATACGATCCCAATGTTAAAATTTTGTCCTTTAAAGCATATCTTTAATCATTAATGTGGTGTTATGATTATTTAGAAACCCAAAAATCCAATCTTGAAAATTGATGAACAAGGTGACAAAAATAGTACCACAAAACAAAGAAAATTCCAAGGATTCGGGAACATTTTTTTATTTTTAGATAACCAGAGAGAAAGTTATTATTTTTTGAAGATCTGACCAATTACAAGTCGCCAAAATTCCAAATCAGCAGTACAGGGACCAACCTGATTACTTGGCCGAATCACGGTCAGCCAAGCAAGCTCAGGTCAATGGTCTAAGCCCTACCAACTCGTTGATGCTTAAGACAAGGGGAGGGTGGTGAAAGGCTCTTTTGCCCTTATGGAAAACAAACCATAAAGGGAGGAGCGAGGGGCAGAATGGGGAAATGACCATAGGTCATCCCTCCCAACTCTCCTGCTCGCCATTGTTGCACCTCTGAGCAGCATGTGCAAGCCTGAATTGGGCATTCCCAACAACAATGACGAAATCGCAAAATAACAGCACGAAAACAAGAAGAGAAGGATTTTGAACTAACCTATCCAACTAATTGAAGATGTAGATCAAGAACTACTCACCATGGGCACCACCAAGCAGGAAGCTTGAGCAAAGACCTACTTGGTGGTGGCTTGAGATGCAACCAGTAGTGAAATTGAGAGGAGACAATGCAAGCTTGGGTGGCGGCAGATCTAGGGCACCACTCATATATATATATAGGGCTCATCTATAATACCCTCGCACTCTTCCTGGTATTTTTTTATTTTATTTTTTTCGCAATTGTAGAGGAGCATTTTATCTAGCTCCCCAAAAAAATTGATCCAAAAATAATATCATTTGCCCCACCAAAATAAAAAAAAAACCCGTCCATATATTTACTGATTGTATATTTTCTGTGCAGTTACTTTTTAGTCACATAGTTACTTTTTATATCAATACAGTTACTCTTTTGATCAAAAGAGTTACTCTTCTATACCATATAGTTACTCTTTTGGATGTGCGAGTAGCCAACGGGTAGCAAAAATTTGGTTACCCGCGCGGGTAACGAATGAACAACCACATATATATATATATATATATATATATATATATATATATATATATATATATATATATATATATATATATATATATATATATATATATATATATATATATATATATATATATATATAGTGCTTATCTTTAATACCCGGCAGGTAACTAACGGGTAGCTACCCGGCAACACTTCCTGATATTTTTTTTCATACTTCCTGTTATTTTTTTTTTTATTTTTTTTTCGCAATTGTAGAGGAACATTTTATCTATCTCTCCAAAAAATTTGATCAAAAAATAATATCATTTGCCCCCCCCCCCAAATCATAAAACACGTCCATATATATTACTGACTGTATATATGTATATATATACAAACACACACACACACATATATATATTTTTCACACTTCCTGATACTTTTTTTTTAAAAAAAAAATTCGCAACTGTAGAGGATAGTTTTGTCTCTCTCTCCAAAAAATTTGATCAAAAAATAATATCATTTGCCCCCCCAAAATCAAAAAACCCGTCCATATATATTACTGACTGTATATTTTCTGCGCAGTTACTCTTTTGCACTCAGAGTTACTCCAGCATACCATATAGTTACTCTTGTTATTCATACGGGTTACTCCAGCATACCATATAGTTACTCTTTTGACCCGAGTTACTCCAGCGGGTAGCGAAAATTCTGGCTACCCGCCGGGCAACGAATGAACAGCCATATATATATATATATATATATATATATATATATATATATATATATATATATATATATATATATATATATATATATATATATATATATATATATATATATATATATATATATATATATATATACAAGTCTACATTCATCGGCCACTAGAGGTTTGGGAGTAGGATTGGGGTTTCTTCATTACTTACCAAAAACTCATGAGTAATACCTTGATTTGTGCGGATTTTTCTCACAGAGCAGTTGGTGAAGAAAAATAGGAAAATGATTGAGTCTAGAGCAAGAAATCATTATTTCTTTCCACCTGGTCTTGTTCCTGCAAGTGTCCTTTTTGGCTGTAGGTAGAAGACGACGTGCCTAGCCTCATATCAAGATCTGATGGTGGAGAGAAAATGCACATCCACCAAAGTCGACTGACCGCGTGACAGATCAATTTCGAGAATAATTAGGATTTGGAATAAAGTGGTATTAAATGATTATCTTTTTGTTACCAGTTCCAATTGGGATAGAAAATAAAGTGCAAATAAGATGAAAAAATGGCAAGTAGGCTAATTTAGACCCAAGGAATCCGAATTTGGAGTTAAATTTGCCTTTTGGAAAACTATAACGTGTGAAACTCCCAAACTTTGAAAAGTGTATTTTCCTTATATAAAATTATTCCTTCATTATTTCTTAACCAAATTTCGTGGGTAACTCTCTCTTAACCATACCCATCCACATGAAAAATCTAGAAGGCTAATTTTTATCTTAAATGCCTTCTTTTGATAATTTTGCACAATCAAGCCATAAGTAATGAATAACCTTATTTTCTTATATAAAACCTATCCAATATTTGTATTTTTTACAACAAACTATCATATTCAAAGATTCCCACATCTCACAACCTATAAATATGAGAAGAGGGTTCAAAATAAAATATTAGAATAAAAAGGGGGAAAAGGAGATATTTACCTAAATTTGAGGAGGTTACAGAAAGTCCAATGGAGTGGATGATATCAAGTATGAGCTTGTATTTGAGGAGTGTAGGTGATAGCTTGAAGAAGCACATCCTTAGGCTCTCCCTTATTTGATGGCATCTTAATCAAATAGCATGTGTTGATGACATTGGGATTAATTTGGTGGTGATAACTCCAGTCTCGATAGCTACTCTTGGTGAATGTTGGCTATCAATACTAATTCTATGTCGCTTTCTGATAGTGGGGGCATGAAACAATACCAAGATGACTCTATTGTATTACATAAAATTTTGACTCTCCAGTAAGTGCTATCAACGTGTCCATAGATGCCACCAATAATGATATAGAGTATTATTAATTTTCACCATTTGACTCAGTGCTATTGAGAACATTTTTGAAAATAGCGAGATAACATTATAGCTTGTTGTGTTGTGTTTTTCAATGAAGATGTCAGTAAAAAGTCAATAGCATGGACCATGGGGTTAGTGCCACTACGTTATGATTGGTGGGTATCAACTCTGTGTGATTCATGCACACTTAACACACAAATCAATGTACATTATTTACTCACATCAAAACTAAATATCAACAATCCATGATGTAAAATGAACTAATCCTAACAAGAACATCTAACTAATGAACAAAAGTTATCAAAACTGAATTTAATCTAATTATCTTAATTAATGGGTTGCACCCTATAAAGCATCCTTGTCTTATGTTGTAGGCTCAATACGATGCTTACATATATCACGTCTTATCACTATTTGTTGGTGAATAATGGCCATTATCAATTTCCAGTATCAAGTATCCACAACCCATAGAAATTAATACATCTAATGTGTCTTTAAATGGTCTCCTTAACAACACATTGGTTCCTCATGCCTCATGCGTGTCCGTAACCATGAAGTCAGCTTGGTAGATTAATTGTGGACTTAAACAAGACATCTTCACAAATTTGATGCATCAAACTATTGGCAAATCTGTCAACTAAATTGCCATGCATTTCTTTGTAGACTCCTTCAATCCAAGCTTCTTGAATGTAGAAAATGACATGAGATTAATGGTTGGCCCAAAATCACATGGTGCTTCTTAGAATTTGTTGATGCCAGTAGAACATTGGATATTGAAACATCTCAGATATTTCTTTATCAATGACAACTTCCCTAGAATCATCACTCTCAACACCTTGTTGACTTCTATGATGTCATAATTTTTGACTTGCACTTCTTGGTGATAATATCCTCCACAAAACTTCCCATTTCATAGGATTTTCTCAATGTCCTCCGTCAATGGAATATTGATCTATAGCTTATTGAAAATGTCTAGAACATTATAGAATTTTCTATTGCTCTTTTCAAAATTGAGATTGTCTAGGGTTTTCACCTATGGTGTGGAACTGCACCTGTGTGGACAAAGGTATGCTTCCTTAGGGGTCTTCCCCCTTAAGCTTGATATGAATCATCCTCCATTTTAAAAATATCTTATGTGGATATATCATCTTTGAGGGGTCTCCCATCTTAAAGTTGTATATTGGATGTGAATAGAATGAAGTCTTGGGGTGTATCCCTTTGTAACCCATATTTGGTTATAATTTCTTTGTCACTTCCGAAAGTTACGACATTAGTTGGAGTGTTCACCTATTTAGGATGCATATATGTTCTTATTCCATCGAGTCTTTAGGATTTAAGGCACATAGATGCGTTGAGGTTGGGGATTTTATGGATCTAGAATCTCCACAATAGCATAATCTTCCTCAATGTAGATTGAGACAAATTTAGTCTCTTGATGAATGTGGGCTGCCTATGTGTTACCTGAAAAACCATGTTGTGTTGCTTTCTTCAAACATGAGATATTTGTTTCCATTTGTGAGATTTTTAGTCTGTAAACTTCTAACTTAAGATCTTTGTTTTACATCGTCTGCATTGATTGATAAGAAAATAGTCATTGACATAAACGTGTCAAAGAGAGCCTTCAACATGTATATTCTACTTGGTCTCGACCTTCATATATATTCTTCCATTGTGGTTGTGTGGATTGGAATGTATCTTGCATAAAATAATTTTGACCCCTCCAAGGAAAATTTGGATCATTATGCAATGGTTGGTCATTTCTTCTATAATATTGTTGCCCCATGTAGTTCCATCCATTTTCTGCGGCCTTTACTTTGTTGAAGTTGAAGGTATAACCACTGTGTAAATGACTTAAACTACAACTTTAGTTCATTCATTTATCCAGCCATCATGACAGGTGAAGCTAGATATTTCTTATAATGCCAAAAATTCAGCTCATAATCTCCAAAAGATGGAGATGGAAGACCATAAACTAGTACCTACACAAGATAGAAATAGTTCTATGGGTCAAAAGTAATCAAACATTCTGACACAACGACAAATATTTTTTCCCAAAAGTATGTTGTAATTAATTTAAAAAAGAAAAGTAAAAAGGTGGTCTAGTGTGGATGACCTTAGCACTCGTAGTGCTAGCTAGAACTCGTAGTGCTATCTTTGTCGATTTCCCAACAACGATGTTAAAAAATTGACACCCATTTATCATGTGTGTAAAATGCAAGTGTAAATGTTAAAGTAATACCATATTTTGATTTGTGGGTATTGGACATAGGGGATAGGGAGGCCAGAGATTACTACTAACCAAGACTGAATCAGCTAAATTGATGTGAAAGGTATAGTTGATTGATTGCATATTAAAAATTAAAATTAACAAACGATTAAAAAGTTTTTGAAATCAAAGAGATGGATTCTCTGGGATAATCAATTTACATTCTACCCAAAAGTGGATCATCATATTTTATAAAAAAATAGGAATCTATAGTTTCTATTACCCTATTTCATAGTGTAATACCCTATTTAATCCAGTCAAAAGATCAATTTTACAATGTTCAAGTAAAAGACTAACGATTAACGGTCTTTATCTGGATACTTAACCTCACAATTGTTAGCCTATTTTTAGGTACATAATTAATTGTGTTAATGATAATTAGTCAAATACTTATCCCCTAATTCAATGTGACAAAGTATTTGAAACATGCATAGGGTGATCAATCATGAACATGGAAAAATAAAGTACAATATCTTTAGAACCCCAATCAATGAAATTTATATATGGACATAAATAATTAATTACAAATTAACACCAGCCTACTCCCAAATCCTAGAGAAAAGGAGATTAGCATGCATATTGAACATTGTATCACAATAGTTTTTAAAAAAGAAGAAAATATGAAAGTAACTATATGGATCAGGGGAACCATGAATAATGATAATCCAACCATTCCAAAATTGGCATGAACAAACAATGCTTCAACCATGAAATCACCCATCAAAGGTGTCAAAATGTTATTTTCATGTTCCTGCTTTCTCTCCTTTTCTCCTTATGCTCCAGGGGTGACTATGCAATGATATATCATGTCTTGTTAACTTTCGCCTTGACTTGGATTTCATAGAACACTAAGTCACCAATGAATGATCTGGAATGTGAATTTTAGATTAAGAATCACAACCATTAATACCTTTACATAGGGGGTACTGACATAGTCAATGATATCGACTTCTCTATTTCCTTATTCCATCAGAAGCAAGTCGGCACCACCCAAATTTGTTACTATGTGTTTTTTAGGAAACTTATGAATGGCACCAAGATAGATCTTAGGTTGTGTTTAGTACGCATGGTGATAGTGATAGGGAATTTTTCCATGGCGATCCATGGTGAATTTTAACATGTTTTTGTCCCCATGGAAAAGCATGGTGAAATGATGGTGAAAAAAGTTTCTTTTAAGTCTCCATTAATATATGGGTATAGGTGCAAAGCAAAGTTCCACTATATTTTCCCTTCTCTAGGCCACATATTTGCCAACAATATTTCTTTCCCATTAACATTTTTTTCCACCAAAACTTATTTTATACTAAATATTAATTGTGTATCTTATTTTTTTGAAAAACAAATCTCACACTATTTTTGTAATTTTATTAATGTACTCATTACTAACTAACAAAAATTATTTTTTGTTAAAAATCTCCCTTTTAACATAATGATTTTCCATCAATATGTTTCTATGCAAGACGAATTTTTTCCCTCCAAGACAAATTTCCTCCATGCCTTTTTCCTCCAAGACAATGCTTCCGATCACATCATTTTTCCTCCAAGATAAAGTTTCTTGCTAGACTTTTTTCCTGTAAGATAAAGTTTCTTGTCAATCTTTTTCCCTTCGAGAAAAAGTTTCCCGCCACACCTTTTTCCTCTAAGAGACCTTTTTTCCACCAAGATCATGTTTCTTGCCACACATTTTTTCCTCCAAGATAAAGCCTTCAGTTGAATCTTTTTTCCTACAAGATAAAGTTTCCCGTCAGATCTTTTTTCCCTCCAAGAAAAACTTTCCTGACACACCTTTTTCCTTCAAGACACTTTTTTTCCTCAAAGATAATGTTTATCCTCAAATCATTTTTCCTTTAGAAAAAAACTTTCCTGCCACATCTTTTCCTCCAAGAGAATATTTTCGCCACACCCTTATTTGCAATGATGTTAAAAAATAGAACCTACATGTGAAAGAGTGTCCTTAATATTTCTTTAAATTAAATAGTTCATACCCATACTAAAAATTGACGAGTCATCAAGGAGACTTCCTCTCGCCGACCACTCATTGACATGTGGAGGCCCGACACAAGAGGAGTAAGGTAAACCAAGTGTGCAACTCATTAGTTCACGGTCTGATCACCAGTGAGCTACACCCTTGCGGAGTCTCCTACTAAAATTTAATGATAGAATGTTAGTGTTATTCATGCTAAAAGAAATTTTCATGTATGGGGTGTTTAATAAATAGAGTTTATACTTGTATGAGATGTTTTCTATAAAAATAGTTCCTTATCCCTGTCCCCATAACTATGTAATAAATAACACCTTTTAATTGTCTCCCCATCCCTTTCATCATCACCATGCAGGTGTTATCAAAAAACAAATTTTAACAATTTCACCACCACCGTCACTGCCACTGTCATTGTCACTGTCAATGTCCCCACGTATTTTGTCACCACGTACCAAATACAACCTTAGTGGCACTGAGATGGATCTTAGTGCTCTTGACTTCTCTCTTAACTTTCCAATTTCTAGTGTAGCGTCAGGTTGTACCAATATGGATTTGGGTGGTTATGACTTGTTGTATACATTTAAAAATATGAAATGTAAGTAACTTTCATTAGGTTGATATATACAATTACAAGTCCTTTTACAAAAAAAAAGTATGTGAAAAGATGAAATGGAGGCATTACAATTTCACATGCTACTTTTACATAATATGAATGAAAGCACATATCTTTGAGAATAAATATCATGAACAACCATATAAACAACCCATGAAATAATAATAAATTTATGTACATTTGCTTAAAATTTGATACACTTCCAAACAACAATAAGGTGTGACATATGGCAGTTGGAATTGGAGTAAACCAACCTCCTAAAATGTAAATACCTACCTTATATGCATAAAATGAATATTATGTACCGTTTGGTTCAAAGAATGAGCAACCAATTAGGATGTACACCATTTCTACCGTTTGGATAGTAAGAACGAGATGAAAATTCAATGTCATATAAAACTCATTCCCTACTCACTAAGTTTTTACATAAGGAGAATGTTAGTGTAACATACTGAATCTTGGGTTTATTTGCAATTTAACCCATTTTTAAGATTTTATTCCCTTCATATCCTTTTTGTCCTTTTTCCTAAATTTTCCTATCTTTTCCATCCTCTTTGGCCTCAATGCTGAAAGCAATACTCAATGGTTTGAATTACATATGACCCACATTCATTTTAATGAATAGGTTTTTGCATAAATATCTCAAATAGTGTGTTAGTTAGAGTCTAATTATGTAAAATGACCATTAATGAGAGATAATTAGTAGATTATATTAATTTGGAGATTTTATGGCTTTATGGGATAAGAAATGAGAAATAAGAAATCTTATATCGAAATTTATGAAGAAAGGTACTAAATATATTTATTAGGCACTTAGCATACAATCAAATATAAATTTGCATTCAAAAGGAGAAAGTTAATGTAAAGTTAGACTCCACACACTTTAATTAGAAAACCCATGAATTTTCATGTCAATTGGAATTTCTCTACCCTCTTAATTAATTAAATGAATAAGTAACTCTAATATATATAAATGCCTATTGCACAGAAAAAGGAAACCTACTTGACTCCTATTTAGTCTGCCCTTTGATTTGTTTGACCATTGGATAGCAATTGCTTTCCAAATTGAATTGGTATTTAAAATCCTAATTATCTTAGGTTTTCATGCATTATTTGACTAAGAAATTAACTATTTCCTAAACAACATAACGCATCGTTGTGTTACTCCCATCTCTATCAAACGTGATGTTGCATTTCCCTCTTCCATAATGAGCAACACTTGTCGCCTCCACCTTCCTCTCCTGTTTGCCTCCTATATCTTCTCCCCCTGTTCCTTCCTTTCCCCTCACCCTCTTCCCCTAAACCATAGCCGCCAATGATCCCCTAAACACACGCCCATCTGACAGCCACCACTCAAGGCAGACGTTGGCACTACTAATGCCTGGCGCCATCTCCTCACTAGCGTCACCACAAGAAGCATGGGCCACGATACTGCGTCGGTTCCACTAACACCTACCCATCTGACCCTTGATTCCCAACAACCCCCTCTACTTCAGTCACGACGCTACGACGCCATCGACTCCTGTGACGTTGTCGACTTGTGCACGCCATCCTCCTCCTCTCTTGTGATGACTACCCTGACAGCAATGTCATTGACTCCTCTCTTACAACGGCATCAACCCCTTCTCCTGCAGCAACACCGTGACGGAATCACATAACTTAGTGCATCACCCTCACCATAACGGCGCCCCAAAACCCCATCTAATCCCCTAACGTTAGCCACTACCGACCTGATCTAGACGCTACCTGCCAGCAACACCCTGTCACGACGCCCCTGTGACATGGTGCCCCATTATCTTCATTACTTGCTTTCTACCACCTTGGCAGCAAGAGCACTGCCACCTTCTCATATGGTCATTTATGGACCTGAATCCAATTGAGTTTAATCCCCTTCGCATGATAATCGTTATGCAAGGCTCCATCATTTGCTGCAGAACCACTCAACTACAGAATGGACGTCAAGGATCACTCCTAATCCACCAATTGAAAAAGGTAAGTAAGTTTATAGTTTTAGTTATGTAAACTTGATTAAGATGATAGATTTGTAGAATTATCTATATCTAAACTTATCATGGTGTTATAATCGTATAAACATAATGCTTCCTTAAGACTACATGATGTATAATCTAAATACTCACGTGTTAAATCACATCTCCCATGTCATGTAAGATATTTGAGTATTAAACCTCAGAATTCACCAATCAAATGATATTATAACCAGATGCACTAGTGTATTTACATTATTAATAGATCATGTACAATCGGAAATCACTAAGAGTACAACATAAACAATGACTCACTCTTGTTTTGAATCATAACCCTAATTATATATGTTTATATAATGGCCATTAAATTACCAACATGGATTTAGGGAATACATTTATCTTGATCGGTTTGATTCAAATACATTGATAACCAAACTGATTTATGAATCACCCTATTGCTTATTATATACTTTACCAAGCCCTAAGAATAATTAAGGAATGTATCCTTGTTGTAATGTATCCTTTACATTAGAAACCTATATATATATATATATATATATATATATATAAGTGCATTATATGATAACCAGAAATACATATGGATCTAGGAAACACTCTCGTCTAAATTTATCCAAGGGAACTTGAAATCTGTATAAGAATGCATCTAACTATATTGTCTTCTTATGAATCAAATGGTGAAAAAGTAACTAACGTGTAAGAGAATATACTTGTATAAACATATATCTAGATGACATGTTAGTTAGATCAAAGCATGTGTATATTAGTGAACCTAATAGATATTCATGTGGAATATATTTACACCTATATACATGGTAAGCATGATGTTAGGAATAATTTGGATACACATTATAGAGAAAGAAATGACATCAACAAACCTAAATTGGAAGAATATATGTTATTATCCACATATATATGAATTACATAGACTTATGTGACTAAAGATGGGTAATTAGAACTAAGACTGATATCTAAAGCATCACATATTCTCTCAATAAAAATTAAAATCATAAACCCTAACATAACATTAGATGATCGGGAATACGGTAAGAATAATATAAAAATATAATAGGAATGAATATGTTCACTTTGACTTGGCTAATATACATAATGTGTTTCTAGGATGAAAAGTTGACTTTGTGGACTAAAGTATACTATTCAAGTTAATCTTTATATGTGAAAATAGGTATCTGCAACCCTATTTTTGTATGTGCGTTCTAACCCTAAGTTGGGCATATTTTTATCTAATCCTACTTTCTCGATGAGGCATGAGCCTATACCTTAGTTTTAATAAAAAAAATTATTTACGAGAGAACCGCCCCCGTAGAAGCGCCACAATCGTGACCCCCCCAGACAACGTAAACTCTCAGGGCATGAGAGGGTGTGGTCCGGTCACCCCCCCCCTCCCGTGCCCAAGCAAATTCGTGTTACTTTTCGCACAATGCCTTTGGCGTGATTCGAACCCGGGTCCTTCATCTAGACTTACCGAGCCGTAACCAGCCGGGCTACTCTGGCCGGACAGTTTTAATAATTCTTGTTATTTCATTTCAATTATTCTAGGGTCTTGGACCCCACTTGCAAATATTAAAAATTACTTAAATCTACCATTGAAATATTTTAGCATGATGATGTAAATGACTAATTAATTAATGTAGTGTACATGAGTACAAACCACCCATAGTTTGGGCATGAGCCCTGGGGAGTGTGACCACTCTCCCCACTTTTATATATATCTTGTAGGTGTTTGGGAATGTGACACTCTCCCTCACCTATTTGTTTTGGTTGAGGTTAGGTAGGTGCATCGGCCCTGTATTAGCTTAATGTAGTCATATTAAATCATGCATGCAAATTTTATTATTACCTGACTGGGCAGAATTCTTATTTATTTACTTGCCTCACATTCTTGACCCACATATTATCACCTCATAAAGAAGAGAGGTGATCTCACTTCTTTACAACATGGTATCAGAGCCAATGGTAGTCAGACTCTTGACTATTTCAATTTGTCTCCCTATTCAAAAATTCTTACATCATATAGTATCCCTTTAGTTCACCTTAGAATTTACCTATGATGAAAGGTTGATTTAGTGTATTAGAAGTATCTTTAATCAACTTTTAGGTGATTATATTATTAGGTAGCTACTAGGATATAAGTTGACAGTAAGGGTGCCTATAAAGGGTCAGGGTCAGGGTCGGGGTCTGGGGGCTGGCAAAATTTTCCTTTACGCCACTAGCTTAGTTTACGAGGACTCCCGGATCCATATGACACCGGTCTGGCATGAGCTGATTCTGATTGTCCAAAATAGCATACCTTTAGGAAAATAACCTCAATGTTGAGTATCCTTAAGAACCTAATATCTGATGATTTGGATAACTTAAGAACCTAATATCTGATGATTTGGATAATCAAACAAATAAAATCACCTTATATCCCATTAGTTCCTTATATGAGTCTTAGATTTTCATATTTAAGGGTAGTCTACCCTATACTAGACTTTGAAGTTTAATAATAGTGGATAGTAAAACAATTGAGTGTTGGATCTTATACATGGTTTAATTAGAATCGATCTTTTACCTCAAGTTTAGTTTGACTTGGTAGGTCAACCCTTTTAAGGGGTGTAGTAGTGGTAGTAGTAGTACCTTGATAGATTTTGCATTTGCTAATTTCGATGACGAAATCCCTTTTTAGGGGGATGGAATCCTATACATAGCAAAATCTAGCCACTTTGGAATTAGAAATCCTAATCCATAGACAAGAGATTAGTGTGTTTATATGATTAGTATTGACCAAAAAAATTATAATTATAATTTAACTTGTTTGTTTATATACTAATGAATACATAATAAGTCATCTAATAAATGGTTCATATGCATGAACCCCAACAAATACTTAATATGAGTAACTCACTAATTATGAATACCCGTAATGTTGACCATGTCACCATGATGATATGATAAATGGAACTAATTCTTGTTAAGAATGCATAACATGTAATGGTCATGCTGACCTAAACCCTAAGATGTAATCATCTAACCTTAACATATATACATATCCTTAATGCCTTCATGATACATTTGTGACATTAGGTGACATAATCAGATAATATACCTTGATGGAATATAATCACCTAATCATAAATTGATGTATGAATCAATTCATTAAAATGTAATGTGTTCCATCCTATTCACCTAAATATATGTAATGACTCAAATGTAGGAGTAATTGGAATTACATAAGCATGATTAGTAAACCAGACAATAATTTCAAATGCCTAATGTGATGTTAAATGTATATATTATAATATGAAGTGTAAATAGGAGAACATGGTTAGTGATGACATTAATGTGAGTATGAAAAGTGATGTGATAATGTGTAATATAGGTATAAGAAATTAATGTGACATTATTTAGACTTAATAACTTATTGGATAATACTATCTATTCCTTACAAAATAATCCGTGATAATTCTGTATGATGGTAATATGAGGATAATGGAGAATAAATTCGAGTTATCAAGGATTGTGATCTAATATGTTTATAAATATTGAGATTACTTAGTAAACCCTAACTCTGCTTAAAATTCCTAATTAATAAACAAGAAATACATGTGATGTGTGCAGAGTGTTGAGATGTAATTCTTTTTACAACAATGTGAATACAACATGACATAATTAATAACATAATAAAGATAATGTAGTAATGGAGATAATGCTAATAAGCCAAAAATGTCTATTGTATTATAATTGATAAAAGATAATATGAATAGTGAAAACCTTAATAAACCTGACTTATGAGTAGAGCAGGTGAAGTACCATAGATTGGATTTAACCACCTAGTTTCTTAAGGTTGGGATGTTATGTACTCACCCTTCCCTCTTATTGAGATTTCGGGGACGAAATCCTCTTTAAGGGGTGGAGTGTTTTAACATACTGAATCTTGGGTTTATTTTCAATTTAACCCATTTTCAATATTTTATACCCTTCATACCTTTTTGTCCTTTTCCCTAAATTTTCCTATCTTTTCCATCCCCTTTGGCCTCAATTCTGAAATTGAGCAATACTCAATGGTTTGAATTACATTTGACCCACATTCATTTCAATGAATGAGTTTTTGCACGAATGAATGTGGGTCAAATGTAATTCTCATATATATATATATATATATATATATATATATATATATATATATATATATATATATATATATATATATATATATATATATATATATATATATATATAACTTTTTGCACATATATATATATATTTATATATTTATATATAAGGGCATTATATGATAACTAGAAATATATATGGATCTAAGAAACACTCTCATCTAAATTGATCTAATGGAACTTGAAATCTGTATAAGAATGCATCTAACTATATTGTCTTCTTATGAATCAAATGGTGTAAAAGATAATAATGTGTAAAAGAATATACTTTTATAAACATATATCTAGATGACATGTTAGTTAGATCAAAGCATGTGTATATTAGTGAACCTAATAGATATTCATGTGGAATATACTTAAACCTATATACATGGTAAGCATGATGTTGGGAATAATATGGATTCACATTATAGAGAAGAAAATGACATCATTAAACCTAAATTGGAAGAATATATGTTATTATCCACATATATAAGAATTACATAGACTTATGTGACTAAAGATGGGTAATTAGAACTAAGACTAATATCTACAACATCACATATTCTCACAACAAAGATTAAAATCATAAACCCTAACATAACATTAGATGATCGGGAATATGGTAAGAATAATATAAAAATATAATAGGAATGAATATGTTCATTTTGACTTGGCTAATATACATAATGTGTTTCTAGGATGAAAAGTTGACTTTGTGGACTAAAGTATACTATTCAAGTTAATCTTTATATGTGAAAAGAGGTATGTGCAACCCAATTTTTGTATGTGCATTCTAACCCTAAGTTGGGCATATTTTTATCTAATCCTATTTTCTTAATGAGTCATGAGCCTATACCTTAGCTTCAATATAATTCTTGTCATTTCATTTCAGTTATTCTAGGATCTTCGACCCCACTTGCAAAAGTTAACAATTACTTAAATCTGCCATTGAACTATTTTAGCATGATGATGTAAATGACTAATTAACTAATGTAGTGTACATGAGTCCAAACCACCCATAGTGTGGGCATGAGCCCTGAGGAATGTGACCACTCTCCCCACTTTATATATATATATATATATATATATATATATATATATATATATATAAGTGTTTGGGAACGTGACCACTGTAACGACCCCGCCTCCCGGTAACCCCCAATTAAGGGAAACCAAGAGGTCAGAGCCGTTATCCCAATTTTCAGGATCAATGGTTCGAAAAATAATCAATAATAATTATAAAATTCTACCAAGACTATACTAGAAGCTGGAATAAAATAAAACTTTGCATACCTTATAAAAACTTTGGAAATCTACTTCTATCCACAGCTTGAATCTATTCTATCTAATCCTCCTTGCACTTTATTTATTATTCTCACAATGTGTCACTTTACTGTTTGTTCCTTTCAGAGTTGCACCTAAAACGCCGACAAACAAAACATCAGTCAGCATATATGAATATGCTGGTATGTGGGGACAACCAAAGTTTCACAAATATAGCTAACAATCTAAATATCACAATCAAGTTAATTAACAAGCCAATTTATGCTTTCAATGTGACATTCTCCACCGCTTTTGCCCTAACCCTGGAATACCCTCTTTAGGGTTTCTATTTTGCCATTGACTTAAGGCCACCTTCTCAATCCCGAGCTTGGTGCATGGGGTCACCTCTCATGGTGCCCATTAGTCATGCAACAAAGACCACCTTCTCAATCTCGAGCTTGGTGTCTGGGGTCAGCACTCATGGTACCCATGGGCCTTCCCTCCTGGGCTTGACCTTTTTGCATCATCCATCAGGGTGGCATGTAGGTGCAAGAATACACACTTATATTATAATTGTGATAATCATAGTGGCTTTATGATTTGTAAGTATGAACATCTAAACTGATAGGTTGCATTCAATGTGATTATCCTCCAGAAACCCTTCGGGAAACTAATGCGATTAACCATAATTAACCACATACCTGATCCAGAGCAACTTGATGTCCAAGCAATAATGATAAAGAACAATCAAACAAGCAATCAACAATATCCTGAAATTAATGTGTAACATCCAAGTGTTATAGTTTATCCAAAACATTCTCAAGATAGACTTGCATTCGACCCTCGGCTTTCTAGGCCCACTTTAGGGCTTTATTAGGGTTTTATCCTCCATAATACCTTTATCATGTTTAATATTCTTTTAGTTTACAAACCCTAATTTCAACATCATAAGCCTACTTAAAAGTCAATTAAGTCCATTATTTCCCTTTCACACTAACATTACCATCTTTATCCTTTTAAGTTATTTAAAGATCATTAGACTCAATTATCACCTTTAGTTTCTTTTGAATTGACAACTCATATTTCATTATGATCTAATTCATATAGAGGGATTCCATTTATTACTAATTCCACATTTATCCATTAGAAAACCCTAATTACCAAATTAAGGGTATTTATCCACAATTAGGAACTTTTATACTCAAAATAATTTAGAACCATCATATCAGCTTTATACACAAATTTGATCAATTAAAGCCATTAAGAATCATAATTAGGGTTTCAAGGCCCATTAAAGCCTATTTATGCACATGAAACCCTAAATTAATCTAATTATGCATAAAGTTCATCCTTTTATATCTAATGCATCTTTTTATGATCAACAGGTTAATATCAACTTTAATTATCCATATAACCCTTTCTCAATACATTAATCATCTTAAATTAGGGTTTCTTAATCATTAATGCACTAATGTTGATAAATTCCACTACTTTTCAAATTGCAAGAGGAATTATCTTCTAAATCTATTTTTAATGGATTCGTTGCATTTTTTTGAGCAAAATTCATATATTGCATGTACCCATCCGAGCTACCAATAAAAAGATACGAATTTTGCAAGAATTCACTTACTTGGATCAATGGGATGTTGACACATCAACAATCCCATGCAACGAGCCGCTGCGTCACCCAACCGATTTAGAAACATAACCAAATTATGATTTTGCCCCTGTGTAAGACACCAGCTCTTCATACCCTGGAGGGGTATATTCGTCCAATGCCTCTACCCGTCTTCAACCTCGTGGAAACCCTCTGCTGCCGTTGCAGTAGAGGTCGAGAGCGGTGTTGCCTCCCCCCTCCAGACCCTACGACCACCGGGGGGCATTCCTTCACCTCCGTCACGCACCTAAACATGCGGGGACGCCTCAGGGTCATGACCATGATGGTCGGTTCAAGCTCTCCAGATCTGCAACACGCGGACGACCGGGTGCCCTCTTGCTGGTGTCGCATAAGTGCTAGGGCATGGGGATGATGGTTGCGTCTCTCTCTGGGGACGTGGCAGCATTGTGCTTCCATCGTACTCCCATCCAGGGCTCCTCATGCTCCAGGGGTCGCATTACCCCCATGGTTAGGGTTTTGAACGAAAACAAGGAAGAATGAGAGAGAAGGGTGCATGGGATTCTCCTAGACTCGGGCCAAAGATTCATATATAGGGATTCCATTTATTACTAATTTCTCTTTCTTCTTATTCATTGGGACTCCTTGGATCCCAAGAAATCTTAAGATTTCGAAATTCCTTTGTAAGGATACTTATCATCCTTCTAGATGCATCTACATTCTTCATTTTTCATTATCTTACTTATTTCTTTATTAAGATATTTCTTTTCAAGGATTTCTCTTTATCTTTCATTTCCTTTTTCCTCTTTTCATATTTCTTTTATTAGAAATCACATAGAAATGAAATTTATTTAATTGTGGCCATTAATTCCACTTTCTAGATATTTCTATGTATTTCTCATAATTACTTTGCTTAATATCCATTATCTTATATCTTTTCCTTTTATTTGGAATTTTCTTCTCTTTTATATCCATTATTGGATTAATCTAATAATAGAAATTACGAAATTTCTATTAAAAGGGAGATTTGCAAAAAAAATCCATCTTTTGAAGCATAGCATACAACCTTTTCAATTAAGTCCATATTCACAAAATCTTTACAATTCAATTATGAAAACATATGCAAAATTGAGGTTGTAACACCCTTCCTCTCTTATAGGAATTTTGCCCTCAAAATTCCCTCAAACATAAAAACAAACAAGATAAGACTTCCTCATGTCCATCATGGATCCCATGTGGTTTTACCCTCTCCATGGTGCCTCCCAAGAACCTTCATCATCTCATATTCTTGCATCTGAGTTCTTTCTGACCTTGGTACCTTGTACCCTCATAGGTGACTCAGGACATTTCAGCTCCTCACAAAGCTAACTGGGTTCATGGCTCAGCACACGGCTTGGGTACCTCACATAGTGCTCTAGATCGGACTCATGGAACACATCACGTTATCCTGAGGGGTAAGACTGAACATAACCATCTCCACCAATCTATCTCAAAAGGACCCATATATCGGGGACTCAGTGTAACATCCCTGACCTGGATTATGACTTAACCCTAGAAGTTTTTCTTAAGTAAGTTTTTTAAAAACTTGTTTTAATCTTTTGAAAAGTAATTAAGACTCTTGTAGAGTTTAAATTTCAAGTTTGAGCTTATTTGCAAACTGTTTGTGCATTATATGATAGTTTGAGCATAAAGTGCAATTTACCCAAGATGAGGGTCTATATTGCAAAATGTCACATGTTTAATGTACCTCATGTGTTTTAGCATCATAAGAGAGAGAATTATGTTAAATGATGTCTTGTGGAAAGTCTAAATTTCAAGTTGCAACCTGTTTGAATAATGTTAGTGCATTGTGCACCAATTTTGGTACAAATTGTAATTTACCCAAATGTAGGGTTCATATGTAAATTACCACCTCTAGAGTGTCCCTACTCCCTCCTAGTATCATATAGAGGATATATAAATGAGGAGACACTGTGTTTGAATCAATTATGAGTGATGGTACTCTTGGTGATGAAATGAGCAAGAAAGGGGTTGAATATGAAACCCTAACTTGAGTTGTATCGAGTGAAAAAGCTTATATGTGAGTGCCTATGGGCCAAGGAGCCATAGGGGGAGTCTCATATCATTTTGTGGACTCTTGGAAAAGCCCATGACATGCAAAGCACCTCAAGGAGGAGAGGTGTATCGGGTTACAACTTCCTTAGAAAAGTTGTATCGGGTTGTGAATAAGTGGTGATTTAGTTGAATATATTTTATTCAAAGGGATAAGTAATGGACGAAAATTCATCCCTAGATTATCCTCAAGAGTTTTTCATGTCAAGATAAATGTTAATGCATGCATGTACACGTGTAACCATGCATGTACATGTGTCACCTAGTAGCTCAAATTGATGACACCTCATTTTCACACTTCTTCATGAACAACAAGTATATATACCCCTTCTTTCACCCCTTAGTGAAATTTTTCGAATCTTACCACCCTCCTTCCTTAAGGTATCGTGCATAGGGTCCTTGCATCGTGTAGGAGTGAAGTGGTATCGTGCATAGGGCCTTGGGTATCATCCATAGCAAGTTCATATCGACCAAGTAAGGTGGTATCGGCCAAGTAGGGTGATATCGGCCATAGTGAAGTGTTTTGATCACAAGTGAGGGGGATATCGGCCAAGGGTGGTGTCATATCGTGCATGGGTGGTGGCATGTCGTGCAAGAGTAGTAGGGTATCATGCAAAGGTGCTATGGAGCAAGAAGGAGCTCATACTTAACCCTAAGGTGAGGCAATGATCATCTTCAACCTTGGATTGAAGCATGATTTTAGGGTTATGATCTTCCTTTTTTTCACCAATTTCTTATCCATGATGATTATTTGCATATAGAGGAGTTTTTAAGTTCATATTCAACCTTAGGAATGTGAATCTTTGGAGCTTGGATCTTTGAAGTTGTTCTTGAGGTGGGTTATATAACTTGAACCCAATTATATTATTATGCACCTTCAATTTTGTCATACTTGTTGATCTACTTGCAATTTTGATTTCTTTTGAATTTTTGATGATCCTTTGAGTTCTAAAAGCTTCATGGGACTGTTGTCCATGACTTAGAACAGTAAGAACAAATGTCTAGAGGTTGATGGTGATGACATCATCAAAGGTAAAGTGATATCGGGTTCAAGCACACAAGTAAGCACCTCAAACCCGATATGGTGATGCACCTACTTCACTAAAACGATATGGATATGATTTTATACCTTCTTGCACGATAGGAGGTCAAGCATACACCTCAAAAACGATATTGGGTTAAGCACACACCTCAAACCCGATATGGTGATGTAACCCTATATGATAGGAAAACCAATATACCTTGTAACCCCACACCCTTATTGATTTGTACAATGGGTTGATAAAGGTTCAACCAGTTGTCTATCCTGTCACTTAACCCATGGTGAAGGGTAGGCCAAAGCCATAAAGGGTTGAAGAGGCATGATCATAAGGGTCTTCCTGAGATGGTGTGGTAAGCACACACACACCTTAAAACCGATATGGTGTGGCAAGAACACACACACCTTAAAACCGATATGGTGTGGTAAGCACACACACACCTTAAAATTAATATGGTGTGTCAAGCACGCACACACCTCATACCCGATATGGTGAAAGCACCTTAAATGCAATGTACTTGATGGAGTAACACATGAAGTATTTCATATCAAGTCATACATTAAGAGGTATGGAGTTTAATGAATAATGATTAAGTAGGCTATTGTACCTTGAAGAAAAGGTTGAGCCAACTTAATAAAGTATGGAGTAATCAACATCCTAGTGAGGATGAGAGAGAAAATCATTTTTTTTGTGATAAACATGTAATGGACATACATCAATACTTCTAATATGTGTAGGGTATGAATTAGGGCTTGATATTTGATCATGTGATCTTGAAACCCTAATCGATAAAGAAGGAAAACCCTAACCCTAATATAGGGTAATGGTAATGGTACGTGAAATCCTAATCGATAAGAAAGGGAAACCCTAACCCTAATGATGGAATAGTGGTACCCTTATATTGCATGGTGTTGATATGTATTTGATATGGTTGTCATCATGTATACTAACCATGCAGGTATCATGAGATGATGAGCATAGCCAGGTATGAGCTATGATGTTTTATATGATAAAGATTTAAAATGGGCCTTGTGAGCCATGTGAGATGCTTGTGTAACAAGTATCATGTATACCTTGGTCTGAGGACCTAGAGGTAATAGTTACTTGATAAGTGGTAACAGAGTTCAGTGATGAACTAAGGGTTTGAATACCCAGATCTAGTAATCATGATGATGATAATGTTGAGGGATGAGAATTCCCAGTAATAAGATAAGGGATTGAGATCCTAAATGTTATATGTGTCCTAAAGATTTGAAAAGTGCCTGATAGATGCATTACACCTTTCTTTGTAGCATTTGTCATAATAATTCATGTTTGGAAACTTGACTTATGCTAAAAGAATACGGTAATGCACTTAATTAATCGAGTGGAATCTTATCATGTAGAGCCCTGACCATAGATCCATCATCGTCAGCAGCTGGTGATGGTGAAACAGGTTTTCCCATGGGATCTCTTAGAGAACGCATATTTTTTAATATGCGGGGGTGATGGGCGCGAATATCCTTATGCCCTAATGGAGGAATTTATGTGAGATAAATATTGAATCTCTCAATCCTTCATTATAAATCCCAGGATGGATGTATCACAAATCTCCTGATGATGATGAATGTCGGATCGATGTGAGATAAACATTAAATCTCTCAATGCCGAAGAGAGTACAGCCGCCGCTGTAGCTCTATAGTGAAGTTTCCAGTATACCCTGGAAAGATATGTAAGCAGTTGACATAGTCCTGCTTGTGGTCTCGCATTGACCGAGATGGCAGAGGTCTTGGAAGCCGGATCTTCCATTGACCTTCTATGGTACCAATGCTTTACATAACCGTGGTCGGTTGGAGTATGAGCGGTATACCTCATTTCCTCATGGCATAAGCGTGATTGTAAAATGTAATAAGTCGTGTAGCGTATTTACTTAAGGATGGAATACGGAAATCATTGGTTGATGTTACATTCCTTAATGCATCTTAAATGGATATATATTATACATGTTCTTCGTATTCATTATAAAATGAATAGATGAATTACTACTTTATCATATATAGCTGCAATGTTTCAGAAGATGATATTGCTCTATTCTACTTAAACAGTGATTAAATCCTGCTTATTAATATAAAAAAATCCTCTGCTCAGTTTTATTATTATTTATCTGCAATAATAATATTGTTGGTGTAGAGTTATATCTCTCGCTGGGACATGGGTCTCACTCTGTTGGTCACCAACATTTTTAGGTGGACGCGGACGAGAAGGTAGGGACCATACAACAGAGGGAGGACAACAACATCAGGGGCAGCAGTAGCATCTAAGGTTGAGTGTGTTGTCTTTCGTGTCTTGTAGATATAAGTCATATGTGTCGTCTCTGTACTCTCAGGTCCTTGGAGTCAGTACGTAATGGTTTTATGAATGATCTGAGATTTTGGCTTGTATGCCTCGGTGTTTTATGTTGCTTATGTATAGTTTGGCAAAGCAATTGTTATATGTTATCCTCGAGATGAGATGGTACATGGTATGTACAATGTGAACCATGATGTATGTAATACTTTGGTTCTCTTCTTAAGAGTATCCTGGAAATGGATCTCTTTGCAAATGGTTTTATTTTTTAGTGATTTTTGTTAATCCGCTGCTTATGGTTATTCCGCAATTATTTACTGGTGACAATTTGATTTGTTATCAGATCGTCACAAAGTTTTGGTATCAGAGTATAAGGTTTGTTGAGTCTACAGAGACATAGGATTAAGGTTATGAGTTTATTCTAAGTGTCATCCAGTTTATCTGATAGTGACTTCTGCTCATATATGAGAAGAAGTAAAGCTTAAAGATGACTGGATCACACGAAGAACATGCTGTTGAAAGTAGTGTTGTTGTACCAGGAGGAGGTGCAAGGGATCAGGCTAGAGAGGAACTAGAACTTGATAATCCCCAGCTTGACCAAGCTTCGATAGAAAACCCAACTTTTCATGCTCTGTATGGATAATTCATGAATACAATGACACATATGGCAGATTGGATGTCAGCACCATCACCTAGGGCACCAGCTCCCATTGAGGGGCATGGATCTGGTAAGACCTTTGAGCAGTTACGCCGGGTAGGAGCCACCGAATATGCCGGTACAGCTGGCCCAGCAAACGCAGATTCATGGCTTACTGAGTTGGAGAAAGCCTTTAGAATCCTCAGTATTCCAGAAACTGAGAAAGTTAAGCATGGCGTGTACCTATTAAAAGGAAGTGCTGGCCACTGGTGGGCCATTGAGGAAGAGAAACGACCAGGTGTTGAGGTCGAATGGAGAGAGTTCCGACGTGAGATTGTTAGTAGATACTTTCCCAAGACTTATCTGGATGAGAAAATCTCACAGTTTGTGCAAATTAAGCAAGGACCAATGAACATTAGGGAGTATGAAGCTAAATTTATGGAGCTTCTACGGTTTTGTCCACACATGGCTATTACAGATGAGGAGAGTATTCTGCATTTTGAGAAGGGTTTAAATGCTGATCTAACCACACCTGCATCTGCTCTAGAGAATAGAGAGAGGTTTTTCACCTTTGTGGAGTCAGTTAGGCGGATAGAAAGGTCCATGACTGAGAAATGTGAAGCCAACAGTAGGAAAGTGCATACACAGTTCCAAGGATAAAGGTCTGAAAGTTTTAAGAAACCAAAGTTTTCTACACCAATAGCACCACATAGGTTTAGTGCTTAGACGTAGTGGACATCCAACAAGGGTAGAGGCCGTAGTCTACCGCCAAGTAGAGCCCATAGTTCATCATCAATGTCAGTAACAGGACCATCTAGGCCACAGTGGGAGAACAAAGACTGTTATAAGTGTGGGAAGCCAGGACATCTGATGAGGGATTGTCTATTTGGAGACAGGGATGTAACCCAACCACTGAGGCAGAGTCAGTAAGGCTCTCAGAGGCAACAGTTTGGCAGTGGCACACGAGGACGTGGACAGGCGTCCCGAGCTGGTTCATCTGCACCCAACAACAGGATGCATAATCGGCAACCAACAACAGTGAGATTCTATGCTATGAATCAGCCGGAGGCAGTGGTCAACCCACGAGTCATGATAGGTCAGATGGAATTATTTCATTCTGATATGTCTTCAGCTTGCTTCGTATCTATTTTGATTGAACTGGGTGCTACACGTTCCTTTATCACTCAAGAAGTGATTCATGACTGCAATATGAGTGTCAGTCGTAGAGCAGATAGTATGTTGTTAGAAAATTTGTTAGTCAGATTTGCAGTGTTGCGGAAGGTATGTTCTTCCTGTGTTCTTTCCTTTTCAGAACACAACATTCAGGTGGATCTTATACCACTTGAGATGCATGGGTTTGACATAATTCTTGGGATGGACACCCTAGAAAAGTATAAGGTTGTCTTGGATTCCAAGCAAGCTATGTTCACAGACAATGGTGAGACATGGGTCTTTCAGGGGGACAGAAAGATTCTTCCAACCTGTCTAGTGTCAGCTATGGTAGCAGAAAAGTTGATGAGACAAGGATGCTTCGCATTCTTGGCACATGTGGTAGATACTAGAGCAGAGGGTCCTAGTCTTTTTGAAGTTTCTATTGTCAGGGAATTCAAAGATGTGTTTCCTAACGATCTTCCAGACATTCCTCCACCTCGCGAGATTGATTTCAAGATTAATTTAATTTCGAGTACCCAACCTATAGCTCAAACGCCCTATAGGATGGCGCCAGCTGAGATGGCAGAGCTTAAGAAACAGTTACAAGAGTTGCTTGAGAAAGGTTTGATTCGACTGAGTACTTCCCCGTGGGATGCTCCAGTTCTTTTTGTTAAAAATAAGGATGGGTCTATGAGATTATGCATAGACTATAGACAGCTTAACAAGGTGACTATTAAGAAAAAATATCCTCTGCCAAGGATAGACGGTATGTTTGACCAGTTGCATGGTGCAACTGTATTCTCTAAGATAGATTTAAGGTCATGATATCATCAGTTATGTATCAAGGAGAGTGACATACCTAAGTCGGCCTTTAGGATAAGGTATGGTCATTATGAGTTTGTAGTTATGTCATTTGGACTAACTAATGCACCGGCTGCATTTATGGAACAGATGAATAGAATCCTCCAGCCATTCTTTGATCAGTTTGTAGTGGTCTTCATAGATGATATCCTGATATATAGTAGAGATGGTCAACAACATGAGCAACACCTTCATCAAGCCTTGACATTATTGAGACAACACAAGCTATATGCCAAGTTTATCAAGTGTAAGTTTTGGTTGTCAGAAGTGTCTTTTCTTGGACACGTTATATCTGCTTCAGGTATTCGTGTTGATCCACAGAAAGTGGAATCTGTGTTAGAGTGGGAATAACCCAAGACACTGACCGAGATTCACAGTTTCTTAGGCCTGGAAGGTTATTACAGGAGGTTTATTAAAGACTTCAGTTCTATATCCTTACCCCTAACCAAGTTGACTAGGAAGGAAGTTCCTTTTGTCTGGAATGACAAGTGTCAGCATTCTTTCTAGTTGTTGAAAGAAAGGTTGACCAGTGCACCTGTGTTAGCTTTACCTGAGCAGAGAAAGGGATACATTGTTTTCTGTGATGCCTCTAAGAATGCTCTAGGATGTGTACTGATGCAGAGTGATCATGTAGTTTCTTTTGCTTCCTGAAAACTTAAGAAACACAAGGAGAATTATCCGACGCATGATCTAGAATTAGCTGCAATGGTTCACACATTGAAGATATGGAAACATTATCTCTATGGAGAAACATTTATATTTTCACAGACCATAAGAACTTTAAGTATATTTTCTCACAACACGAGTTGAATATGAGACAACGCCGCTGGATGGAGTTAATCAAGGACTACGATTGTACAATTGATTATCATCCAGAAAAGGCTAATGTAGTGGCAGATGCGCTAAGTAGAAAATCATCATCGCCACCCATAGATAAAGCACAGTTGATTCTTTAGTGTGCTTTAAATGAGACATGTTTATCTCTTTGAGGCAAAACAATGTACAACTTAAAGTATCTTTGTTATCTAGACTGTTAGTTGAGATGCATGTGAAACCTAATCTGAAACAATAGATCAAAGAGGCGCAACAGGCTGATATTGTGATTTAGCAGATCAGATCAAAGTATGGTAGTGAGAAACGGGACTGTTTTCATGAGTTAGAGGGTGAGGTAGTATGTTACCATGGTAGGATGGTAGTACATGATGCCAATGACTTAAGGAAGCTAGTCATGGAGGAAGCTCATTCTTCCATGTATGCAATGCATCCAGGGAGTATCAAAATGTATCATAACTTAAAAGATATGTATTGGTGGCCTGGTTTAAAGAAAGATGTATCTAAGTTTGTTATGCGGTGTCCAGTGTGTCAGCAAGTTAAAGCTGAACATCAGAAGCCCACAGGAACATTGCAACATTTACATATACCATAATGGAAATGGGATCACGTGACCATGGACTTTGTGGTTGGTTTACCCAGAACAACCAAAGGTCATGATTCCATTTGGGTAATAGTTGATAGGTTGACTAAGTCAGCACATTTTCTTCCTGTTAAAACAACCTATATTGTTGAGAAACTTGCACAGATCTATATAGATGAGATAGTGCGATTACACGGGGTTCCAACTACAATTGTATCTGATAGAGGTCCCCAGTTTACAAGTCATTTTTGGGAACGACTACATAAAGCCTTGGGTACTCAGTTGAAGTTTAGCACATCTTTCCACCCTCAAACAGATGGGCAATCTGAAAGAACTATACATACTTTGGAAGACTTGCTTAGAGCATGTGTTCTTCAATTTGTAGGAAGTTGGGACATACATTTGAGCTTGATAGAGTTTGCCTACAACAACAGTTACTAGACTGGTATTGATATGGCACCATATGAAGCATTATATGGTAGATTGTGTAGATCTCCGTTATGCTGGCATGAAACGGGAGAATACCAACTTCTGGGTCCTGAGTTAGTACAACAGACAACTGAGAAGATTAAAGTAATACAACAACAGTTGAAAGCTACCCAAGATAGACAAAAGTCTTATGTTGATAAGTGTCGTAGGCCTTTAGAATTCCAAGTTGGAGACAGGGTGTATCTCAAAGTCTCTCCTTGGAAAGGTGTTCTCAGATTTGGGAAAAGGGGTAAGTTATCTCCTAGATTTATGGGACATTATCCAGTAACAGCACGGATGGGAAAAGTAGCTTATAGGTTGGAGTTTCCACATGAGATACATAGACTACATCCAGTGTTCCATGTATCTATGTTGAGAAAGTGCCATCCCGATACAGAGTTGGTGTTGCAACCTGTAGAGGTAGAATTAAACGAGGATATATCCTATGTGGAGGGTCCAATGATGATTCTTGACAAAAGAATCAAGAAGTTGAAAAAGAAAGACATAGTTCTGTGAAAGTTCTATGGAATCACCGTGACATTGAAGAAGCCATATGGGAGCTAGAAGAAGAGATGAGGAGGAAGTACCCTTCTCTTTTCTCGTGAGATTTCGGGGACGAAATCCATGTTAGGGGTTGATAATTGTAACATCCCTGACCTGGGTTATGACTTAACCCTAGAAGTTTTGCTTAAGTAAGTTTTTTACAAACTTTTTTTGATCTTTTGAAAAGTAATTAAGACTCTTGTAGAGTTTAAATTTCAAGTTTGAGCTTATTTGCAAGCTATTTGTACATTATATGATAGTTTGAGCATAAAGTGCAATTTACCCAAGATGAGGGGCTATATTGCAAAATGTCACATGTTTAATGTACCTCATGTGTTTTAACATCATAATAGAGAGAATGATGTTAAGGGATGTCTTGTGGAAAGCCTAAATTTCAAGTTGCAGCCTGTTTGAATAATGTTAGTGCATTGTGCACCAATTTTGGTACAAATTGTAATTTACCCAAAATGTAGGGTTGATATGTAAATTACCACCTCTAGAGTGTCCCTACTCCCTCCTAGTATCATATAGAGGAGAGATAATGGATGATACGTTGTGTTTGAATCAATTATGAGTGATGGTACTCTTGGTGATGAAATGACCAAGAAAGGGGTTGAATATGAAACCCTAACTTGAGTTGTATCAAGTGGCAAAGCTTATATGTGAGTGTCTATCGACCAAGGAGCCATAGGGGGAGTCTCATATCATTTTTTGGACTCTTGACAAAGCCCATGACGTGCAAATCACCTCAAGGAGGTGAGGTGTATCGGGTTACAACTTCCTTAGAAAAGTTGTATCGAGTTGTGAATAAGTGGTGATTTAGTATAATATATTTTATTCAAAGGGATAAGTAATGGAAGAAAATTCATCCCTATATTATCCTAAAGAGTTTTGCATTTCAAGATAAATGTTAATTCATGCATGTACACGTGTCAACCATGCATGGACATGTGACACCTAGTAGCTCAAATTGATGACACCTCATTTTCACACTTCTTCATGAACAACAAGTATATATACCACTTCTTTCACCCCTTAGTGAAAATTTTCGAATCTTACCACCCTCCTTCCTTAAGGTATCATGCATAGGGTCCTTGCATCGTGCAGGAGTGAAGTGGTATCGTGCATAGGGCCTTGGGTATCATCCATAGCAAGTTCATATCGGCCAAGTAATGTGGTATCGACCAAGTAGGGTGATATCGGCCATAGTGAAGTGTTTTGATCACAAGTGAGGGGGATATCGGCCAAGAGTGGTGGCATATAATGCATGGGTAGTGGCATATCGTGCAAGAGTAGTAGGGTATCGTGCAAAGGTGCTAAGGAGCAAGAAGGAGCTCATACTTAACCCTAAGGTGAGGCAATGATCATCTTCAACCTTGGATTGAAGCATGATTTTAGGGTTATGATCTTCCTTTCTTTTCTTCTTCACCAATTTCTTGTCCATGATGATTATTTGCATATAGAGGAGTTTTGAAGTTCATATTCAACCTTAGGAACGTGAAGCTTTGGATCTTGGAGCTTTGAAGTTGTTCTTGAGGCGGGTTATATAACTTGAACCCATTTATATTATTATGCACCTTCAATTTTGTCATACTTGTTGATCTACTTGCAATTTCGATTTCTTTTGAATAATTGATGATCCTTTGAGTTCTAGAAGCTTCATGGGACTTTTTTCCATGACTTATAATAGTAAGAACAAAGGTCTAGAGGTTGGTGGTGATGACATCATCAAAGGTAAAGTGATATCGGGTTCAAGCACACAAGCAAGCACCTCAAACCCGATATGGTGATGCACCTACTTCACTAAAATGATATGGATATGATTTTATACCTTTTTGCACGATATGGCAGTGTAGTATACACTTCTTGCACGATAGGAGGTCAAGCATACACCTCAAAAACGATATTGGGTTAAGCACACACCTCAAATCTGATATGGTAATGTAACCCTAAATGATAGGAAAACCAATATACCTTGTAACCCCACACCCTTATTGATTTGTACAATGGGTTGACAAAGGTTCAACCAATTGTCTATCCTATCACTTAACCCATGGTGAAGGGTAGGCCGAAGCCATAAAGGGTTGAAGAGGCATGAGCATAAGGGTCTGTCCGAGATGGTGTGGTAAGCACACACACACACCTTAAAACCGATATGGTGTGGCAAGCACACACACACCTTAAAACCAATATGGTGTGGTAAGCACACACACACACACCTTAAAACCGATATGGTGTGGTAAGCACACACACACCTTAAAACTGATATGGTGTGGCAAGCACACACACACCTCATACTCGATATGGTGAAAGCACCTTAAATGTAATGTACTTGATGGAGTAACACATGAAGTATTCTATATCAAGTCATACACTAAGAGGTATGGAGTTTAATGAATAATGATTAAGCAGGCTAATGTACCTTGAAGAAAAGGTTGAGCCAACTTAATAAAGTATGGAGTAATCAACATCCTAGTGAGGATGAGAGAGAAACTCATCCTTTTGTGATAAACATGTAATGGACATACATTAATACTTCTAATATGTGTAGGGTATGAATTAGGGTTTGATCTTTGATCATGTGATCTTGAAACCCTAATCGATAAAGAAGGAAAACCCTAACCCTAATATAGGGTAATGGTAATGGTATGTGAAATCCTAATCGATAAGAAAGGGAAATCCTAACCCTAATGATGGAATAGTGGTATTACCCTTGTAGTGTTGATATGTATTTGATATGGTTGTTATCATGTACACTAACCATGCAGGTATCATGAGATGATGAGCATAGCCAGGTATGAGCTATGATGTTTTATATGATAAAGATTTAAAATGGGCCTTGTGAGCCATGTGAGATGCTTGTGTAACAAGTATCATGTATACCTTGGTCTGAGGACCTAGAGGTAATAGTTACATGATAAGTGGTAATAGAGTTCAGTGATGAACTAAGGGTTTGAATACCCAGATCTAGTAATCATGATGATGATAATGTTTAGGGATGAGAATTACCAGAAATGAGATATGGGATTGAGATCCAAAATGTTATGTGTCCTAAAGATTTGAAAAGTGCCTGATAGATGTAGTACACTTTTCTTTGTAGCATTTGACATAATAATTCATGTTTGAAAACTTGACTGGTGCTAAAAGAATATGATAATGCACTTAATTAATTGAGTGGAATCTTATCATGTAGAGCCCTGACCATAGATCCATCATCGTCAGCAGCTGGTGATGGTGAAACAGGTTTTCCCACGGGATCTCCTGGAGAGTGCATATTTTTGAATATGTGGGGGTGATGGGTGTGAATATCCTTACGCCCTAATGGAGGAATTGATGTGAGATAAACATTAAATCTCTCAATCCTTTATTATAAATCCTAGGATGGATGTATCATGAATCTCCCGATGATTCTGAATGCCGGATCGATGTGAGATAAACATTAAATCTCTCGATGCCGAAGAGAGTGCAGCCGCCACTGTAGCTCTATAGTGAAGTTTCCAGTATACCCTGGAAAGCTATGTAAGTAGTTGACATGGTCCTGCTTGTGGTCTTGCACTGACCGAAATGGCAGAGGTCTTGGAATCCGGCTTTTCCATTGACCTTGTATGGTATCGATGCTTTACGTAGCTGTGGTCGGTTGGAGTATGAGCGGTATACCTCATCTCCTCAGGGCATAAGTGTGATTGTAAAATGTAATCAACTGTGTAGCGTATTTACTTAAGGATGGAATACAAAAATCATTAGTTGATGTTACATTTCTTAATGCATCTTAAATGGATAGATGTTATACATGTTCTTCATATTCCTTATAAAATGAATAGATGAATTACTACTTTATCAAATATAGTTGCAATGTTTCAGAAGATGATATTGCTCTATTCTGCTTAAACAATGATTAAATCCTATTTATTAATATAAAAGAATCCTCTGCTCAGTTTTATTACTATTTATCTGCAATAATAATATCGTTGTAGAGAGTTATATCTCTCGCTGGGACATGGGTCTCACTCTGTTAGTCACCAACATTTTTTAGGTGGACGCGGACGAGGAGGTAGGGACCATACAGCAGAGGGAGGACAACAACATCAGGGGCAACAGTAGCATCTCAGGTTGAGTGTGTTGTCTATCATGACTTGTAGATATAAGTCATATGTGTCGTCTATGTACTCTCAGGTCCTTGGAGTTAGTACATAACAGTTTTATGAACGATCTGAGATTTTGGCTTGTATGCCTCGAGGTTTTATGTTGCTTATGTCTAGTTTGGCAAAGCAATTGTTATATGTTATCCTCAAGATGAGATGGTACATGGTATGTACAATTTGAACCATGATGTATGTAATACTTTGGTTCTCTTCTCAAGAGTTTTGTAGAAATGGATCTCTTTGTGAATGGTTTTAATTTTGAGTGATTTTTGTTAATCCAGTGCTTTTGGTTATTCCGCAATTATTTACTGATGAAGGTTTGATTTGTTATCGGATCGTCACACTCATCTTTCTCAGTTGTAGCTTAGAGGGGTCGTATTTTCACATCGCATATTCTCCCCCAGTGAACCACATGTCCGTCTACTTTGCATCAGCTCACGACTCATGTCGCCCCTGGGCTTCCTCAGCCATCACATGATCAAAGTGATTTCATCTGCACACACTGTGGTCCTTTTCTGACCTTCGCGAGGTCCCTTCACCAACATTATCTTAATGAAGTGGTGACTGACAAAACCTCCCTTACAGAGCTTCTTTATATCCCGATACTATCTATGGTGGTTATCATCACATCTCTCATAGGGCAAGAATTGCCCCCATGTATCACCCTGAATGAGCACACATGCTCTCACCAGACCCTCTTGTCTGGATCATACTAACCATTAGTTAGGGGTGATAAGTTGTACTCATATCGAGTTCTTCATGTATATACTTCCACCTTATGGAAGTGAATCTTTAGGTCATATTCAAGAACTTTTGAACTTGCATCATGGTGCAGTTGAACCATCTCTCTTACTTGTAGTTTAACCAGATCTGTCTCTTGATAGTATTCTCTATTTCTCTTAGATTATGCCATCTAGGTAAGGTGATCTACCATAACCCATATTGCATCTTGACCTTCCTTGGTCTAGGGGAGACTTACCACGACATCCATAGTGATGAACTCCCATTCCCTCTCAGGGACTTTTTATCCTTTGTATCAACTTACTGGGTTACTGGTGTTTGTCCTTCACCTCCTGACATGCATGTCGACAAGCCACATGCAACTTCATCTCAGGCATCCAAAGTACTACTGTAACTTACCATCTTAGTAGTACCATGGTGTATGGTGACTTAAAATCATGATCTCTTGTATATCATGATTCCTCAAGATTGATTCCTCAAAAACCCTAAATCACTCTAGTCGGGGTTTCATCACCTTCTTTTCTAGAGAAGTGCATCTAAGGTTCTACAACCATCCTTTTATCGCATCAAGGCCTAGGCTGGATAACCAAACAACCACTAACTTGATCAACAAATCTCGTTACATTTGGGTGTTAGCCAAACATATCTCCTTTTACAAACTTAGGGTTAACCTAACAACCTCTTCTAGCCTCCAGTGAAACTAGGCAGCTGCATCTCAACCATAGCATCCATTACTACCTTTCATCTTTAGGTGCTAGTTAACAGTGAAGACATACACCTCCCTATATTCCACTTATCATCTCATCTCAGACTCTAAGCATGTCTTCATCAAGGGAACTCAGAGCTCATTCTCTAGTTTATCGAACTATACCTTGTATAGTTCATAAGTTCCACATAACTCATGCTAAAAAAATATCCTCATAAGATGACTACCTTAGTTCTCTTGGTGTTTGTTCAACATCCACACATCGTACACTCCACAAGGGTACGTTATTATCTCTATCCTTATGCATCATAGAAACATTTCCACTCACATCATCTTTATCTTTGGTGTATGTCATGCGTACTGTCCTATCTCTCACCCCCATAACAAGAGGAAATAAGCATTTGGCGGTCGTCCAAACACAGAGTTCTTCCCATTACAAGAATAGAGATGGTGCATCCCACATTGCCAGTACACCTTCAAATCTAAGTTGAAACGTGCATCACATGTCTCCACATCATGAACATCTTGATATCAGGGTTACTTCCATGGAAAACTGGTCTCGAATGCACTTGGGTCATCACACCATCCTTGGTCATCACCTCTAGGTCTGTAGGGTGTTGACACTTTTGGGGTCATCCCTCTTCCCCTACTCATCTGAGAGTGCCCTCCTCATTTGCCCCTTGGGTCCCATGAGTTTATGAAGGTGATCAATCTCCTAACCCATGGCCCTCAGACAAAGATAGATGTTACCTCCCAACCCTATGGTCATGTGCAACTAGAGAATTAGGCAACTCCTACTCCCATCAGTCTTATCCCTACCTGACCCTATGATAGACTTAGGATTCTAACATAGTACATATCCAACTTGAAACCTTACCCAAGTCTCCATCATCTCTCTTAGCATTTATGGTCTAACTTACATCCTTTCATAGGGATCATGGCGACCTACCTACCTCGGTCAGGCCCCATTCTGGTTACCTCCATGGTAACTCATCCACATGCACTTAGAGATAGTTATCTATGGGTCTGTAGGTTCATTCTCTTACTATGTACTCTCCACTTAGCTTCTCAAGATTCTATGAGACCTCTTAGGGTTTCCTCAAACCCAACAAAAGCTTATTCATACCCTATAAAAGGGTCCTCTCCCAGGATGGGAGGAAACTATCTCTTGATAGCAGCAAAGGTCACAAACATCCTAGGGTTTACATCTAGGGTTTGCATGAGCATGCTTAGTCCTGTCAAGCTACTAGGGCACGTAGCTAGCAAGCATACCACCTACTAAACCATGCCAGGTCTTCATGATAGGTCAGACTTGTTCTCATTCCTCAATATTGGACCAAGATCATACATGCCCATGTCACCAACTTATATGCGAGGGGTTCATCAAACATACACCTTAATCCAATGGGTTTCCCTTTCCTCTAAACATGAGGGGTGCCATGCTCAAATCTATGGAAACTCAAATCTCATCATGAGCATCAGGTACACCTAGCACTACTACTTCCCCTCTTAGGTCTAGGAACCCTAGGTTCACCTTTCTGATGTCCAACTGCATGCTCAACCCTGTAACCACGTACCAAGCATGTACAAGGTACGACATGCACTTCCTATTATCATTCCACTTGAATAACACCTCAGAGTGGAGTCCTCTTCAAGGACAACCAACTAGGTATAAGACCTCACAACTTGTTACTAAACCTCTTCATGGTCTAAGGAACTCTTCCTACTATCCCTAAAAGGTAAACACCTATACCATAGGCACATAGGTACCAACAGTCTCATCCTCTCTCTAGGGTTTGGTTCTTCTAAAGGCAACCAAGATACCATCATCCTCCAGGGATCATGCATGAGGCAACCACAACCATCCTCTTAGGTCGCATCATCCTCAACTTCTCAGGGTTTCTCCTAACCCGGAGTCTAAACTTCCAACCTTCTAGCTCATGCCCTGCTCTCTCTCTCTCTCTAGAGCTTAACCCTACAACAACCTTACTACTAGAGTTCCTCTCTCTAAGGTGGATCAAGCTCACAAGCGTACACCTACATGATAGAAACCTATGTTCGCCCAAGATTATCCAAAACTCTTCATGCTTATCTCATGGGCTTTCCATCCTACCCTTCAGGGCCGGGTTTTAGCCTACGGTCAGTACTACTGACGTACTCTAGGTGCATACTATGCCCTACTCATATAAGCTCATAGGGTTTCTATATGGTCATCACTAACCTCATCAATGAAGGAGTTATCATTCACCCTAACATGCTCGACCCTTCCCAGAGTTGGGCCGCCAAAAGGCACTAAGTCAACCAACCTCACCTTGCTCATATCGTCATGGGTATCCAAACCAAAAGCATGTCCACCCACACACATGGTCTACCATGACATCTAACTCATCATGTCATCCCTCTCTAACCACCACTTAGGGTTAGGGTTAGCATCATCCTCAGAGGATGTGCCAGGTCTCCACCTTTAATGGAGATCTCTGCCTCCAAAACCAACTCTCTACTCGTCCTCCTGACCATAGGGTCTAACCTCAGGTCTCTCATGACAACACATGTCATATGACCTAAGCATGCAGCTATTCTTTAGTTTACGCTTAAACTATTAAGCTTATGTCCATGACATCTTATTTACATGCTTTTAATTAATTTTAGTGGAGGATTCCTTAACCTTATTATGCATACCCTATCCTTAAGAGGGTGAGGAAGAGAGAGAAAACCCTAAACCTTATAATCCTAACAGAATTAGGGTTGAGAAGGGATGAAAATAGATGAGAGAGTCCTAAAGGTATCTTATTTCGAGTCAGATCCTAAGACATTGGCCAGGCAGTCACACAGATCTGGGAGTCCTCGTATTCTGACTAGCGGTGTGGAGGAAAATATTACCAGCCCCCGAACATAATCCTTTTCTATACACCTTTGTCTTTTGGAAAATCCTCTAATAACTCCCTTAGGTTCTACAGAGTTTGTAAAATTTAATAATTATTAAGGATTAAATGATGAACCAATGCTCTAATACCAAATGTAACAACCCCACCTCCCGATAACTCCCAATTAAGGGAAACCAAGAGGTCAGAGCCGTTGTCCCAATTTTCAGGATCAATGGTTCGACAAATAATCAATAATAATTATAAAATTCTACCAAGACTATACTGGAAGATGGAATAAAATAAAACTTTGCATACCTTTTAAAAACTTTGGAAATCTACTTCTATCCACAACTTGAATCTATTCTATCTAATCCTCCTTGCACTTTATTTCTTATTCTCACAATGTGTCACTTTACTATTTGTTCCTTTCAGAGTTACACCTAAAACGCTGACAAACAAAATGTCGGTCAGCATATATGAATATGCCAGTATGTGGGGACAACCAAAATTTCACTAATATGGCTAACAATCTAAATATCACAATCAAGTTAATTAACAAGCCAATTTACGCTTTTAATGTGACATTCTCCACCGCTTTTGCCCTAACCCTAGAATACCCTCTTTAGGGTTTCTCTTTTGCCATTGACTTAAGGCCACCTTCTCAATCCTGAGCTTGGTGCCTGGGGTCACCTCTCATGGTGCCCATTAGTCATGCAACAAAGACCACCTTCTCAATCCCGAGCTTGGTGTCTGGGGTCACCACTCATGGTACCCATGGGCCTTCCCTCCTGGGCTTTACGTTTTTGCATCATCCATCAGGGTGGAATGTAGGTGTGAGAATACACACTTATATTATAATTGTGATAATCATAGTGACTTTATGATTTGCAAGTATGAACATCCAAACTGATAGGTTGCATTCAATGCGATTAATCCTCTAGAAATCCTTCGAGAAACTATTGTGATTAACCATAATTAACCACATACTTGATCCAGAGCAACTTGATTTCCAAGCAATAATGATAAAGAACAATCAAACAAGCAATCAACAATATCCTAAAATTAATGTGTAACATCCAGGTGTTATAGTTTATCCAAAACATTCTCAAGATAGACTTGCATTCCACCCTTGGTTTTCTAGGCCCACTTTAGGGCTTTATTAGGGTTTTATCCACCATAATACCTTTATCATGTTTAATACTCTTTTAGTTTACAAACCCTAATTTCAACATCATAAGCCTACTTAAAATTCAATTAAGTCCATTATTTCCCTTTCACACTAACATTGGCATCTTTATCCTTTTAAGTTATTTCAAGATCATTAGACTCAATTATCACCTTTAGTTTCTTTTGAATTGACAACTCATATTTCATTATGATCTAATTCATATAGAGGGATTCCATTTATTACTAATTCCACATTTATCCATTAGAAAACCCTAATTACCAAATTAAGGATATTTATCTACAATTAGGTACTTTTATACTCAAAATAGATTAAAACCATCATATCTCAGCTTTATACATGAATTTGATCAATTAAAGCCATTAAGAATCATAATTAGGGTTTCAAGGCTCATTAAAGCCTATTTATGCATATGAAACCCTAAATTAATCCAATTACACATAAAGTTCATCCTTTTAGATCTAATGTGTCTTTTTATGATCAACATGTTAATATCAACTTTAATTATCCATATAACACTTTCTTAATACATTAATCATCTTAAATTGGGGTTTCTTAATCATTAATGCACTAACGTTGATAACTTCCACTACTTTTTGAATTGTAAGAGAAATTAGATTCTAAATATATTTTTAATGGATTCGTCGCATTTTTCTGAGCAAAATTCATAATTGCATGTACCCATCCGAGCTACCAATAAAAAGATACGAATTTTGCAAGAATTCACTTACTTGGACCAATTGGATGCTGACACGTCAGCAATCCCATGTAACGAGCCACTGCATCACCCAGCCGATTTAGAAACATAACCAAATTATGATTTTGCCCCCGTGTAAGATGCCAGCTCTTCATACCCCGAAGGGGAATATTCATCCAATGCCTATGCCCGTCTTCAACCTCGCAGAAACCCTCTGCTGCCGTTGCAACAGAGGTCGGGAGCAGTGTTGCCTCCCCTCCTCCAGACCCTACGACCATCGGGGGGCATTCCTCCAGCTCCGCAGCACGCCTGCGCATGCTATGACACCTCATGGTCATGGTCATGATGGCCGGTTCAAGCTCTCTAGGTCTGCAACACGCAGACGGCCTGGTGCCCTCTTGCTGCTGTCACGTAAGTGCTAGGGCACGGGGATGATGGACACGTCTCTCTCTGGGGATGTGGGAGCATTGTGCTTCCATCGTACTCCCATCCAGGGCTCCTCATGCTCTAGGGGTCGCATTACCCCCATGGTTAGGGTTTTGAATGAAAACAAGGAAGAATGAGAGAGAAGGGTGTGTGTGATTCTCCTAGACTCGGGCCAAAGGTTCTACCCCTTATATAGGGGAGGGTAGCAAAGCCCTAGGATGCCCATCCACGAGATCCAAGTCCCTTTCCCAATAGGAAACCATATTCCTTCATTAAGAAGCAATCTTCTCTCTCTTAAATATCTCTTTGATATTCTTTATTCTTTAGATATTAGGAATTCAAAAATTACCTCTTTTATTCTCTTTGTACTTGGATTTTAATCCATTAGCCACGAAATTATATTTCCTCATAGAAGAAAGTACCTCTTTTTAATAATACTACAAATTCATTAATTATGTATCACATTATCCTCTTATTTTGTATTATTTTGCATTTTCTCTTTCTTCTTATTCATTGGGACTCCTTGGATCCCAAGAAATCCTAAGATTTCAAAATTCCTTTTTAAGGATACTTATCATCCTTCTAGATGCATCTACATTCTTCATTTTTCATTATCTTACTTATTTCTTTATTAAGATATTTCTTTTCAAGGATGTCTCTTTATCTTTCATTTCCTTTTTCCTCTTTTCACATTTCTTGTAACGACCGATAAACAAATCATTACTGATTAAGCGGAATTAAACATTAGCAACGGATTGCTGAAAATCACTAAAATTTTAAAACTTTTTACAAAGAGATCCAATCATAGGAAAACTCTTTCATCAGGAACCAATGTAATACATTTACAACCTGGTTCATAAGTACATGCCTTGTACCATCTCTTCTCGAGGATTACAACCATTAAATGTCATGTTAACACTATACACAGGCAGTATAAAAACCTCGAGGCATCAAGCCAAAATCTCAGATCAATTCATTAAAAGTACTAACTACTAACTCCGAGGACCTGAGAGTACAGAGACGACACATAGGGCTACTATCTATATGACTTGATAGACAATATCTCCACCTAAGATCTCACTGCTGTCCCTGATGTTGCTGTCCTTTCTCTGATGTGGGGATTCTATTCCCTTGTCCACGTTCACCTAAAAATGTTGGATCCCACGGGGGTGAGACAATTGAAAATTTCCCCAGCGAGAGATATAACTCTTTTCCAAAACATTATTATTGTAGTTTATTAAAATTAAACTGAGCAGAAGGATTATATATATATTTAACAGTAGATAATTCACTATATGAACAGAGTGAAGTAATATCCTTTCCTAAGGAGAACATTGCATCTACCCATGGTAGAGTCGTAATTCATCCATCTACTTGCAACGAATGTAAAGAGATATAAATAACATCTATCAACTAGAGATGCATAAAAGAAATGTAACATCAGCCAGTAAGTTTTCGTATTCAATCCTTAAGCAAAAATCCTATGCGGCTGATTACATTTTACAATCACATGTATGCCCTGAGGAGATGAGGTATATCGCTCATACTCCAACCGACCATTGCGAAGTCGAAATCGGTACCATACAAGGTCAATGGAAGAGTCGGCTTCTAAGACCTCCCACATCTCGGTCAGTGTGAGATCACATGCAGGACATCTTGCGTATCTGCTATATAGCTTTCCAGGGTATATTGGAAACTTCGCTATAGAGTTACAATGGCGGTTGTACTCTCTTCGCAATCAAGAGATTTCATGTTTACCTCCATCGATCTGACATTAAGTATTATTGGGAGATGTGTATTGCATCTATCCCAATCATCGAGAGATTCATGATACATCCATCCCGGTACAAACAATGAAGGATTGAGAGGTTTACTGTATACCTTCCATCAATTCCCTCATTAGGACGTAAGGATATGTTCACCCATCAACCCCCACATATTCAAAAATATGTGAACTCCAGGTTATGCCACGGAGCAACCTGTTTCACCATCACCAAATTACTGACGATGATGGATCTATGGTCAGGGCTCTACATGATATGATTTCGCTTGATTAATTAAGTACATTAGTATATTCTTTTAGCACCAGTCAAGTTCTCAAATAGGAATTATTATGACAATTGCTATAAAGAAACATGTACTATTATCATCAACTACTTCTCAGTCTTTATAAGACATTGGAATCTCAATCCCTCATTTCATTACTTGAAAGTTCACATTTCTCAACAACATCATTATCATACTTATCAAATCTGGGTATTCATACCCTCAGTTCATCACTAATCATTGTTACCAACTATTAGGTAACTTATTACCTCTAGGTCCTCAGACCGAGGTATACGTGATACTTGTTACACAAGCATCTCACATGGCTCACAAGGCCATAAGGTGTCTTGTCACCTTTCACTGGGCAACAACTTGTTCATATGGCTCACAAGGCCAATCAACATCTATATCCAATAATCATCATAGCTCATATTTGGCTATGCTTATCATATCATGATACCTGTATGGTTGATACACATGATAACAGCCATAAAAATCACTTATCACATCATGTGATATAATAGTAACACCACCATTCCTTTATTAGGATTAGGGTTTACTATCAAATAGGATTTTTCATTCCATTCCTCAATTTAGGGTTAGGACTTCTCATTTCACATTAGTTAGGGTTTCTTGTTCACATTATTAGTCCAACCCTAATATATTGCTCCACACCTCTAGGGGCATTGATAGACATATCAAGTATTCACTTAAACTTATTTCTTTCATCATATATCATTAATAATTATCAATACAAGGTATGAGATCATTCCTCATCCTTTCCATGGTATGATTATATCATACTCATTAGTTTGGCTTATCCTTTTCTCAAGGTATATAGCCCATGCTTATCAAAATACATCAAACTCATTACATCTTATTGTATAAGTTTACATAACATTCTTCATGTGTTTCTTATCCAAAAATATTGGATTAGAGGTTCATCAAGGTATATCTGCCCTGAATTGCTAAATGTAATAACTATCATGTCTTGATGTATCCCTTCTCTCATCACTTATATCTTGCCTGGGTTTATCAACTTATTTGGTATTAAGGTATTTCCCTCTTAATACTTTTAACCACTAACCTATCACCTTTATCATGTAGTGCATAGGTCACACATTAGAATTGTCCAACTATCTTTAATGATATGGACTTATCTAGTGATAAGGACATTGCTTACTATAAGGTTGCCTATAATCATCCAGTTGAAATATTTCACCTTTATACGGTATTTCCTTCTATTTCATCGTTAGGGTTTTCTTATACCATTACCTAGAAAGTAGGGTTATGGTTTATTGTCATATTTCCCAGGATTAGGGCTTATGTATTATAACTTCAATTTAGGGTTCCACATACCTTCACCCTTATTAGGGTATCTCATCACAACATTACATTATGGCTTCACATGGCATCATCCTCAGTTAGGGTTTCTCATGGAATCACCCTCAATTAGGGTTCCTCATGGAATCACCCCTTGATTTGGTTTTCTCATGAATCATTTCTTTAATTTAGGGATTTTCATTATATTTCCCCGAATTGGGATCTCCCATATTATTACCCTAGATTAGGGTTACACCATTACCCTAAATTAGGGTTTCATCTGACATTGCCCTAAATTAGGGTTAGGGCTCAACAACCTTCTTGATTAGGGTTTCATGATCTCTTTATTAAGGATCATACCCTAACTACATAATTATTCATGTTGAAGGTGTTAGGGCTTGACTTTTACATGATTATCATTCATGTAAGAATCTCTCTCTCATCCTACACAGGATGTCCACTACTCAATTCTTGATTAGATTGAGCCTACTTCTTATTCAAATACATGCATTTAGGGTTAGCATGATATATTATATTATTGCATCATTATTCATCAATGATTAATCCCATTAAGAGTATCAATCATCTAAATACATTAGATGTTCAAATAGTTTGGTCAATTGAACTTTCAGTTACATGAGGTATCCAATTGAATTGACCAATTGAACCTTCAAATACATTAAGTATTCAAATAGATTGACTAATTGAATTTTTAACTACATCAGGTATCCAATTGGATTGACCATGTTGAACCTAAAATGGTTTTGATTACTTAGACCCCAAACGATCTTGGTCTCTCAGAACTCAAACCGATTGAAACCGTTTGGGCAAATTGCCCTTGAAACCGCTTAAGCAAGAAATGCATTAAAACTGAATGGACTTGGGTCTCCAAATGATCTTAAGACCATTTTGTCCAAACCCTCTCAAAACCAAATGGACCAAAAAAGTCTCTCAATACTTAAACAATTCAAGGTTTCAATCAATGAACAAACTATCAATTGAATCCTTGATTCATTCATCAATTGAACTATTGAATCATCCTTCAATTGGACCATCAATTAGGGTTTTGAACCCAATCGAATTAAGATTTATAATCAAGAAACCTTCAATTAGGATTTTGAAATCAAGGAACCTTCAATGATTAACATTGTGGAACTGATTCAATTTAAATCAATGAATCATCATCAAATTATGATATGACCTGACATCAAATGGTCTTGAGGTCGTTTAGATGACCTCCAAACGGTCTTGAGACCATTTACCCCATCCATCATTGAAATTTGTGAAATTCAATTAGGGTTTAGATCATTGGATTGATCATCTAATTAGGCTATTGATTGCATTTCAATTTGATATCTCTGGATCTTCAACCACCGAATCATACTCAACCCTAGACCTCCAAACGGTCTTGATTGACCTCCAAACGGTCTTGAGACTGTTTGGGTGATCTCCAAACGGTCTTGAGACCGTTTGGGTTAATCAACCCAAAATTTTAAATCAACTAATTGAAATTTTAGCACTTAACCCGATTAGGGTTTGATAATCGATTAACCTTCAACTGATGAACCCTTTGGAACTAATCAATTGAATTTAATAGGTCATCAACCATCAACATCAGCCTATGAGCTCCAAATGGTCAACCATTGCAAATGGTCAACCACTCCAAACAGTTTGAAACCGTTTGGTTTCTAACGATTTGTTGAAACCGTTTAACCAATTTCAATGAAACTGATTGGTTTCCAACTTTTGAAATTGTTTTCCTAGGATATTTTTAAGGTGTGTGCTTAGGATTATGTCATCATCATCAAGCTATGATCCTTCATATTTTTCTATAATTTTCATGGTGGTTCTATTGATTTGATCAAGTGAATTTCAAGAAGAACAAATGATCAACAATTGATAAGGAATTGAATGCAATAACAATAGTAAGGGTTCAAGTTATAAAACCTGCCTCCAATTGAGCTTTAAAGCTTCAAGCTCATGTCAACAATGGTGGATTCAACTCCTTTCACTATCCCAAGGCTCGTCCTCAAGCTTTGAGTGAAAAGGAATGGTTAGAATTGAAGATGGGATCGAGATAAGAAGAAATCATGCATTGATTTTCGATTTCCACCATGGAATTAAGGTGAAAGGAAGTCAAGAAGCTTACCAACATGTTGGGGGTAGTCCTCCTGATCCTCCAAATCTCCCTTGGTCGTTTTGAAAGCAAAGAGAAGAAGTGGATTCGAAAAAGCCTTTGATTTGAGTTGTAAAAGGTGTTTTTATAAGGAAATCAATGAGAGAGAAAATGCCTTATAAAAATCTTTTAATTCCAAAATTGGTGCCACCTCTCCCTCCTGAATTCCTTACATGAAAAGATATATTCCTCAACTCCGAATTCCTCTCTATTATCCATGAATTAAAGGAAAAGAAATTAAGCACCTTAAATCATATAATACTAATATCCATAAGTTAGTGGATATATCTTTTTCTTTTCTTAACGTGAGTGGGTTCTCCACTCACGTAGATATTTCCTTTGCCTTTGCAAGGCACAAGGACGTCCACATATATGTATTTCAACCATTACTGATTTGGTTTAAGGGCACTTCAAATTTTTTTTTTTTTGCATTAAATTGAATTAGGGTTTCAATTATGCTTAAATCTTGATTATTTTAATATCAAGATTCTCTCTCCTTCAAAGTGATACAAATGAGACTCCCCTCTCACTTTCTTTGTTCTAAATGATGCCAAGAAACATTAGGGACTCTCTGGAAGAGGTAATTTGTATATTGAACCCTAGGTTTTGGGTAAATTGCACATTACACCAAAACTAGGTTTTAATGCACAAGCATTGCTTTATGAACTCTTTCTTGGTACTCAAGCTTATGAAAGCCATACCCCTGCATCATATTCATTATCATGATGATTCAACACTTTGAGGAACATTTATCAAGTAACACTTGCAAGTTAACCCCTCATATTGGGTAAATTGCACTTTAGTCCAAAATAAATAAACATTGCTTCAATATTATTCAAACAGGACCAAAATTGAAACATAGGTTTCTCTTGGGCCTTAATTACTTTTCACAAGATAACATTAAGGATCTAATTAACTTGCTTAAGCAAAACTCCCAGGGTTAAGGCATAACCCAGGTCAGGGATGCTACAAATTATAAACCCATAACATTATTCATTCATCATACTAGCTAGTCTCCACATAACATTTCATTATTATGGTGACACCATAAAGCTTTGATCAACACAAAGTTATTCCACACAAGTTTATCATAGAATGATTCACACGGAACACATACTCTAATGTCATTTTTATTATTAACTGTGGAATTAATTCTGTGTCAGGTAACACTTTTTCTTAATTTTCAGTTTCATGTGACAGATTCTTATTTTTGAGGAGTCTCCCATGCTCCTTATTTAATTCAACATTTCAGTTTCATGATCACAATTATGTTATGTCACCCTCTTGGGACTATAAGTCTTTTCATACCTCAATTGTTCCATCTCACCTGGTGACACAAAACTAGATTTTCTTATTACTTGTACTAACTATCTTATTAGCTATACATTTTCTCATCATAAAGAGAAGTTACTTATCAATTAAGAATTTATTTTAAAGATATCTTTAATTGTTATGTTTATGCAAAGCATAAACCCCCTAACATATGATGTTCATATATAATGAAACTGATTTCATGGTTGACCATTCCAGGTAGCCAACATAAACCATTTGATATTTTTCAGATACCAGAATCTCTTACCTTGGTATCTATCACATGTGTTGAAAACACATCATATATTTATCTCCCTTTCATCTTGAGATATTATTTGTTACATATATCTTTACCTTGGAACCAAAGTCCAAGATAAACTAATACTTTTCTAAGTATCCATCACATGAACATTTTTATCTTATGCACAACAAGTATCTTAAGACTTACTTGATTGCCATGTCCCTGAAAGGAAAGAAAGCAAGGGATCATATTATTTTTATTATTTCATGAGTTTTCAACTATTCAAGAATCATTTACTCTTTGTCTCATCCTAGGTTCATTGCCCTCTGCACAAGAATTTTTAAGGATGATCACATGACATTATTCCTTTCTTTGTTATTATCTAACATGTTCATGAGCATCTTATGATCTCATCACATTTCCCATTTCCTCATTATGGGAAAAGATCTTTATTATACACACAAACTTTATCGAACAGGGATCACCTCCCTTGTTCTCATTCTTATCTTATGAGGAGTATACTTTTTACTTCCTCATACACACATACTGATCTAGGATTATTTCAGATTTCTCTTTCTTATTCTTAGGATATGACACATTTTTTCATTCCATATTTCTAATTTCATGATACTCATTGGATTGTCTCAGAATGACTACTTGATCAGAGCAATCAAAAAGATAAAAATCTAAGAGTTTCCATACTCACTTTATCATCAATAGTTGTATACCTGGCCAGGGTATATAAATACTGAGATTAAGTAGTATGCATTGTGTATACTTTCATATTCCTTTCTTTTCATATTATCACAAGCATAAGTTCTAACATTCCTAGATTTTATCCAGGCATCTCTTCTATACCTTATCCTCCTTCATAGAGGTAAGAACAATATAAAACATCTATAATGTTTACTATGCAAAATGTAAGTCCTTATAGGACTATTCAAGGAAAGCTCAATCAATTACTTTCTCAATTTAACTCAGGAAATCATAAAATGACATATTGGAATGACATTATTTTGTCTAACCTATCATGATTCGTGGATAGTTCACTGCCTTAGGTTGATTCTGCCTCAGGGGTTGATTCACCATAACATTTCTGGCTGAGCAATCTCTTGCCAGATGTCCTACCTATCTACATTGGTAGCAAATTCTAGGCTTTAGATGTGGTCTAGAAGGTTCTTTACCCTTTCCAAGTAGCCATTGCCTTGGTGCGCTAGGCTCTAGTTGTACTGATGGTACCAAAAAATTCTTCCTTTTAGAACTAGTAGGCCTTTGTTCCTGAGTTTGGATAGGCCTTTTCTCAATCATCACCTTATTTTTCTTCTATGGGCAATACCTTCTGATATGTCCAGGTTTCCTACACTTGTAACAAACCCTGATTTTAGGTTGTATCCTATTCCTTCCATTACTATTTATTGATTCAACAGGCTGAGGTTGAGCACAAATTCGATCTAAATCTAGAATTTCATCATTGGGGGCTGGTAATCTAGGTTGTATGGCCAATGCTTGATCCACTAAATACATCATAGTTGCCCTAATTTGCCCAACAATGATACTTAAATAAGGATTTCTTATCATAGTTAGATCAGCTTGAGGGTTCTCAGGCAGTTGTTCCTCTCTTGCCTGATCCCATGCACCTCTTCCTGGTGCAGCATTGTTGCTTTCTACAACATATTCTTCATGTGACTCAGTCATCTTCAAGCTTTACTTCTTTCTCCTATGAGCAGAAGTCACTATCAGATAGACTGGAAGACACTTAGAATATACTCTACTACCTTAGTCCTATGTCTCTGTAGACTCAACGAACCTAGAGCTCTGATACCAAACTTGTAACGTCCGATAAACAAATCGTTACTGATTAAGCAGAATTAAACATTAGCAGCGGATTGCTGAAAATCACTAAAAATGTAAAACTTTTTGCAAAGAGATCCAATCATAGGAAAACTCTTTCATCAGGAACCAATGTAATACATTTACAACTTGGTTCGTAAGTACATGCCTTGTACCATCTCTTCTCGAGGATTACAAACATTAACTGTCATGTTAACATTGTACACAGGCATTATAAAAAACTCAAGGCATCAAGCCAAAATCTCAGATCGATTCATTAAAAGCACTAAATACTAACTCTGAGGACCTGAGAGTACAGAGACGACACATAGGACTACTATCTATATGACTTAATAGACAATATCTCCACCTGAGATCTCACTGTTGTCCCTACTGTTGCTGTCCTTTCTCTACTGTGGGGATTCTATTCCCTTGTCCGTGTTCACCTAAAAATGTTGGGTGAGACAATTGAAAATTGCCCCATCGAGAGATATAACTCTTCGCCAAAACATTAGTATTGCAGTTTATTAAAATAAAACTGAGCAGAAGGATTTATATATATATTTAACAGCAGATAATTCATTGTATGAACAGAGCGAAGTAATCTCCTTTCCTAAGGAGAACATTGCATCTACCCATGGTAGAGTCGTAATTCATCCATCTACTTGCAACGAATGTAAAGAGATATAAATAACATCTATCAACTAGAGATGCATAAAAGAAATGTAACATCAGCCAGTAAATTTTCGTATTCAATCCTTAAGCAAACATGTTATACAGCTGATTACATTTTACAATCACACTTATGCCCTGAGGAGATGAGGTATACCGCTCATACTCCAACCGACCATTGCGAAGTCAAAATCGGTACCATACAAGGTCAATGGAAGAGCCGGCTTCCAAGACCTCCCACATCTCAGTCAGTGTGAGATCACATGCAGGACATCTTGTATCTCTGCTATATAGCTTTCCAGGATATACTGGCAACTTCACTATAGAGTTACTGTAGCGGTTGTACTCTCTTTGCAATCGAGAGATTTCATGTTTACCTCCATCGATGCGACATTAAGTATTATTGGGAGATGTGTACTACATCTATCCCAATCATCGGGAGATTCATGATACATACATCCCGGTACAAACAATGAATGATTGAGAGGTTTAATGTATACCTTCCATCAATTCCCTCATTAGGATGTAAGGATATGTTCGCCCATCAACCCCCGCATATTCAAAAATATGCGAACTCCAGGTTATGCCGCGGAGCAACCTATTTCACCATCACTAAATTACTGACGATGATGGATCTATGGTCAGGGCTCTACATGATATGATTTCGCTTGATTAATTAAGTACATTAGTATATTCTTTTAGCATCAGTCAAGTTCTCAAATAGGAACTATTATGACAATTGCTACAAAGAAACATGAACTATTATCATCAATTACTTCTCAGTCTTTATAAGACATTGGAATCTCAGTCCCTCATTTCATTACTTGAAAGTTCACATTTCTCAACAACATCATTATCATACTTATCAAATCTGGGTATTCATACCCTCAGTTCATCACTAATCATTGTTACCAACTATTAGGTAACTTATTACCTCTAGGTCCTCAGACCGAGGTATACATGATACTTGTTACACAAGCATCTCACATGGCTCACAAGGCCATAAGGTGTCTTGTCACCTTTCACTGGGCAACAACTTGTTCATATGGCTCACAAGGCCAATCAACATCTATATCAAATAATCATCATAGCTCATATTTGGCTATGCTTATCATATCACGATACCTGTATGGTTGATACACATGATAACAGCCATAAAAATCACTTATCACATCATGTGATACAATAGTAACACCACCATTCCTTTATTAGGATTAGGGTTTACTATCAAATAGGATTTTCCATTCCATTGCTCAATTTAGGGTTAGGATTTCCCATTTCACATTAGTTAGGATTTCTTGTTCACATTATTAGTTCAACCCTAATATATTGCTCCACACCTCTAGGTGCATTGATAGACATCTCAAGTATTCACTTAAACTTATTTCATTCATCATATATCATTAATGATTATCAATACAAGGTATGAGATCAATTCTCATCCTTTCCATGGTATGATTATATCATACTCATTAGTTTGTCTTATCCTTTTCTTAAGGTATATAGCCCATGCTTATCAAAATACATCAAACTCATTACATCTTATTGTAACATTTTACATAACATTCTTCATGTGTTTCTTATCCAAAAATATTGGATTACAGGTTCATCAAGGTATATCTGCCCTGAATTGTTAAATGTAATAACTATCATGTCTTGATGTATCCCTTCTCTCATCACTTCTATCTTGCTTGGGTTTATCAACTTATTTGGTATTAAGGTATTTCCCTCTTAATACTTTTAACCACTAACCTATCACCTTTATCATGTAGTGCATAGGTCACACATTAGAATTGTCCAACTATCTTTAATGATATGGACTTATCTAGTGATAAGGACATTGCTTACTATAAGGTTGCCTATAATCAACCACTTGAAATATTTCACATTTATACAGTATTTCCTTCTATATCATCATTAGGGTTTTCTTATACCTTTACCTAGAAAGTAGGGTTATGGTTTATTATCATATTGCCCAGGATTAGGGCTTATGTATTATAACTTCAATTTAGGGTTCCACATACCTTCACCCTTATTAAGGTATCTCATCACAACATTACATAATGGCTTCACATGGCATCATCCTCAGTTAGGGTTTCTCATGGAATCACCCTCAATTAGGGTTCCTCATGGAATCACCCCTTGATTTGGTTTTCTCATGAAGCATTTCTTTAATTTAGGGTTTTTCATTATATTTCCCCGAATTGGGATCTCCCATATTATTACCCTAGATTAGGGTTACACCATTACCCTAAATTAGGGTTTCATCTGACATTGCCCTAAATTAGGGTTAGGGCTCAACAACCTTCTTGATTAGGGTTTCATGATCTCTTTATAAAGGATCATACCCTAACTACATAATTATTCATGTTGAAGGTGTTAGGGCATGACTTTTACATGATTATCATTCATGTAAGAATCTCTCTCTCTCATCCTACACATGATGTCCACTACTCAATTCTTGATTAGATTGAGCCTACTTCTTATTCAAATACATGCATTTAGGGTTAGCATGATATATTAAATTATTGCATCATTATCCATCAATGATTAATCCCATTAAGAGTATCAATCATATAAATACATTAGATGTTCAAATAGTGTGGTCAATTGAACTTTCAGTTACATGAGGTATCCAATTGAATTGACCAATTGAACCTTCAAATACATTAAGTATTCAAATAGATTGACCAATTGAATTTTCAATTACATTAGGTATCCAATTGGATTGACCATGTTGAACCTCAAATGTTTTTGATTACTTAGACCCCAAACGGTCTTGGTCTCTCAGAACTCAAACAGTTTGAAACTGTTTGGACAAATTGCCCTTGAAACCGTTTAAGCAAGAAATGCATTGAAATCGAATGGACTTGGGTCTCCAAACGGTTTGAGACTGTTTGGACCCAAACGATCTTGAGACCGTTTGGACCCAAACGGTCTTGAGACTGTTTGGTCCAAACCCTCTCAAAACCAAATGCACCAAAAAGGTCTCTCAATACTTAAACAATTCAAGGTTTCAATCAATGAACCAACTATCAATTGAATCCTTGGTTTATTCATCAATTGAACTATTGAATCATCCTTCAATTGGACCATCAATTAGGGTTTTAAACCCAATTGAATTAGTATTTATAATCAAGAAACCTTCAATTAGGATTTTGAAATCAAGGAACCTTCAATGATTAACATTGTGGAACTGATTCAATTGAAATCAACGAATCATCATCAAATTATGATATGACCTGACCTCAAACGGTCTTGAGGTCGTTTGGATGACATCCAAACGGTCTTGAGATCGTTTGCCCTATCCATCATTGAAATTTGGGAAATTCAATTAGGGTTTAGATCATTGGATTGATCATACAATTAGGCTATTAATTGCATTTCAATTTGATATCTCTGGATCTTCAACCACCCAATCATACTCAACCCTAGACCTCCAAACGGTCTTGAGACCGTTTGGGTGATCTCCAAATGGTCTTGAGACCGTTTGGGTTAATCAACCCAAAATTTTAAATCAACTAATTGAAATTTCAACACTTAACCCGATTAGGGCACTAGTACAGAAATGGTCTATAGCGTCGGTTTTTTTAAGCCTATATCATCACTTTTCATCCGATGCCTAAGTGGCCGTCGCTACAGTAATTTCTCTATAGCGTCGGTTTTTTAACCCAAAAAAACCAACCTTGTATAGCAAACAACCGACCCTATAGGCTCTCAAAAACTAAACCCAAATGAGAAATGAAATTGTACCTGAACCCTATAACGTAGATTTTTTAATAAATAACCGACTCTACAGATTATATCTAAAGAACTATAGCGTCAATTTTCTTAAAAAACCGACACTATAGGTGTTTTGGCCGTTCAGCGTAGAACGGTCGTGCTGCATAAAACGGCTGTGTTGGGAAGAGGTAGAACGGCAGTGCACACTAGCACGACCGTTCTATCTCCTCCCAACACAGCCATTTTATACAGCACGGCCGTTCTATGCTGAATGGCCAAAACACCTATAGCGTCAATTTTTTAAGAAAATCGACGCTATAGGGTCGGATTTTTTTTTTAATTTCTGCAGAAACTGAACAGAACAAAACAGAAGAACAAGAATATATAAGATATGGGAGAGGGGAGCATTGATGCTCAACTGTCACCATTCCAAACCACACATTCATAACAAAAATGATTCATATATATTGAGTTGAGTATACATAGTCACATCATAATTTACAAAATGATAGATTGCAAGTCTGAGATGATATATATTAAAAATGTCAGATACAAAAGTAAATATGAAAGAGTACTGAAACCACATACATAAATGGAACGTAACTGACATGTTTATTCCAATGCTATATTGACTTCATTTAGAAAAGCATCTGACCACTCTTCTCGGAATTCATTTAAGTCCTCACGTGTGTAAGGCTGAGTTGTAAAGATCTGTAAACAGAAAATGCACATGCTAATATTTTATAAAATGACTACAACTCATTTGTAAATTTATGATGTTATTCTTTATTACCTGATCTATAGTCTGAATGTCATTTGATGCTTGTTTGACAATAGCTTACATATATTTCATTACATAGTAACCACAAGCCCAGTCATTATTTTGTATAGGACACTACAAATAACGAATTATACTTAATGTTAGTAACTACTATAAATAGAAGACTATAAGAGTTGACATATAAGAGTTGAAAATTAATACATATAAGACTGAGCAGTTGTCAAAGTAGCTACCTTGACATTTTTCAAAGTCAATGTCTTTAATTTTGTGTGTATTTGTCCTCCGCTTTCACAAAAAGCTTTTATACCCCTATCAAATTAAACGATAGTTGGTAAAATAGAAATTCTAAACAGAAATATCATGTTGAAGCATTGACTATATTTATGCTTACACCATAGTTGGCAATTTCAGTTTGTGACCCCTTGTTGTTTTTCCCATTGGGTCAAGATAATAAAGAGTCGTCAATTTTGGGACAATCACCACTAATTCCCAATGTCTAGATCTGAGTAAGAATAAAACAAACATTAAATAAAATACATTTATTCATTATTAAAATTATATTGAATAATAATACTTGCTTGATGTTAAAAGGAATTAGGATAATTTCCTTTCCCACAGTAACAAAATATTTGAATGCATTAGAGAAGTAATCACTCACTTCGTCAATATGTGTCTCCACCTGACTAGTGACCGAAGGAACTAAGAATCCAACATTCTTTATATCAAAGTTTATGGTCTCGGTATATAAATGGCTATTAAACATTTGTAATTATTTTCATATGTAGAAATAAGCTAAAAATGTGTATTGGAATTTTCTATATTGATAGATCCTTACCTTATCCATACTTCTAATATTGAAGTATTTAGCCAATCATAACATAACAACTCTATAATATCATCAAGAAAAATATAAAAATATATACATCTGTTGCTTTCTTCTTTTATTTAGGATTATCTATAAATTCCCTTGCGAGATATGTCTTAAAATCCCTCCATCATACACCACAACGTTGTAGCACACTTTTCTTGTGATCTTTTTCATTTATATGAAAAACACCCTATACATACAAAATAAGCAATCAATAATGTTGTTTTGAAAAGCAATTAATTCCAAGCAAACTAAATTAGAATCAATAGATAAAAAAACATATTAAAATAATATCACTTCCACTCACAGATATATCTTTCCATATGAGGTCTTTTTTGGCATTAGGAACATCATGCCAATTTTCTATATCTATTGGCACCTTACTGCGCGCGGTCGCCCCTACGTAATGCTTGAAAGCACTAGCATGTTCCCCAACAGGTGGTCCTGTGATATCAAACTGGAGTGGCAATTTCTCCCCTTTAGCCCTGAGCTCCTGTAGCCTACGCATTAGTGTGGGACCTCTACTTTTCTTAGCATCACCACTACCATCCTCATGGTGCTCATGCTCATTCTCAGAATGTTCATCTTCACTTGCCATTTTAGAACCTGCAAGTATACATGATAAAAAAATAAGTGATAATAAAAGCACAAGTGATAAGGTATACTAGCTTGAATGATAATAAAATAAATAATTCAAGGAATACATGCCTCTAGTATTGGTTGAGTTGTTAGTCAAGGAAAATTCCTTCAGCATGGTCTTGATGTTTATAATATTCATCGGTGTTATCTTCAACATTTACACTTGGCAAACCAACTGAGAATGGGCTGGAATCATGATACTTTTCGTAGTATTCTTCTTCATTTATAGGATCTACAGTAAACTGTCTTTTTCCATGAAGAACGACAGACCAATTTTTATTTGCCGGGTCATCAATATAGAATACTTGTTTTGCTTGGTCTTCCATGATGAATGGCTCATCTTTCTCACCAATCTTTTTAAAATTCACCAATTTGAAACCCAACTCATCCACTAAAACTCCTTTGTTGTTGTCAACCCAATTACACCTAAATATAGGAACTCAAAAATTTGTATAGTCCATTTCCCATATGTCATCAATGACGCCGTAATATGACATCTCAGCTTCGCGTGGTCTTTTATCTTTGGCACTGGCAAAATACAACGAACAAGCTTTAACAGTGACCCCACTATTTTGAACTACACTACTTTCATCTTGACGCTTTGTGTAGTATGAAAATCTGTTTATGTCATAACCTTCATATGACATGACATCCATTTTTGGCTTAAAGGCGAGCCATTTTATGTTCTCAGCAACATTATTCGGTGATTCAGATAGTTGATTAAATACTTTCTCTTCAAACCACCTAACAAATGTTCGATTATGCTCTCTTGCAAGCCACATTGAACTGGATCGCGGATGATTTCTCTTGATAAGATCATTGTGTTCTGTGATGTAGCTACTAACTTCATCGATGTTGTGTAAAATATACAAATGCACTTGTTCCCACAACTGACGACTGATTCCTTTCACTCGTCCTCCCAGAGTTCCTTTGCCACAATAAGATCCAGTGTGATGGGAAATTTTTTGATCGCTACAAGTTTCATTGCAATTCAAAAAATCATTACAAAAGTCCATCACCTCCCTAGCCACGTAACCCTCAACAATACTCCCTTCAGGACGATAATGATTCTGAACATCACCTTTAAAAACACTAATGTAGCGTTCAAATGGATACATCCAGTGTAAGAAAATTGGACCCAACATCTTCACCTCCCTTGTAATATGTACTATAAGATGAACCATGATATCAAAAAATGAAGGAGGAAAGTATATTTCAAGCTGACACATGGTAACAATTACATCTTTCTGTAATTTATTGAGAGTGTCAGGATGTATCACTTTGTTGCATATTTCATTGAAGAAGAAATAGAGTCTTGTGATTGCAAACCTTACATGCTTCGGCAATATAGATCGAATAACCACATGTAAAATTTGTTGCATTAAGGTGTGACAATCGTGAGATTTGAGACCTATCAGTTTCAGATTCTTCATTGATACCAATCTATGAATATTAGAAGAGTATCCTTGTGGAACCTTAATATTATACAAGCACTCACAGAAAGTCTTTTTCCCCTTCTTTGATAAAGTGTAACAAGCCGGTGGCAAATATGTGCGGCGACCCCTAATATCCACTGATAATTCTTTTCTTATACCCATTAATTCTAAATCTTTTCTAGATTTGATGCCATCTTTAGTCTTTCCTGGTATGTTCAATAGCGTACCGATGATGCTATCACAAATATTTTTTTCAACATGCATGACGTCAATGCAGTGTCTAATTTCCAAAGATCTCCAATAAGGAAGATCCTAGAATATTGACCTCTTCTTGTATAGAGATTTGTCACATGTGAGTGTATGACTACTTGAACTCTTTCCAAATTCATTAACAATATTTTCACCTTATCATATACAACATTTCCTGGTATAGGTTTAGGAGCACTTCGTTCCTCCGTTGACCCATTAAAGGTTTTGTGTTGCCTTTGATAAGGATGCACTGGTGGGAGAAATCTCCGATGACCAAGATATACGATTTTACCACCATGTTTCAGTCTGATTGAATCAGTATTTTCCTCACAAATAGGACATGCTTTGTAACCTTTTATGCTATATCCAGACAAATTTCCATAAGCTGGAAAGTCATTAATCGTGCAAAACAACATAGCATGCAAACTGAAGGTCTCTTTATGTGAATCATCATATGTCATAATACCTTCTTCCCATAGTTTCATTAGGTCATCTATTAGAGGTTGAAGGTAAACATCAATATCATTTCCAGGTTGCTTGGGCCCTGATATCAATATTGACAACATGACATACTTATTTTTCATACACAACCAAGGAGGAAGATTGTATATAACAATCATAACAAGCCACATGCTATGTTGGCTGCTTAATGTACCATAGGGATTCATTCCATCTGTACAGAGTCCAAGTCTTAAGTTTCTTGGTTCTTTACCAAATTGAGGGTATAATAAATCAATTTTCTTCCATTGTGGTGAATTAGATGCATGTCATAGGATGCCATCATCATTGGCCTTTAACTCCCCATGCCAAGACAAATTTTGTGCATCTTCTGTATTAGCAAATAAGCGTTGAAATCGTGGTATTATTGGTAGATACCACATCACCTTGGCAGGAGAGCCATTTTTAGCCTTAGCTGAATTTTTGGTCTTATACCTTGACGCACCACATTTTGGACAATTTATTAAATTACTATAGTCCTTATGAAATAACACACAATCATTTGGACATGCATGAATCTTCTTAGCCTCCATTCCCATTGGGCACATTATTTTCTTTGCTTGATATGTTGAAATTGGAAGCTCGTTGCCTTCAGGAAGAATTTCCTTTAACAAAGACAACAGTGAAGTGAAACTCTTATCACTCCACTGGTTTTGAGCTTTAAGAGTATATAATCGCATAACAACACTCAACCTCGTGAACTTAGTACAACCCTTATATAAAGGTTTTTCAACATCATGGACTATGTTTGCAAATAAAGAAGGTGGATCAATGACATTGTCCCGACAACTGCGTAGCATCTCATCAACCATATCATCATGAATCAGGTCATCCTGAATCGGTTCATCATTATCTATATCTTCTATGCCACAACTATTAGTATCGACATTTTCTGATCCATTATTAATTTTCTCGCCATGCCAATACCATTCATTATAACCTTGTATGATCCCATTGCATATGACATGATCCTTAATTTCCTCAGCAGTATCAACTTTCAAATTGTTACCACAATTTCTACATGGACAATAGAACCTATATGTAGGTAGTTTCCCATGTTCCTCAGCAAATCTGATAAATTCATCAAGACCTTTGGTAAACTCTGGACTACAACGGTTCTTGATAGACATCCAACTTCGATCCATTTTCTATATCACATTAAAAATTAATTATAAAACTAAGCATTTAATATTGATACTATAAGATGTAAGTTTTTATTGATAGGAAGTTAATTACTTATATACTAAAGTGTACCACCTATCCCATTTTTGAATATTTAATCTCATTAGTAACTGTATAATGTATGTTTAGTTTTGAAGAAAATTTCAGCAGCATTTCCCCTAAGTTCTCCAAGTACACCGATGTAAATGGTAAATAACCACTCACATATGTACCCAGAGAACAAATGAGGAAATACTACTAAAATTTTCTTCAACATTAAAATACATTATACAATTACATCCTAAGTGAGATTAAATATCCAAAAACAGTCCCAAACCGGGGACTATCCATTATTTACTCCTATGAGTAAATTTTGAACGGGTTTCTAAGTTGATACATGTATAAATGTATTATTGTCTTATTTATATATTAAGTTAAACATCATGCATTCGATGATCTCATATATAAACCCTAAAGTGTCAATCTGAGACTACACAATTCTCTTATAATGTAAGGCATTAGGGTCAATATACATCAATATTAGAGGAACATAAATATTTTAACAAATGCAGTTCAGCAACTCAGCCAACACGACCGTGCTACCCAGCACAGCCGTTCTACCTAACAAATATATTTACTCAGCCACAGCCACCACGGCCGTGCTACCCAGCACGGACGTGCTACCTAACAAAAACATACACTCAGCCACAACCACCACGGCCATGCTACCTAACAAATACATCCACTCCGAACCTTTCCTCAATTGCGGCATTACAATAATAAGAAAAACGGTCGTGGTTATGGCACGATCGTGCTACTACCACCAACACCCATCGCTACCCACCGCCGACCCCAGCCCCGATGTAAGACGTAAACGGAGGAGTGAGGCGGAAGAGACAATACCTTGAGAAGAACCGGTTGGTGAGGAGCTTGTACGGGAAAGGAACTGGAGAGATGCGCACGACCCTTGCAACACCTAAGGCTTCGTTGTGGTCGACTTGCACGGAGGAGTGCACGACCCTTGCATGACGGAGGAGTGCACGGCCTTTGCACGATGGCACGACGGCGGAGGAGTGCACGATGGCAGCACACGGCTGGACTCTTTGGACAGGGCGGCGGTGTCGGAAGCGGAGATGAGCTCCTTGGACATGGAGATGGACGCCGGCGTCAGAAGGAGGGGTCTTTAGCGCCGTACTTTTGAGCAAAACGAAATGAAATAGAATTCGATAGGTCCTAGGTCACGCGTGTATTTGCTAGCAGCCCAACCTGTAGCATCGGTTAACTGAGAAAACCGTCGCTACAGCCGTGCTCTATAGCGTCGGCTAAACCAAAAAACCGTCGCTACAGCCTAAGTGGTGCCCGAATTTTCGTAAACCATCTATAAGGTCGGTTATTTTAAAAAACTGACCCTACATGTCAGTGTTTATAAGGTCGGTTATCCTTAAAAACTGATGCTAGAGGTCCAAAGCGGTGCCCGCGTTTTTGTTTGACACTATAGCATCGGTTATTTGGCAAAACCAACGCTATAGATCGGCGCGCGAAGCCAAAATCGCATGAATTTTTTCCACGGGAAACCTGTAAGGTCGGTTTTTATGATAAAACCGATGTAATAGTCTATTAGGTTGGTTATTCTAATAAAAATGACGCTATGGGCAGCGACGTTACTGGCCAAAAATGTAGTAGTGGGGTTTGATAATTGATTAACCTTCAACTGATGAACCCTTTGGAACTAATCAGTTGAATTTAATAGGTCATCAACCATCAACATCAGCCTATGACCTCCAAATAGTCAACCATTGCAAATGGTCAACCACTCCAAATGGTTTGAAACCGTTTGGTTTCTAATGGTTTGTTGAAACCGTTTAACCAATTTCAATGAAACCGATTGGTTTCCAACTTTTGAAACCGTTTGCCTAGGATATTTTTAAGGTGTGTGCTTAAGATGATGTCATCATCATCAAGCTACGATACTTCATATTTTGCTGTAATTTTCATGGTGGTTCTATTGATTTGATCAAGTGAATTTCAAGAAGAACAAATGATCAACAATTGATAAGGAATTGAATGCAATAACAATAGTAAGGGTTCAAGTTATAAAACCCGCCTCTAATTGAGCTTCAAAGCTTCAAGCTCACATCAACAATGGTGGATGCAACTCCTTTCACTATCCCAAGGCTTCTCCTCAAGCTTTGAGTGAAAAGGAATGGTTAGAATTGAAGATGAGATCAAGATAAGAAGAAATCATGCATTGATTTTCGATTTCCACCATAGAATTAAGGTGAAAGGAAGTCAACAAGCTTACTAACAGGTTGAGGGTCATCCTCCTAATCCTCCAAATCTCCCTTGATCGTTTTGCAAGTAAAGAGAAGAAGTGGATTCGAAAAAGCCTTTGATTTGAGTTGTAAAAGGTGTTTTTATAAGGAAATCAATGAGAGAGAAAATGCCTTATAAAAATCTTTTAATTCCAAAATTGGTGTCACCTCTCCCCCCTCAATTCCTTGCATGCAAAGATATCTTCCTCACCTCTGAATTCCTCTCCATTATCCATGAATTAAAGGAAAAGAAATTAAGCACCTTACATCATATAATACTAATATCCATAAGTTAGTGGATATTTCTTTTTCTTTTCTTAATGTGAGTGGATTCTCCACTCACGTAGATATTTCCTTTGCCTTTGCAAGGCACAAGGACGTCCACATACATGGATTTCAACCATTACTATTTTGGTTGAAGGGCACTTCAATTATTTTTATTTATTTTTGCATTAAATTGAATTAGGGTTTCAATTATGCTTAAATCTTAATTATTTTAACATCAAGATTCTCTCTCCTTCAAAGTGATACAAATGAGACGCCCCTCTCACTTTATTTGTTCTAAATGATGCCAAGAAACATTAGGGACTCTCTGGAAGAGGTAATTTGCATATTGAACCTTAGGTTTTGGGTAAATTACACATTACACCAAAACTAGGTTTTAATGCACAAGCATTGCTTTATCCACTCTTTCTTGGTACTCAGGCTTATGAAAGCCATACCCCTGCATCATCTTTATTCTCATGATGCTTCAATACTTTGAGGAACATTTATCAAGTAACACTTACAAGTTAACCCCTCATATTGGGTAAATTGCACTTTAGTCCAAAATAAACAAACATTACTTCGATATTATTCAAACATGACCAAAATCGAAACATAGGTTTCTCTTGGGCCTTAATTACTTTTCACAAGATAAAATTAAGTATCTAATTAACTTGCTTAAGCAAAACTCTTAGGGTTAAGGCATAACCCTGGTCAGGGATGTTACATTTCTTTTATTAGAAATCACATAGAAACAAAATTTATTTAATTGTGGCCATTAATTCCACTTTCTAGAGATTTCTATGTATTTCTCATAATTACTTTGCTTAATATCCATTATCTTGTATCTTTTCCTTTTATTTGGACTTTTTCTTCTTTTCTTCTCTTTTATATCCATTATTGAATTAATCTAATAATAGAAATTATGAAATTCCTATCAAAAGGGAGATTTGCAAAGAAATCCATCTTTTGAAGAAAAGCATACAACCTTTTCAATTAAGTCCATATTCACAAAATATTTACAATTCAATTATGAAAACATATGCAAAATTGAGGTTGTAACATCTCCCTCACCTATTTGTTTTGGTTGAGGTTAGGTAGGTACCTCAGCCCTATATTAGCTTAATGTAGTCATATTAAATCATGCATGTAAATTTTATTATTACCTGACTTGGCAAGATTCTTATTTATTTACTTGCCTCATATTCTTGACCCTCTTGGAATAACAGTTCCTTATCATGCAATACTTTACTTCATATTTGTCCTTATTCCTTTATTTGACACATACTTTTCTCTCCTCTTGCTGGGTGATCTCAACCACCCAGGTTTATGATCAGAGTGCGCAACATGAGTATGGTGAACCTGCCTAAGACTAGGAAAGGAGTTCATTCCATCATAGATTTACTTGTTAAGTTATTCATTTTTACTGGAGACATATTGATGTAGTTGAGTTTTCCTCTAGTTAGATCCTCTTTTTGTATAAAGCATGTACACCCTTATTGGGAAAATTTTGATGTACTCTTTATTAAATTGAATATAATCAAATTTTAATCTTCCGCTGCTATCCATTGGATTTTGTTTACTATATTTAGTAAAGAGGTGATCTCACTTCTTTACAGTTAGTGTGGCTTTGTTTCAATCACCCCCTGATGCGGTTTTGTTTCAATTACTCCCTAATGTTCACATGGCGCAACATGTATTCAATCATCTATATTGATCTCCGCCACAATAAATTATCTGTGACATTGTCATGTCCAATAAAATGACCATATCGGCTCCATTCTCTAACACCACTAAAAAAATTTAGGACAATAAGAACCCCATATACATCGAAAAAGGGGATCCAACACAACCCTATCATAGAGGTATACTGTCAGTGGCAGAGCCAGAATTTCTAGGTAGGGGGGGCACAATTAATAGAAAGACTTGGAAAGTGAAATAGGGTAGGGCACAAGTGTTGTTTTCTTATAAAACTTCAGTCATTCTGTATGCAATTTATATCTAATGGAGAAATCTGGGTAGGGCATGTGCCTACCCAGGCCTAAATGTGGCTACGCCACTGTATACTGTCCCATGACTAGGAGGTCACAAACTAGATGTGCTCAACCCAGAGCTTTGGGCAACGATGGTTGAGACAAGGAGGCAACTCTCATTTGCTACAAGCCTGCAATTGCAATTTTGGATAAATGGAAGCTAAATCTAGTAGGCAACAAACAAGGTTTGTTGGATTTGGAACTTGAAAGTCCTCTTTACGACGAGGATGAGACAACAATTGCTGAGATGTCGAGGGAAGGGGCTTGTGGTATGTTTGAGAAAACTCCATTATGTGCTAATATAAAACATACCGCAACGCTTTTATTACATTTTCTTTCTTAGTTCCTATTCCATCAATTCCATTGCCCAAATCCATCCCTTTTCATACTATATACTGGTCCAACTGAAAAAGAATGAGCACGGGCTTCACGATGTGGCATTCCGCACCCTGGGAGAGCTGGGCGACTGGACCAAATCGCAAGGCAAGGGTGATCTTGATATAACCCCGCTAGTCACTCTCGCGCAGCGCTTTTCCTGGTCTTGGTGCGCCCCTAATCCCATTGCGGTCTCGACTCCCGCCATCGCCATTTCATGTTGAGGTCACACTTCTCTTCGGTGTCTCTGCTGTCGCAGTTTAAATGCCATTCCCCTATTCGACACCTTTCCGCTTCATTCTCTCACAAGCCCCAGCCTCTCCTCTCCGTCTCTCTGACAAACAGCTCCGCGCTCGATCCCAAGCGGGCTAAGCCTAAACCCAAATCATCCAAGCGTAGAGCCAAACCCTCTCCCCTGTCGCCAGTTCTTCCTCTTCCTCCTGTCCCCTCCCCACCTCCTTCCATGTCTTCTTCCCAGCGCAACGCCATGGATGTTCTCATGGGACCCGCTCGCGCCGCTGCCGCAAAGAGAGCCAAAGAGAACGCTTCCCCGGCAGCCACTGCAGCCAAAGACACTAACGGGTCCCCGCTCTCCCCGTCGCCCAAAAAACGCAAAACCCTAGATAATGGCGTGGGCGCGGAACCCAAAACAAAGACTCCGCAGCTGGAGCCGGCCGCTCCACCTTCGGAGAAGAACGTCACGACCAAGCTGAGGAAGAAAGCCTCCGATTTCAACCCCAAGTCGGCAGCCACCTGGAAGGACGGGGACCCAGTCCCATTCCTCTTCCTCGCCAAAGCCCTCGACTTGATCTCCAACGAGTCTGGGAGGATAGCCATCACGGACATCATCTGCAATGTCTTCCGCACCGTCATCGCCACCACCCCTAGTGACCTCCTCCCCGTTGTCTACCTCGCGGCCAACAGGATAGCGCCGCCGCATGAAGGCGTCGAGCTGGGAATCGGGGACGCCGCCCTCGTGAAGGCGCTCGCGGATGCCTATGGCAGGAGGGAGGAGCATGTCAGGAACCAGTTCAAGGTGGGAAGCGCCGTGGGGTTTAGACACGATCCATGCTAATTTGAATGTGCCGCGAGGATTGCTGCTATCTGCTCTCGTGTCATCTCATTCTTTTTTACATTTCATCCTGAATCTTTCGCAGGAGCTGGGCGATCTTGGTCTTGTTGCGAAGATGAGCCGCTCGTCTCAGAAGATGATGTTCAAACCACCTCCCCTGACGGTTGCAAAGGTGTTCAGCACGTTCCGCTCCATCGCAAAGGTAATCTGGGCTCGCATTATGTCACACCTTTCCCAGAATCTTTCTACCTCGATTTGCATTTTCTTTTAAATGGTTCAAGCTAAAGCCCTTTTTGTCATCCGTACACTTTCCCTCCCTCAATCTTGACAATGCTCACGAGAAAACATTGTGTAACACTTCATTCCGTGTTAATCTTTCAATTCATCAAATCAAATGAAGCTACTTCAAGCTGAGCTACATGCGCCGATCAGAAAATGACAGCTCACATACTTCTTCTGTGCATCCATCTCATATTGGTTGCTTGGATGTTAGGTCCGCTAATCACTGCCTTGCTGAATTCAACTTTTTTACTCCTGAACATATCAGGAATCAGGAAAGGATAGCCAAGATAAGAAAAAGAACCACATCAAAGGGCTTCTAGTGGCTGCAACAAACTGCGAACCCCAATATCTTGTGAGGTTGCTTCAGGTAGCAAAATCCTCAACACTTTCATTCGCACCACTTGATCATCTCCTGTTAATCCTCTGAGGTTGTCCTTGTAACGCTCATCTGTAATGCAGTCCAAAATGCGAATTGGTTTGGCTGAACAAACCGTGTTAGCAGCTCTTGGACAGGCAGCTGCATACTCTGATACACTTCCTTCGCCACCAGCACGAAGCCAACAGTCCCTGGAAGAGGTTTGATGGATGTTTTTATTAATATTCTCGTCTGCATTGGTCTTCAAATTGTTTGAGGAATAGTGGAATGTACTGTTGTTTGTAAATCACACAAATGAACCAGCAGGCTGGCTGGGGCCAGCTTGCTTGGGGAGGGATGCGTTTGCTAAAGGGGAGGTTGTAGGTTTGCCTCCCCATGAAATCCCCTGCATACCAATTATGGTTGATATCATGGATATCCAGTAACAGGAACTCGTATGTGGGACTCCTTTGTCACTCTGGTATTGCGGCGTTTGGCTAGCCTTCCTACCTGAGGGTTTGCACCTTCCTCAAATGGTGAAATCCATGTGCCTGAGCTTGTTCTTATTTTGCGCGTGGCTGCATTGGGTTGCTGGCGGGTCAGTCTAATTCAGGACGTCCCAGGCATATATATTAGCCTTATGGAGTCATAAAAAAACACAGACACTGTACTGCCTTATAATTGTAAACAATTTTATCTGTTCAATGCATTTTCCGTGTCTAGTTCATTGTCTATGTATAATGAATGATATTAACTCATACGTCTTCAAAATGCTAGTGTTATATGTTAGAACTTTTATTTATTTCAGGCTTCCCAAATCATGAAGCAAATCTACTCCGTTTTACCAGATTATGATATGATCGTTCCAAACCTTCTTCTAGTTGGTATCTGGGAGCTTCCAGAAAAATGCAAATTTTCATTGGGTATACCCGTCCGGCCAATGCTCGCCAAGCCCACGAAAGGGGTTTCCGAGATCCTGGATAAGTTTCAAGGAATGGAATTTACCTGTGAGTATAAATATGACGGGGAGAGGGCTCAGGTACGCCCAGTACTTCACTTGATACATCTTTTGGTCCTAAGTAGTGTATATACAGTTTCTTATCTCCCTCAAATGTCATGAAGATACACTATATGGAAGATGGTTCAGTGGAGATATACAGTCGGAATGCTGAAAGGAATACTGGCAAGTACCCTGATGTTGTCAGCTCCGTCTCAAGGTCAGACTGTAGCCATGGCATTAGCATTTTAGTTTATGATTTGATAATTTTGAGAATTATTCTGCAAAACTAGTAGCCCCTTTATAAAGGGTATGAATGTGAAACTCATATGTTCAAAGCATAAAGAATTTGAGTTTAACCTTAATGTATCAAGAAAGTGCTGCAAAGCTCCCTTACTCCTTCCCTTGTCTCTCAAAGTCGAATATCTGAAGTTAGCTGGGATCACTTGAACCCTAGTCAAGTTTTCCCTTAACATTTATGATGTTATAATAGAGTGAAGCTACCGTATCTGGCTGTTATGACAACTAGTTACTAACTTTATCAGCTGTCTGTAAAGACTGGTGTCATGCAGGCAACTTATGTAGTTGTGACTTATAAATATGGAGGGCGACTTTCTTAAAACCTATGTGTCTATGCCTTGGTAGTCAAGCCTAGCACATGAGTCTGTTTTAAACTACTGCTATGACCTCGTTTAAAATAGACGGCACACACACAACACTCTGCTTTTATCGCATTATTATCTTTGGATGGGGGAGGTATTAAACTCACAGTAGAACTTTCTCTTATAAATTTCCTTCCACCCGTAAATTCTGTCCCCCTTCCAGCCAACTTGTCCCAATGCTGCCTCGACTGCCACCTTGATCTTGCTCCCTGCCCCAGCCCTGCTCCATCTTTTTCATTCCCTTCCCTTTTCAGTTTGTCCTCCCTGCCTACTGTCTTGCCTCGGCAGATTTGAGGAAGGGGAAGAGGGCTTGGAAATAGTGCAGAATGCTGTTCTAACAGCATTAGGTACAGGGAAGGAGGACATGTAGAGAGAGAGAGAGAAGGGATGATGTGAGTAGAGAGGGGAAGAAGTGGAGCATACAATGGCTGATACAGGGTATGAGTCTTTTGCAGCCCAGGGGAGTTGACGTAGGACATGACCCATCTCTGCGTACTTCTGAGCACAGATGTCGGTGCACCATTTATTGCACCTCCGCTTGTTAGGAATTTAATTTATTTACGTTGTTTTATTAAGTTATTTCCTTTGTCTTGGACTCTTGTAAAGCCATGGGGTTTTGGTCCCACGTGAGCTACTGCTGAACTTGCTTTGGTTTGCAGAAATGCATATAGGCTGTATTGTGGTCTTGTTAAGGCACCTCAGTGATCAGGAATATAATCATTTGTTAGCTTAAATTATTAATTAGTTGGCATTAATTTAATTACTGGTCCCTCATCTGTAGGCTAGAGCCTAGAGGAAACAACATAGGCTGGAGGAGAGGAAGGAGATGAAAAAAAGAAAAGAGTGTGAAAGTGAGCATTCTAAGAAAAGTTTGGAATGGCCCATGAGCTGAGGCATGATGACGAGTGAAGATAGAAGGTGGAGGATTGGGTTGGAGGCAATGGGAGAAGAGAGGGGAAATTATGCAACGAAGTGTGTGATAGGGAGCATGAGCATTGTGTTATTGGGAGTCCTGCTGCTGGTAGGCTAGAGCCTAGAGGGAACAAAAAGGCTGGAGGAGAGGAAGGAGATGAAAAAGAAAAAAGAGTGTAAAAGTGGGCATTCTAAGAAAATTTGGAATGGCACATGCGTTTAGGCACGATGACGGGTGGGGGAGGGAAGGTGGAGGATTGGGGTGGATTCATTGGAAGACGAGAGGGGAAAGTAGGCAACGAAGTGGGCGTGAATAGGGAGCATGAGCATGGTGTTATTGGGAGTTCTGCTGCTGCTAGGCTAGAGCCTAGAAGGAACAAAAAGGCTGGAGGAGAGGAAGGAGATGAAAAAGAGAAAAGATTGTAAAACTGGGCATTCTAAGAAAAGTTTGGAATGGCAGATGGGCTTAGGCATGATGACTGAATGCATACTTTGAATTCAGTAATAATGCACGCCCGTCTTTATGACTTGTCTTAGTCCTTCAAATCTGAATTGGAAGTTATTTAGGGAGATTGTCTGATAGAGGACAGTCTGTATCAGGCTTACCTTCTGGGGCTGTCTTAGAATCAACTGATATTTTCAAAACGACGACTGCACAAATGTGCTAGTTGTAGAAAGCGGAAGTTTTGGATTTTCATAGGTATTATTTGCTCGTTACCTTGTTATGTATGCGCTGGTCTCCTGTTCCTGATTAGAAACTGATCCATCTTCCATTCAAAATGCCTCTCACTTTTATGCGACTTAAACATTAAGTGTTTCAAAACACTCTAGTGTTTGAGATGTGTTGACTTTTAATCCCAGTAAAAATTTACTAATGAAGGCCACTCTCCAAGTTTTCTGAATTACAGATACCACAATGACTGTCACTTTGTCCAACTTTTGTGGAGCTTTATTATCACATCAAACTTTGTAATATAATATCCATCCTCTTATGCATGATGTTTGTTGTCTCATATGCACTATTCTTTTGCACTGTAAGAGATGACTGATTATGTAGTTTCTTTTTTGCAGATTTAAAAAACCATCTGTCACATCCTTTGTTCTTGATTGTGAAGTTGTGGCATTTGATCGCGAAAAGCAGCGAATTTTACCTTTCCAGGTTTGTTTCAAATAGTAAGGATGGTGTTTTGAAGGTTGTGATGTGTTTTTGATGTTGAAAAATGGGGGGAAAGTATCAGAGTAGCAAGTGAACTTAGAAGGGTGTTGGTTGAAAGGCCATAAGTGAGTATTATGCGTTTCATTACCTAATATCATGTAAATGTGGAGTAAATGGCATATTTTTGTATTCCATGCCCAAAAGTTTAGTTTCCCATGATTACTTTCCAACTAGTATCATAATTCTTTCTCTGAATAAACTATTATCATCACTTCATGCTGTTATTCAATCTTTGGTGAGGATGATAGATATGTCTTAACAGCTGTGGACCCAATTAACCCATCATTGCATAACTGCACTCAGATTATGCGTTACTTAGAATAGTATTGACATAATCAGACAAAAAAGAAGAGCATGGCATAAAAGTGTCATAAACATAAAAGCCTGGAATAAATATTGTACTACATATTTTCTTTTGGATCACAATAAAGATGATCTCCATTGAGGAATAAGCCTTTAATGCACTAATTATTTGCACAAGCACGTTCCGACGTGTAGATGATTTTATACAACCTGACATGAAAGGATAATGAATATTGTCAGCGAACACTGATGAAACCATGCTGAAACCTGAGTACCTAACACGACGACATAAAACCTGAAATATGAGCTAACAATAACACGGACATTATAAAGGATCTAGATTAATCCAACTCAGAGATGAACGTCACTGTATGGCTCAAGTGAAGCATGATTTACTGCATATCCCTGTTAGTATTTTAGAGTGAAAAATGTATTTTGATGTCGGTTCCTTGCCAACATATACGTTGGAGGCAGGAAATCATGTGGTACAGTGGTAAAAACTTGATGTGATGGTTTGACCTGTTAACCCTAATGTGGGCTTGCTGGCATAAAATCACTCTAATTAACGATATGGATAGAAAAGGTGCTTAAATTAGGGTACATTTTCTTAGCAACAATTTAAAGTAACTATAGCTGTCTTATTTAATCTGTCAGGTCTTGAGCACCCGTGCGAGAAAAGATGTACTTGTAAGTGATATAAAGGTTGCAGTCTGCACGTTTGCTTTTGATTTGTTGTACTTGAATGGCCGGTCACTCATCCAGGAACAGCTCAAAGTTCGTAGAGAGGTATGTGTTAATCTTAAATATCATTTGTGTTCTTTTGCTTTTTTTGAATTCTTTTTTCGTAGAATGGTTTTACACCCTGGGTTTGGTAAAAATGATGAAATCCAACATGTCTATCTAGTTTTTAACCCATCCCAAGCTTGTTTTGTAAGCACAACCCTATATATTTGCCACTCTTTTCATAAACAAATGCCTTTACAGTAGCGTCAATATATACTTCAAGTGCTCAATAAGGCTAGCAAAGGAAAACTGATAGAATTATTTACATTCAGTATTAAAAGTTAATAGTGTTTGGTTTTGGTCTATTGCAGCATCTTTATGATTCCTTTGTTGAAGAACCAGGTTTATTTCAGTTTGCCACTGCTCTTATTTCTACTGATCTTGAGGAAATTCAGAAGTTTCTCGACAATTCTGTTAATTCAAGGTATTATTGATTTTATCTTTGAGATATTTCTTTTTTATCTATTCTGTATTTTTAGCTATTGACGTCTTTCCTTAACAAAGCTGTTAAATTGTTCACATCCTTACGCATGCAATTATGGTTAGGTTTCAATATGGGAAAATCTATTGAGAATTGGTTTTGTGCCTGTATTAAGCATCATAAGTTGATTATGGTCTAAGATGACCAAGCAAAAGTCTTTTTAACACTGAAACCAACACCAACTTTGAAGTTTGCTTTGAAAATGGTGATTTAGTGATTCACAACACCCCAGTTTTCATGATGATATGGCATCATTGCCTGACCTGTTAAACAGACTTTTGTGTTTGGGCACCAGCATTGTTAGCTTCCTGCTAAGCTTGCTGGACTCATAAATGAACATCTATAACAAGCGCTGCCGCTAGTTATATACCTTTACTCTGCCAATGCTATGATATCAACATCCATCTCTTGCTACTTCTTATAACACACCCAGTCACAAACATTTTGGCAAATGTTGAGAAATGTCATACTTTTAGAACTAATAGATTAATAATTTCATACACATTATGGATTCTTACAAAAAGTGTTATGAGGAGTAGAGACGACTAGTATGGCCAATCTCATGCACCATATATATAAGAAAAGCGCTACCACATATTTACAATTAAGTATCCAATCTTTACACTAGGTTCTCATTTGCATATGAGTCCTTGTATATTAGCGCCCCCTCAACCTAGAGCATACATTTCATATGCGCCCAACTTGTTACATAGAAGTAGATATCGACAACCATTCAAGGATGTTGTCAAATCAACTAGTTTGTTTTTAGATTTGCTAGAGATATGTGGATCAATCCAACCCTGATCATTTATCGAAGAAATTGAAAGTCAACTTCAATGTGCTTTGTCCTCTCATAAAAGATGTTGAGCAATAAATGTGAGAACCTGATTGTCACACTCAATCCATGGGAGTATTATAAGCATATCCCGACCTTTCTACCATATGACAAAGCCATAATAATTCACACATAGGCAAGGCCATAGCTTTATACTCAGATCTAGCATCGGATTGAGCCAAAAATGTTTTTTTACTCTTCCAAGACACCATATTACCTCGTACAAAGGCAGAATACACATAAGACTGTCACTCAATAGTGGATCCTGCTAAATTTGCGCCAGAGAAGTCTTGGACTCTCATACGATTATGATTTTGGTACAGTTGCCCTTTCCCATTAGACTTACTGCAAATATCACTGAATACACATAACAACCTCCAAGTTATCCATACAAGCCTTTTCCATAAACTGACCAACAACATTGGTGGCAAAAGCAATACTGGGTACAATGACAATCATATATTTCAGCTTTCTAACAAGCCTCTTATATCGCCAAGGATCATTAAGAAGCTCCCTTGTGCCACATATAATCGAACTTCAGGGTCAGAATAATTTGCATTGGAGATGTATGGTGGGAGGTAAAGGATAGAGATGGGGACTTCCTTCAATTTGTATGGTAAAATTAAGGTCAGAGGAGAACTGAAGAAGTTGATGGTTGAATTGTCGATGATCAAAATCATGTTGACGATGATGATAAAATTTGTACGACTTCCTTTGAAATGCTTCCACATATTGTGAAACATTTGAAGATGCTTTTAATGCAACTGCTCAATGCTAAAGATCTAGAAATTTAGATGTCAATATTGGATCTTCTTAGCGTGAATCTGAGGATGTGTATACTCATATCCTAACAGACATTTGGTAGTAAGTTTTAGAAAGTGCCCAAAATAGGAAGCAAGCGGCCAACCTTTCCTTAGCGATTAAGCGCGAAGCAGCTAATCAAACAATCTTTTCTCTGAACAAGCAGACAATAAGATGAATTAATGTAGATATATACATTTTAGTAATGCAGTAGTATTAAATTATTGAAAGATGGCACACAGTCTAAGCAATGTGACTGATATTCATTAGGATAGGATAAGTAATTGTAAATACGTAATATTTTTGTTTGCTACATTGTCATGGATTGATAATATACATGCACATTATATTACCGACTTACTTTTAACAATAGAATTGTACTAGTTAATACTTAATAGTTACTGAAATTTGAACTGAGCATTAGATCAAATTAGGGTATCCTATTGCATATTATAGGAGTCAACATACAATTTCACAACACATTTATACTATATTTTACATTGTATTTTTTCCAGTATATAATAGTACACATATTCTAGGTTCTACAATGTAGATTGTACTTTTATAGATTTGCAATAACTTGTATAATACTTTACATGGTACTTTCACTGTACTAACATTAGGGATGGGCATAGTTTGGTCTAGGGGCTAGGAAGCACAAACACTTCCCGAAGGCTACTGGGCTTGTACTGGACACATGCCCAACTTGGACTCATTGCGGAAACACTTGGACACGCAATGAACACATAGGGAAAATGTGTCACGAGATGTCTGTGCTGGATGCATGTCTAGGATGACCACAACACATCCTCCATGACATGTCCTTGTTCTACTTCCTTTTCCTCTCAATCCTCTTCTTCCTTCTTCTTACATGTCTTCCACTCTACTTCCTCATGCTCCAAAAACGGTCTCCTCCCTTTCCTCACCACTACAAAAATAGGTCCAATACTATAATGTTACATTCCAATCTTCCATAAACTACTTCAACAGACGTCGTCCTCCTACACCATGAACATAATGAAGCTAAGATCATTGATTAAAAAAGTGGCAAAGCGGGCGCTGTAGCGGCCGTTGAAGCGCTATTGCTGCTGTGTCGCTTCAATTTAGCCCACTGCGGAAAAAAAGTGTTTGGCTTTGTAGCGGGCTGTGAGCCGCTTTAACGAGCTCCGCTGTAGCGTGTGCTTTGCGTAAAACGATTGATATTTACTCCCCGTTTCACCCAACAAACCTGACTCCTCAATTACTCGCTTCCTTTCCTAGTCGGAATCGTGTACAGCGGCAACCGCTGCCTAGCGATCGCTGTAGCGGTTGGAGCGTGTGCTTTGCGTAAAACGATTGATATTTACTCCCCGTTTCACCCAACAAACCCGACTCCTCAATTACTCGCTTACTTTTCCTAGTCAGAATCGTGCACAACGGCAACCGCTGCCTAGCGATGATTCTTGATGAGGAGAGGAGTCTCCTCAACTCCTTAGTCGGAATTGAGCGCGCCAAGTGCCTGTCTATAGAAGGGGCTCTCCCACGGTTTTTCTTCATATCAAAAAGCATTGGCTGGCGCTTCTTCTTCGACCAAAAGGGACGGAAACAGAGACATCTGAGGAGTTCCCTTTCGGAGACATCCAAGTACAACAAAACCAAGAACCCGCTGCTTCTTCAGCAACCTTGGACGCCGCCAAGTACTGTGACCCCAAAGAGAGATAAGGCTTCTCTTTTTCTTTATGGCGCCAAGTCTTCCTTCTGCGGAGTCCCCTATTTTTCATAGCGGCCCTATTTTTCATAGCGGCTCCAAGAGCCGTACACTGTTCTTCGTCGGAGTCCACAACTGGAGATCAACAAGTAAGTCCTTGTTATTAGCAACTTCTTCTCTACATCTCTATTTTCATGTTCAATTTTGTTAGCAATCTTACTGCCCTACTCCCTATTCCTTTCTCCCTGTTCTCTGATCGTACTCCCCCTTTCCTTCTTCCTTTCTCCAAATTCCATCAACCTCTGATCCGACCCCCCCTTTTTGCAAAGCCCTTCCCTACTTCAACCTCCGTGACCCTCTTTGCGGTATGGTAAGACAACGATCACAATCACTGGCTCCCATCAACATGGCGACAATGACCATCCAAAAGGTCGAGTTGCTTGCACAAGCACAATCATCTTTTGTAGGTTGCAGGTCATGCGGTTGCAGATTCTTATTTTTTGTCACCTTCGACGATTGTCGATTGTTTGTTGTTTTCATCTCATTTACATACTAATCTAGACTCCAGTACTCGTTGCCGAATGTTCTTTACTCCCAACTTCTGCCGCATTAATTTGTTTCCTCAGCCACACTAATCTCCCGAAATTTCGCAATTTCGATCGAAATTTTAAACCATGCTTACATTACATGATACTAATCACATGAAATTCATTTTCCCAAAATAAAATCAGTTCTTAAACCAATCACCTGAACTCAATTTCTAGGAACTGAACTCAAGTTCCTGGGAAAGGAGTTCTCTGAAAACTCTAGTTACAACTATTGAGAGGGTTTACTGTTAGGGCTAGGGTGCACAATGTGTGTATCCCATATATTTATAAAAAGAACAATTACATAGAGGTCCGCATAGAATAGTAAAATAACAAGTGAATATAAAGAATTGACTAAGACACTACTTAGTACTCCCCCTCAAGTTGGAGCGTAGATAGCAATCATGCCCTACCTTGTCCGCAAGAGAGCTAAAATGTTTCTTGGCCAACAACTTTGTGAAGATATTAGCAACTTGATCCTCTGAGCGAGTAAAAAGAGTGTATATACGACCAATCAGGATAGCTTCTCTGATGAAGTGGCAGTCAACTTCAATGTGCTTGGCCCGCTCATGAAAAATAGGATTATTTGCAATAAAGATAGCTACTTTATTATCACAATGCATGGGAATAGGAACAATAGGCCCCACACCAAATTCTTTTAGAAGAGACTGTACGCACAGGAGTTCACAAGCTATGTGAGCCATGGCCTGGTACTCGGCCTCAACACTAGGATCTAGCAACAACATTCTGCCTTTTGCTCCTCCAGGTAACAAGATTTTCACCAATAAATGTGCAGTAACCAGAAGTAGATTTTCTGTCTATCTCACTTCCAGCATAGTTAGAATCAGAGTAGCCTTCAAGAGAGCAATGACCATGCTTTCTATAGAAAAGACCTTTGCCAGGAGATTTCTTCAAGTACCTCAGGATATGACACAATGCTTCCCAGTGACACTGTCTAGGCTTGTCAAGATATCTGCTAACAAGGCCAACAACAATAGAAACATCAGCTCTAGTAATAGTTAAATAGATTAGTTTGCCAACCAGTCTCCTATATCTTTTACTGTCTGGATACATGGGAGAGTCATCATCATCCCAATTTACATAAGGATCTAGGGGAGTATCAGTAGCTCGAGTTCCAAGCATCCCAGTTTCCTGTAGAAGATCTAGAACAAACTTCTTTTGGGATAAAACAAGAGCATTAGCAGTCCTGGAAACTTCAATTCCCTGAAAGTATCTCAGCTTTTCCAAATCTTTAGTGACAAAGTGCTTGCATAAGTAGGCTTTAGTAGCATGAATTTCAGAAAAATCACTGCCAGATAAAATAACATCATCAAGATACACAATCAGAACAACAATACCAGAGGAAGTCTTCTTAATAAAGACAGAGTGATCAACTTGAGATTTGAGGAAGCCATAAGTAGACAAAATCTTGCTCAGTTTATCAAACCAGGCACGTAGACTCTGCTTGAGTCCGTAAATAGACTTTTGAGGCGACAAACTTTGTGTAACTCTCCCTGAGCAACAAACCCAGGTGGTTGCTCCATATAGACTTCCTCTTGGAGATCACCATAAAGAAAGACATTCTTGACATCTAGCTGTATAAGGGGCCAATCTAGATTGATTGCAACAGAGAGAAGAACCCACACAGAATTTAGCCTGGCAACAAGAGAAAAAGTTTCATAGTAATCAATACCATAGGTTTAAGTGTACTCTTTGGCCACTAGGCGGGCCTTCATGCGTTCAATAGTCCCATCAGGATGATACTTTACAGTGTACACCCAACGACATCCAATAGGCTTGCAATCAGATGGAGGATCCACCAAATCCGAAGTACCTCTGTCAGTAAAAGCAGTCATCTCAGTCATGGCATGTGTCCAAGCCGTACTTTGTAAAGCCTCATGAACATTTTTGGGAACAAAAACATCAGAAAGTGTAGCAACAAAATTAGTAACATGGACACTAAGATGAGCAGTAGAAACATAGCTAGCAATACTATGAGAGGTACATGAGCGAGTACCTTTCCTGAGAGCAATAGGTAAATCCAAATCAGAAGTTACCTTGGCAGGTGCAGGACCTTCTGAAGGAGAAGATTGGTTTTCTGTTTGGGGGGGTGGTCTTGGGCAGGAGTAGATTGCGGCGATCGATTCCTGTGTTGGTAAACAATATGAGGAGACGTCTGGCAGAGGTGCTGAAGTAATATCTGAACTCAAGGTGTTTCCTTTAGTAGAGCAGTAAGGAGTGTCCTCAAAGAAAACTATATAACTGCTTGTGAACCACTTTTTAGTAACAAGATTATAGCAACAATATCCTTTTTGAGTACGTGAATATCCCAAAAAAATACATTTTTCAGCTCTGGGAGACAACTTGTCCTGAGTCGGTCCAAGCAAACGAACAAAACAAGTTGACACAAAAATCCTTGGAGGGACAAAAAAGAGGAAGGTGGGGTTGTAGCACTTGGATATGAATTTTATTCCCAATAACCGACGAGGGCATGCGATCAATAAGAAAACAGGCAGTGAGAACCGCTTCTGACAAAAAATGTTTTGGAACGTTAGAGTGCAGCATGATAGTTCTAGTAACTTCAAGTAATGCCTATTTTTCCTTTCAACAACTTCGTTCTGTTGGGGTGCGTAGGCACAAGATGTCTGATGAATGGTACCCACAGAATGACAAAATAATTTAACATTTTTTTAAACAAATTCCAAGGCATTATCAGTGCGCATAATTTGAATGGGCATATAAAATTGTGTTTTAATTTCAGCAAAGAAAAACTTAATAGTAGGCAAGACTTGTGACCCGTCTTTCATAAAAAACAACCAAGTAGCACAGGAGTAATCATCAATGAACATAATAAAATACTTATTGCCTGATAAACTTGGAACATGACAAGGACCCCATACATCAGCATGAACTAAATCAAAAATGTTTTTTTGCTACCAATATGAGAATTTTTGGGAAAGATAGTTCTGGACTGTTTGCCTAACTGACATGACTCACACTGAAAACTGTGCGTTCCTACACCAGAAATCATGTTTTATTTTATCAGCCGGTGGATGCCCAAGTCTATAGTGCCACTGTAATGCAGAAACAGAAGAAGACAGTGCTGAAGCTAGAGGTGTAGTGCCGCTCCTTTTCAAATCATCTAGATAGTAGAGTCCGTCAGGTCCTTCATGCCCCCACCAATCTTCATCCTCGTGCGATGGTCGTGAAAAAACATAAGTACCCGATACAAAGGTCAAATTGCAGTTCAAGTTACATACAATTTTACTGACAGCTAACAAATTTAGCAGAAGATTGGGCTCATATAGAGCAGATCTCGGAAGAACTTGAGCATAAATATCACCAATCCCAGACACAACAGATTTGGATCCGTCAACAAGCATAACAACAGATTTGGCACATAGTTTAGATAATTTAGAAAAAAGAGAATGATTGCCAGAGATGCGAAGAAGCTCCAGAATCAATCACCCATTTGGTATTAGAAGCTCCAAAATCAATCACCCATTTGGTATTACTAGCACTAGAAGAGGAAGCCCTTAGAAAGGTAGAATCACAACCAGTGTAAGTTGCAACATGAAATCCAAATTCATCAACAATAGAAGAGGAAGTGCCAGTTTTCTCTAGCAGGAGTCGTTTCACTTCTAAGCGAATGAACTCAACAGTGGAGGAACTCGAAGTCACAACAGTAGGAGTCTTGAGAAGCACCCTCAAACGCAACATTGGCCCACGCAGGTGTGCCATTTTCTTCTAACACATGTCCTCCGTGTGGTTGGAGCGACCACAAAAGTCACAGTACTGCTGAACCACAGTACCTCCAGAGACATCAGCAGATGAACCACGACCAAGGGACCCACATCCTCTACCAGAACCAGGAGGACGGTTGTCCTGAGGTCGACCTCGACCCCTACCACGGCCTCGACCAGCCATGGCAGCAAGAGTAGTAGTGTCACCAGTGTCAGAAATCGGGTCAGATGAAGAAGTCGGCAGGCGTTGAAGATGCTGAAATGCACTCTCCAATGTCGACAGTGGATCACTGGAAAGGATCTGATCAACCACTCCAGCGTATGAGTCAGGAAGTCCGCATAAGAACTGAACAACCTAAAGTTCCTGCCGTTGTCGCTGCATAATGGCTATGTAAGTAGAAAGGGGATGGAGATTCTCCAGTTCCACCCAAAAGCCTTTGAAAGACAAAAAATAGTCAGCAATATTGGGCCAGAAAAATGTAGACGGGTTAGCTGTTTGTTCAAGTCAAACACCTTCAGATTCTTGCTGCGAGAGTACGTACTGGCCAGTTGATCCCACATCTCTTTGGCAGTCGGAAGACGAAGAGTAACACTGATGCGAGTTTCACTCCTGTTCAGGATCCACGTCACCACAGTAGTCATCTTTGACCGAATCATTGTAGACCTTTTTATCCTTGGACTCGGTAGTACTGGGCGGAGCAGGAGGCCGATCCTTAGTCAGATGGGAGTGCTTGCCTTGGGATTTTGCAAAAATCTCCATGGAGCAGACCCAGTGTTGATAGTTGCGCCCATCTAACTTCACGATAGTCACTTGACGACGAAAATCATCATGGGAGGAAGCTATGACAAAAATCGAGTCCAATAGCAAAAAAACAGCAACACAGAAAGTACCACCTAGATCCTCGACGGCATCAACAGACAACAAGGGACTGGATGGACCAGTTTACATGAAGGCTACGCCGAGGCACAACAGATAACCCGGCGGCTCAAAGGTCAACGTAGACAGAGGAGAAGAAGGCTCCGAAGAGCCTCAAGACGTGTGTCTGGCGGCGGCAAGCAGCCCTGCGAGCTGCAGTTAGCGGCCCAACGCCCACAGTGGCAGGGGCTGCCGGCGGCAGCGAGTCACAACGGCAGGGGCGGGGAAGAGATGGAGGTGGTGACAACGATGAGAGGAGAGGGAGGGGTGGGCGACGACGTAGGGGGTGAGCGGCGGCTAGGAAACCTGCTCTGGTACCATATTGAGAGGGTTTACTGTAAGGGTTAGGGTGCACAATGTGTGTACCCCATATATTTTTAAAAAGAACAATTACATATAGGTCCACATAGAATAGGAAAATAACAAGTGAATATAAAGAATTGACTTAAGACCCTATTTAACAACAACAAACCAATCGAAACCTTAAGCGACACTTTTTGAATCACAAGAGGTTGGATGTTCTTGCTGATGTACCCATTCCTTTTGCAACTGAATCTGATAGGGAGGAGAAAAGGTGGTCGGGGAGGTTCCCATGCTGGCTACATATTGCTATGTTGGAGGCTCAAGCAGAAGAGTCGGAGCTTGATGACAATCCAATAGGTTTTCTTTTTTGAGCTTAGTAAGGCAAATGGGGTGGATGTTCTTGCTGATGTACCCATTCCTTTTGCAACTGAATCTGATAGGGAGGAGAAAAGGTGGTCGGGGAGGTTCCCATGCTGGCTACATATTGCTATGTTGGAGGCTCAAGCAGAAGAGTCGGAGCTTGATGACAATCCAATAGGTTTTCTTTTTTGAGCTTAGTAAGACAAATGGGGTGTTTCTTTTCAGGGAAATCAGATGAAGGCACAATCTTTGCAAGTGTTTGAATTGTAAACATCTCAATTTGGATAGGCTTTAGCTGTTGTCATCTCCAGATCTAAGGATTGATGCCTAAGAGCCAGAATTCGGAAAAGTTTGAGCAGTACATTAATTTTTATTTTTGGAGTGATGCTGATGCTTTACTTTCCATGATTTTTGGATGGGCTTGTGTTTTTCTTCATTTTCGCATGCTTGGGGCATACAAGACCCTTTGGAATTTTACTTGCTCGTATCTTTATGTTTTTGTTTTACACACTCAATTTAAACTCCAATTGGCTTTTTGTAAGTGGCTCAGAAAACTTAGGAACTCAAATCTCTTTTAAATTTGCCTTGATCATTTACTAAGTCAGGAACTCAAGTTCTGGCAACTTATCATGGAGTTCTATGCATAGTTTTCAAGGCGGCCATGCGGTGGTCTTGCTTGGTTGGGTGCCTAGAGTGCCTAGGCTTCAACATGTGTGTCTGTGTGTGTCTATATGTATAAGGTATTTATGAGTATATTTTATGATCTACACTCAAAATAGTAATGTAAGAGTGAGCTTGTAGCTTAAAAAGCATGTTAGAGAGTCTATATTAGCCTATTTAGTTAATAGGTTAACTAGTTAGTGGGCTTTTGTATCTCAGCCCATTTACATTACTTGCGTCCTAAGTCTTAGGGCGTCTCCCCTCTCTTATATAAAGAAGAGGGCGTCCAATCTTGTATTCATCCCATTGCATTCAATACAATCTTATTCTTAACATGGTATCAGAGTGGTGAACAGTAACTCCGGCGGTGAACAATACGCGTCGTGAACAGTACACCGGAGTGAACAGTAATTCCTGTGTGAACAGACGACGTTCACTCCTGAGGGAAACCTAGCCGCCGCCGCCCCTCCTTTCCGGCGCGCACACAACCCTAGCCGCCGTCGCTCGTCTTTTCCAGAGAGCAACTGAGGGGAAGAACCCCCGCTTGCGGGCGACCGTCGTAGCCATGACTTAGGCCGACCGCCCGCCAGACACATCCCGGCCTCCATGGCTTCTCTTTCTCTTTCTTAAAGATTTAATTTTTTCTTTTCGTACGCCGGCTATCTCCGTCCCTGTGCATCCAACAGCCATAACCGCATGCCTCCAAGCAGCCATAACTGCGGGTCTCCAAGCAGCCATCTCTGCGCCTTCGCCGTCTATCGACGCCACTATCACCATCTAACAGCAACATCGTAAGCGCTGCCAATCGCAGAAGCAACAACCATCATCGCCATCAAGCAGCAATCAGCCGTCGTCAACCTGCTACCCGTCGTCCAGAAAGATCTCAGTACTACCGACGTTAACTTGGTAGTACCAAGTTCTGCACATGCCATCTCCTGACGTCCTCAACATCAACCTTCATCGTCGCTCGTGGAGAGGCTCCGCCCTTGGCTCCGCATGCATCCTCTTGGCTTGCAATATCTCCGGAGCCGTACAGGAGACCCTTTGTCATCTCCTCCGTTACGACCAAGTGCTACATCAACTGAGTGACATAATCCGACCCTTTTGTTTGCTACATCCCGCAAGTTGCTACTCTTCATCAGCTTCCCAGTTATCTTCATCATTCCACCATCACCTCCCATCTATGTCTACTCCTAGTTATTAATTCCCCCCATATTCATTATGCCTATTCGGATCCTTAATCGGTCATATCTTTGCTAATCGGATCCAAGTTTTAGCCTAATCAGATTTTTCGAGATTAGATCCATTTATTTTTCTATCCGGATCTTACATTGACCCATTTGGCATATTCTCTCCGATTATCGGTTTCATTCTCCACATTTTACACATCTCCATATATCACAAAATCCTCTCAAATCTCTTTCCACAGTGCGGGGGGGTCATATGCCCATTTCTCCACACCAAACACTCGTCGTATTTGGTGTGTGGGGGGGATAGAGAGGAGAGGAAGAGATGAGAAGAGAGAGAGAGTGAGAGAATATGTATGAGAGAGAGAGTATGAGAAGAGTGATTTATGTATTCAGGCTATATATGTTCATGGCTATTATCTTCATGGAGCTTTGCATTGTTCAACACATATGTTCTCTACTTCCAGGCAACAATGAAGGATCTTCATTCAGCATCAACACCGAGCTATCCGCGTTCGTACCGTGTTATGTACGTCAGGTGTTGATGGTGTTGTACTTCAACTGCATTCACATGAGACAGATGGGTGCTTCTTCAGATTTTTAGAAGCTCAACAAGCTTGCCAATCTACTTCTGCAAGGTTGATTCATCCAGTTTATCTTCACCGAGCTGCTTCATCACGTCTTCTCCGAGCGACATCTGTTTTTACGGCATCGCCTTCCGCTGATCTACTTGGGAATTTCCTTGATGGATGATCTCCTTTCTCGTCAAGCCCCAAGGTTCATGCGCCAGAGTTATGGTACCTGCATCATATCACCAGCATATCGTCCGTTCGTGTTCGTGTCACGTTATGGACGTCTTCCCAGACAATTTGAAGATTCTGCTATTGCTTCATTGACATTGGGCATCCGCGTTCGTGCCACGTTAAGTATGTAATCCAATGAAAATGACTTAGTGATGGTGTTGAGGACCGTGTGCTCCAAGTGGCGAATTACTGTTGCGGTATTCAGGTCCCATTTCAGATGTTCTTCATTCTAGATGCACTCCAAAAGACCTTCATCAAAGCTCGAGGATCTCCAACCTACAGAATACAATTTACAATTTCAAAGAAGGAGGCATTGTCACCACATAGTTTAGGGGGAGTATTAATTAAGGGGGAGTATCAGATTTTGTATGGGGAGTGATATTTATCTTTTATCTTTCATTTATCATTTCTTTTATCGTTTTATCGAGTCTTGTAACCTCCAAACTTTGGACATATGTTTCACCCATGCTCCAGCTTGAGGGGGAGTATTGTTAGAGAGTCTATATTAGCCTATTTAGTTAATAGGTTAATTAGTTAGTGGGTTTTTGTATCTCAGCCTGTTTAGATTACTTGCGTCCTAAGTCTTAGGGCGTCTCCCCTCTCCTATATAAAGAAGAGGGCGTCCAGTCTTGTATTCATCCCATTGCATTCAATACAATCTTATTCTTAACAAAGCATGAAAAACACTTACATATATCAAATAGATGTTAAAATGACACCATCCAAAATGAAAAAAACCCAGGAACAAAATTTGTCTAGGAGCCCCTAGGTGGCCAGCCAAACAGTCCTAGGCACTTGACCGGGCACTCATTTTTCATTTTAGGTAGGTGAGGGGCCTAGTTGGACCCCCTTGGGCGCCTAGCTGCCTCAACAACTATGGTTCTGTGTATATGCGGAACAGCCTTATGGAATTCCTAGCAAAATAAATGAAAAACTAGTTCCATGCTAACATCTTTCTTAAACCTTTTATTGTGTCTTTGCATCATTTTTTTAAATCTGTACAATCAAATTGTTACAGACAACCTATCAACTAACTCTATATAACTTCTATGTCAGATCAACAACGAACCAATTTTATGGAATTCAGCAGAGTTACCAATTCTGGAAACAGAACTAGAGTTCCCAGAACAAAAGTTCTGCATAACTTCCAATCTGCAACAAGCCAATCAGACACTGAACTTCTATTTGGGGAAAAATCCAAACAATTGTCTGAAATATTCAAATGTTGTGGTGCAACCATCCACGTGTCTATAATATGTAGTTGGTTAACTGCATTTCCTTCTAGCCACTGTAATCGCTATTATCTGGCACTTCAATGCTAATCAGCGACCGTCCTCACTTTTAGTTACTAACGTTGAGATCAATCCTTTGGCTGCTTCTTGTTACTCCCACCACCAGCTTCATCCTTGGTTGCAGCAATCGATCTGTGCTTCATGCTGCTCTTCAACAGCTTCTTCCTTTCTATGGTCATATGAAGTGGCCCTATTTCAATGAGAACAACTTCTGGCAAGCCAAAGACCCGATTCATAAAAGATGGAGAAAGGCAAAAAGGGTTAACTTTGTTAAATTCTACCCATGGTTTCCGACCCTGTTGACCTGTTCAACTGCTGCAGGTCTTTCTACTCGTTTTAGAACTTAGCAGCAAAGCTATGCCTTGTTTTGGAGTTTAAAGAAAACACAGGCCTGATGTGGTTCTGATTCAGCCGCTGACAGACCTTTTTTCTTCTTCTAGAAATTATTGGTCTTAGGAAAATTCCGGAAAGAAATGAAAAAAAAGGCTACAGAATTTCTAATTAGCTCCATGGCAACTATTGGAACATTCTTGCATTAGAATGGCATCTCGGACTGGGTTATTTGTCAGCGTGTTTATGCCTGAGCTGATATTTGAGGAGACTCTACTATGCCACAATTGGTTACATGGAATTGAAAGCTTTCCCATCCAGACCGTTGTCATGGAAAATTAAAGCTTATTCTATTTACCTCCTCAAATATGGCGACTACATGCCACATACCTATTTGCATATTGGTGATAAATGAAAGATACCATACTTTTAAGGGGGCATCATGTCAGTTTCCCCTAAGTTTGCTGATTTGCCTGGCTTCTCCGATACAGTGAAATAAGTGATGGGATTATATCTTGGCAAAGATTCATTTTTGGATTCTGATGCCATTTGCTTGTTAAGTTTCTCAATTCCTGTTTTATAATCTTACCGCATTGGAACAAGTAACCAACAGTTTTTCTGGTGTGTAATTCTAGTTATAGTCTCCCACAAGTGCAGGTTTCACAATATCAGTTGCCCTGGGATGGCAGTAGATAATGGTTTTGTATTCATATTTTGTTTCTAAAACTTGCACGCTATGGTATCTCATAGATTTTAGAGGATTTGGTGGTGTATGTGCGTGCATATTCGGGTGGGTGCAAAGGAACATTGCATGCATCCCAATTACTGCTGTAAAAAACAGACTTTCATCTGTTTGAGACCTGCAAAGCTACGTTAATTTTGAATAAACTTTTGAAGGATGACTCCTTCGACAATATGTTGTGTGGTTTGATAAGAACATGGGTGCACATATCTATGATCAAAATAGATCGGTTGAAGTATTTGAAATGCCTGTTCTTCATTGACTTAGATTTTTTCATATTTGCCATCATCATCATCATCATTTTCATCATCTAAGCCTCAATCCCAACCATGTTGGGGTCGGCTACATGGATCCTTGTTTCCAATCAGCTCTTGGGTCATACTCTGATCAAGATGTAAAGATTCGAAATCTCTCTGTTAACGTAAGGGAGACGGGATCTGTGTGTTGCACTAGGCAACGTGAGAAACCCAATAGGGTTCTCCTCTCTTATTTATAGTAAAGGGAAAATTACATGTAGGTACAGCAGTAATATGAAATATGAAATAAACATAAAAGAAAGATATATTAACACTCCCCCTCAAGCTGGAGTGTACACATTGTGGATGCCCAGCTTGCCACATAAATTCTGGAACACTGCTGGACGTAATGGCTTTGTCAAGATATCAGCTAGTTGATCTTCAGACTTGACATATGGCATCACAACATTGCCATTCTTTATCTGATCTCTGATGAAATGACAGTCAACTTCTATATGCTTTGTGCGCTCATGGAAGACAGGATTCCTGGCAATATGTATAGCAGATTGATTGTCACACTTGAGAATCATGGGAGTTTGAATCAAAATCTCCAGTTCAGATAAGACAGATTTGATCCATTGTAGTTCACAACATGCATGTGCCATAGCACGGTACTCAGCTTCAGTACTAGACCGTGCTACCACTTGTTGTTTCTTGCTTTTCCAAGTGATCAGATGATCACCAAGAAAAGTGCAGTAGCCAGATGTGGATCTTCTATCAGCTTGATTACCAGCCCAATCTGCATCTGCATAACCTGTGAGAGTCAAAGAAGATGGAGGACTCTTTGGTTTATAATAAGTGATCCCCTTTCCAGGAGCACTTTTCAGATATCTCAGAATCCTGCATACAGCTGTCCAGTGTGACTGTTGTGGTGTGCACATATGTTGACTCACTACTCCAACAGCAAAAGAAATATCAGGTCTTGTGACAGTTAGGTAGATTAACTTCCCAACTACTCTCCTGTAATGTCCTGGATCTGAATATGCAGTATCATCGTCCATCTCCTTGATGTGATAATCCATAGGAGTGGATACTGGCTTAGAATCAGTCATACCTGTTTCCTGTAGCAAGTCAAGCACATACTTCCTCTGGGATAGATTTATACCTGCATGGGATCTAAGAACCTCAATCCCTAGAAAATATCTCAGTTTCCCCAGGTCCTTTGTGTGAAAGTGTCGTTGTAATTCTTCCTTCACACGTGATATGCCTGTAGAATCGCTGCCAGTAATCACAATATCATCAACATAGACAACAATAATGATTGACCCACAAGAAGAGTTTGAATAAAATAGAGAGTGATCAGTCATGGAACGAGAGAAGCCCATCTGTAAAACAACAGCACTGAACTTGTCAAACCAAGCTCGAGGAGATTGCTTTAGCCCATAGATAGCCTTCTTTTATTTGCAGACTTTCTGACACTCCCCCTGAGCAACAAAACCTGGTGGTTGCTCCATGTACACTTCTTCTTGAAGATCTCCATGAAGAAAGGCGTTCTTGACATCCAGCTGGAAAATAGGCCAGTCAAAGGTAGTAGCTAGGGATATAAGGATCCACACAGAATTGAGACGAGCAACTGGAGAAAAGGTCTCAAAGAAGTCCACTCCATATGTCTGTGTGTAGCCTTTTGCTACCAATCTGGCCTTCAACCGCTCAATAGATCCATCAGGGTTGTGTTTGACTGTGAAAACCCATCTACAGCCCACAACTGTCTTCCCCTCAGGTAAAGAAACAAGATCCCATGTGCCATTGTCAATCAGAGCAGAGAATTCTACCTGCATTGCCTGCTGCCAACCACTGTCCTTCAGAGCATCTAAGTGATTTCTTGGTATCGTAATGGAGTCCATCCCAACAGCAAATGCACGAGCCTGTGTAGATAAGTGCGACAAACAACATACATTTGATATGGGATGTCTAATAGTACATGAACGTGTACCTTTCCGGACAGCAATAGGAAGATAAAGGTCAGAAGCCTCTGCAGGAATCTCGTGAGTAGAAGAAGACGGAGGAGGCTCATGGACTTGTGTCGCTGCCTCATCTGGATCCTGTCTACCTCGCCTGTGATAAACCTGGTTATATGGCTGAATGATAGGTGGATCATGCGGTATCTCCTCAACTATGATAGGTGGCACTCCCTCACTTGGCACATGTGTGGGTGGCACTCCCTCACTCAATTGCTCCCCCTTGCTCATAGAATTTGCAAAATATGGACTGGTTTCATGAAAGGTGACATCCTTAGAAACAAACATACGACGCAAACTCGGGCAATAACACTTGTAACCTTTACTCGTACCAGAGTATCCAAGAAATAAGGTTTTCAAAGACCTAGGAGAGAGTTTGTCTTGTTTGGGATCAAAGTTATGAACGAAGGATGTACAACCAAAAACCCGAAGCGGAACATGAAACGGTTTATCCATAGGGCGTAAGACAGAGAAGGGAGTGCGTCCATGCAAAACAGAAGAGGGCTGCCGATTAATAAAAAACAAGCAGTGAGAAGAGCTTCAGACCAGAAACGTTTAGGCACATTCGATTCAAACATGAGAGATCTAGTGATATCCAAAAGATGGCGATTCTTTCTCTCAGCAACGCCATTCTGCATAGGAGTGTGAGGGCAAGATGTGTAATGAATCATACCAACCGAACTGCAAAACTCATTCATCGCTTTCTGAACATATTCAAGGGCATTATCAGATTGAAATTTTTTGATATTGCAGTTAAATTGAACCTGAATTTGTTTATGAAAATGTTTGATAATGGAAAGCACAGATTCACGACTTTTCAATAGATAAATCCATGTCATGCGAGAGTAATCGTCCACAAAGGAAATGAAATAGCTAAAACCATTATAACTCTGGTTTTTAATAGGACCCCATACATCACTATGGACTAACTCAAACGGACTAGAAGCCCGATTATTGACACGAACAGGATATGATAACCGATGATGTTTGCCCAACTGACACGACTGACACTCTAGAGAAGACACATGAGCTAGATCTGGTTCCAACTTCTTCAAGCTTTCTAAGGATGGATGTCCATATCTGCAATGCCACAGCAAGGGGGAACCACTCAGCATGGCGGAGGAAACTGGAGCAGGAGGTGGATGGCGAGGTAGATAATCACCAGGAAAGAGGTAGAGATCACCTTTCCTAGGCCCCCCACCAATCATCTTCAAACTCTTGAGATCCTGTAAAACAAAACAAGAGGGCCCGAATGTTACTGTGCATTTTACAGTGTCAATCAACTTGGCAACAGAAAGCAAATTGAATGGAAATTCAGGTACAAAATGAACAGATTTCAAATCAATATCTGGTGTAAGAGACATAGATCCACTAGCTACCACCTTCCTCACAGAACCATCTGCCAAAGTAACAGATGGATGAGGAATATAAGAGTCAAGTGTGCGGAGCAATGTCCTCATACCAGTCATGTGCTGGGAGGCACCAGAGTCAACCACCCAGGGATTTGCGGATCCAGAAGCCATAAAAGATGTAGCCTGATTACCCGCTGTAGATGCAAGGGTTGCTGTAGAAGAAGATGAGGCGCCCATATTCCAATGTTGAGTTGCCTGAATAAATATGTCATATTCCTCCTGAGTAAGTGTGATGCCAGAAGAACTAGAGCTCGCAGCAGTAGAGTCTGAAGTGGCACAATTGGCAGCTCCAACAGGTGGGGCTGCAGGTCTGCCATGTTTCTTCCAGCATTTCTCGACAGAGTGCCCAGGTTTGTCACAGAAAGTACATCTAGGACGAGTCCCACGTCCTCTGCCCAAGCCAGGTCTGTCAGACGGTGTAGGTGCAGGTCGTCCGCCTTGTATTGCTGCAGTAATAGATGCATGAGAATCTCCAGAAGGAACAACAGGAATAGTATCAACTGACTCAAAGGTGGACTGCTGAATCCTAGAGAAAGCTTTTGCAAGGCTCGGTAATTTATCTGACGCAAGGATCACACTTCTTGCTGAACCAAATGAGGGGCTAAGTCCAGATAGAAATTTAGCAGTGACAAGATCATCTCTATCCTTAATCTGCTCAGCAACCTTCACTGGATGATAGTAGCTCAACTCCTGGGAGAGCGCTTGAATCACACCGAAATACTCTTCAAGTGGTCTATCACCCTGTCTCTCTGCAAACAGACGATCATAGATCATAAACTGGCGAAGAGCGTTCTTCTCTTGAGCATAGTGCTGCTTGACGGCATCCCAGATCTCCTTAGCTGTAGAGTAGAACATGAACCTGGAAGCGATAGAAGGTTCCATGCTACCCCATAGCCAAGTCTTCACTAGGCTGTCAAGACGTTTCCACTCGGCATAGTCTTTGTCAGTGCTAGCGAGGGGTGCAGAATCAACGAACTTTGCCCGATCTCGCGATTCCAAGACAGTATGAACCGCATTCATCCATAGCAAAAAGTTCTTCCCATTGAGCTTGATAGGAATAGGCGAGACCTCTCCATAATAGGTCTTATTCTCCATAATGCAACTGGGATATGTGTGACGGAGTGATACACGTCACAAAGAAGGCTGAGTGGACGGATAGATACACGTCCCGTGACGGAGAGATACACGTCACAACAAGAACAGAATAAGGGATGCGTTACTGACGCATCGACAGCCTTCAAGCGGGATGTTCCTAATCACACATGAAGGAGATGTGATTAGGAAGGCACGATGGAAGAGACGAGACCTCCGGGTAGGGCTTTAGAGAGCCGTTGGATCAACCGGAAGTCCCCAAACAGCAAGGTTGGCCTCCAAAAACGAATCGAAAAGTTGCTGAAAACTTTCCGAAAAACGTAGACGAAGCCCCGGTGTCGAGCTACTGAGCCTACGGTAGCATAGAGAGAGCCACCGGAGGCCCAACGGCAAGAGACGAAGGCGGAGAACCCCCTAGCCGGCCAGGAGCAGCGGCGCCGGCAGTGGGAGGGAGCCCCGCTGCTGCCGCACGCCGGCGGCTAGCAGGGATGCCGCACGGGCGGCGGCGGCGGCCTGGAGAGAGAGGGGCCGGCGGCGCCCTGTAGGGAAGAAGGGAGAGGGAGGGAGGGGATGCGGCGGCGCTAGGAGAGGGAGAAGCGGAAGCGGCGTCGGATCACGTTGCTCTTGATACCATGTTAATGTAAGGGAGACGGGATCTGTGTGTTGCACTAGGCAACGTGAGAAACCCAATAGGGTTCTCCTCTCTTATTTATAGTAAAGGGAAAATTACATGTAGGTACAGCAGTAATATGAAATATGAAATAAACATAAAGGAAAGATATATTAACACTCTCTTTATAAGCTCTTCCCAAGTTAATTTAGGCCTGACTCTGCTTCTTTTAGTTGTGTTTGACTCAATAATCTTGCTTCGAAAATAGGTGCATTTGTCAGTCTGTGTTGTACATGTCCATACCATCTTAGATGACCTTCACACAATTTGTCCTTGATTGTCACCATCCCCACTTTGTTTCTAATATAGTCATTCTTGAAACGATCTTTTCTCGTCTTCTCGTATATTCATCTTAGCATACACATTTCAATTACATTCATCTTGTTGAGATATTGTTTCTTCACTGCCCAATATTTACTCCCATATAGCATGACTGGCCGTATAACTGTTCTGTAAAATTTGCTTTTTAATCTGAGAGGGATCTTCTGGTCACATACTACTTTAGTTGCACTCCACTTCAACCATCCTGTTGTATTCCCGTGACAAACATCATCACGAACCTCACCCTCTCTTTCAATAATAGAGCCCAAGTAACGACTTATCACAAATTGGTACATCCATTCCATCCAACTTGACCCCAAAATTTACACATCTAGATTGGCTAAAATCGCAATGCATATATTTAGTTTTTCTTCTACTGCTCATAAATCCATTAGATTCCAATGCATTTCTCCAAAGTTCAACTTTATCATTCAATAGTTCTTTTCTTTCATCAAACAACACAATATCATCAACGCATAACGTGCACCAAGGGATATCATCTTGAACATGCTTTCTCAACTCATCCATAACAAGAACAAATAGATAAGGACAGAGTGCTGCTTGATGTATCCCAACGATGATAGGAAAAGTTTGTGTCTCTCCTCTAAGGAGTCCTAATACTTGCAATTGAATCATCATACATGTCTTTAATTAGGTCAATGTATTGGATGGGCACACCCTGTATATGCAAAATCCTCCATAACACTTCCCTGGGTATTCGATTATAGGCATTTTTCAGATCAATAAACACCATATGAAGATCTCTTTTGTTTTCTCTGTACTTCTTAATAAGCCTCTTTATCAGAATCTTTTCATATTTGTAATTAATTAAATTATAATGTGTAACGTTCTGATTAATATGAAGGTTTTAGTTCCATATACAACTAAGTTACAATGTTAATGATTTACTTTGAAGTAGAAGACGAGGGCAACAAGTTGTGCTAGTCTTTTTTGGACGGCAAAACCCATATGAAGCTAGTCGGAATAAATACATTTATTCAATATCTTGCTAGTGTTATCCTAATTTTACTTTTGTTGTGAAGCTGTGAAGGTCTTATAATTAAAACTTTGGACGGGGATGCTACATATGAACCTTCCAAGCGATCAAATAATTGGTTGAAACTGAAAAAAGATTACATGGACAGGTATGCATTATTGTACTGTTATTTTACGTAGTATTTTATTTTCGATGCGCTGTCTTGTCTCTACCTTATTTTTTTTGTTACGTCACTGTTACAAACATTGATACAATTTCGATGTTGTGTAGTGTTGGTGACTCTCTGGATCTTGTGCCAATTGCTGCATTTCACGGTCGTGGGAAGCGCACAGGTTCTACTCTATCCAACTTTACTAATATGATAATTTCTCAGCTGTGCAGCTAATTCCTTTATCAAAAATCTTCTTTAGACTTGGCAAATGGATCTAAATACGTTTTGATGTCTGTGAGACTATAGCACTGCTTTTCATTGTAGACTGTACTTTCAGATGAATATATAATTCTTTGAGATGAAATTTGTATTTAGCTGTTTGTCAAGGGCCTCCAGGTGTGGTTAGGTTTAGGACTGGTCAAATGCGTGTCTATTCTGTTCTAGTTGGATATTTATCAATGTTAATGACCTCTGTACCAGTAGGTTTACATAAGCCATATTACATGAATTATAGTTCTCTTATGAAATGTTAAATTTATCTTCTTGGATTTGTAGGTGTCTATGGTTCATTCCTCCTCGCTTGCTACGATGAACAAAATGAGGAGTACCAGAGCATATGCAATATTGGTAAGGACTGATGAAAGCAATTTGATTACCGGGCAGCTGGTTTTGCTAAAAAGGGTGATGGGAAAGAATTTTATGCCTATCACACTTGGTTCTAGCTAATATAAACCTTGGTCATCCTGTTTTGCAATGGATTAATAACCACACATCTGGTTTCATGGTGCACTAGCAGTTTGACACGGTCTTAGAATTCTAAATGGGTTTATCATATAACTTGTAGCTTTGATAGATACTTGATACTGTAAACTGTAAGAGAGGTTACTAGATGGAAGTTTTAATAATGTAGGTACCGGATTTTCGGAAAAAGTCCTGGAGGAGCGTTCTGCTAGCCTGCGTAATAGTGTGATCCCGAAACCTAAGGTTGGATTACTTGGTTCTTGTTTATATATGTTAGATTGGATGTTCTCTACATTTCTAGCTTCTATGCTGAACTCTTGTTTTTACAGGCCTATTACCGATTTGGAGAAACAACAAACCCTGATGTGTGGTTTGAACCAGTTCAGGTAAGGAAGTGCCTCCTGCTTCAGTTCTGTCATTCTTCTATAGAACCTTTCATTGGTTGTTTGCTTGGATTAGTCCTCCCCACCCACATCACCCATGATTAGTGAGTGGCTGAGTGCATATACCCAAGTGGATTCTGCCTGGAGTTGTCATTCTGTCTGAACAAAATCATTCATGCCTCGTGTTGATACCTTGTTCATCTCTGTAATGAATTACTGCTGTGTATTTTTTGACAGGTTTGGGAGGTTAAGGCTGCTGATTTGAGTATCAGTCCTGTTCATCGTGCTGCTAATGGCATAGTGGATCCCAATAAGGTTAGTATAATTCACTGATTTTGCATGTACGATTTTTAGTTGGCACCATAGCAACGGTTCTGCTATTGGTAAGACATGCTATTATGATGTCAAATAAGATCTAGCTTTCAATATGATCATAAACCTCATATTTCTGTAAAAGGGAATTTCTCTACGATTTCCTCGTTTAATCCGTGTCCGAGATGACAAAAACCCTGATCAAGCTACCAGTGCTGAACAGGTATGTTGTGATACTGCTGCCGTTTCCATTCGAAAACCACATGTTTATTGGTGGTGTTCATCAATGCGTGAAATTACTGTCAGGTTGCTGAAATGTACCGTAGTCAGAAGATAAATCATACTAACAATCATGATGAGGAAGATGACGACTGAATCCTCACAGATACTCTCCTCTAGGTGGTGTGATTTATCATCCAGCCTTGATCAATATAAGGTAATCTAGTTGTGGAATATATATAGCGATCCAGTGAGAAACATCCTACAGTGAGAGCATAAGAGACATTTGAACAACAAAAAATTCGGAGCTGTTTTTAAAAATCTAGCCATATAGATGGGAAAAACATCATTTCATTTACCATCTCACAAAAAATTATTGCAACCAGACATTGTTTACATGTCCATATGTACAATATACATTTTTTACATCCAACGGTCAGCTTGAAATTCAATATAGAGCGTTGAAAAATATTCTGTTGTTGTGAATGATCTACAAATCGGATGGTGATGAAATTTTATACGAAAGTAAATATTAAGGTATACTTGTAATCTATACGGTTGGATTATGAAAATGTAATCTATGTGGAGAGTTATTCAAATGCCTCTCATGCTCTCACCAAGATATGTTTCTCACTGGATCGTTGCCATATATATATATATATATATGAACATCTATGCTTTTTTGAGGGAGGTATCAATGATTTATTTGCTTTCTAATTCTTTAGAATCTGGTCACTTCCATCTATCAAGGCGGTCACAGCTAGCCCATCGGGTGTGAATGCTTCATACAATTTGAATGCTTCTTGGCGCCTAGTGACTGAGGCATGCGAAAGATAGCATTGGTTTCATTCACACACCTATATGGAGTCTAGTGCAATCTGAAAAGAATTGATTGAGACTGAACTTCGCTTTGTACTTCTGCTGGAGCATAGCAAGACTCGTCTCGTGTCGTTATCATCAGATGGTGTTCGTTGTAAGATGTAGATTTTGGATGTAATAAGCTGCTCTCGTATGCCCCTCCTAAGAGAATTCTTAGTTGTGACTTGTAAACTATGAGGTTATCTATTTGAAACAAAATGTAATGCTCTGTCACTGCACAATCTTGTATTTTCTTTCTGGTAAATGCTATTGATTTTTGACATCAAGTGGTATACTAGTGTGTAAATACAATTTTTCTCCCAGTGACTAAGGTTTACAGAAATTTCAAATCATTGTAGTTTGGTCTGCTCTTAGGGTGTGGGTTACATCCTAAACTCTAAATTCAAATTCAAAACTTTCATGCGCATGTTTGTAAACTTTAAAACCTAAGCGTAATCTAAAATATTGTAAACTTGAAACCCTAAGCCTAATCTAAAATATTGTCTTTGATATTCCTAAACCCTAAATTTAATATCATAAACACTGCAGATCTAAATCCTTAACCCCAAATGCTCTTAGGTTGAGTGCTTTGTTTTATAGGATTTCCGCATGATAGTGTAGAGAGTTGTGTGGAACCGAACGCCCTAGTGAGTTTGCCTGTTTGAGCACGATGTATGCCTTAAAGTTGTATGTTAAAAAGAAAGAAAGCAGTACGGCAGCCTCGGTTCCTTCGAGATACGAGTTCTCCAGGACTACCGTAGTCATTGAAGTTGGGGCTACCTGACGACAGTTGGTCATTGAAGACTTGGGCTGGGTGTATGCACTATGCGGCTTGGATCCTATCGTTTAAACAGAATATTAAGGCAGTGTACTCTTTAAATGTTGATTAATATAGATGCATGATAACACAGACTGAGAAACGATAACTAAAAAGATGTTTTGTAGGCTACTTTCAAATGGGAATTAAGTACATCAACATGTACTAGCCCCTAAAATGGCACATCGTGCAGTTTTGGAAGCAGTTTCTGACTTATGATCAGAGAGTCTGTTTATACTCGTGTCAGCTCCGTACTGAATCGACCATAGTCTGCTGGCAGGCTGCTCCCGGGAAGCAGCTGTCCAATCCATGACACTGACTGTCTAAGTCATCCCAGGCAAGTAATTAGCAGTGAATCCCCTTAAATGCCCATTTTTCGAAATTCATTTGTGGGATTTCCATGCTTGTATTCAAGTTGTCAATCTTCCAGAAACACCCATTGTCTAGCTCATTTCGATACCACTCTCTTCGTCAATGCTGAGAAATCAATTAACATGTCTGCTGCGTTCTACTTGTAATATGATCCAATATTCTTGTCCCACACATACTCTAGTGAATGTTAAACCCTCAAGATCTTGCATTATTTGGGCCAGTCCTACTACTACACCCAACAATGCCGGCAAGGATTGTAGCACACCCTTCAAAGCCTAGCACCTTTCTCGTTCAAACAGAAGTATGATACACCTGTCTTAAATTCTATGCAACACAACCTTGCCCTCCCGTAACATCACTGTCGTACACATGAAGCTCTAACCACCAATTTTTTATTGCTTGACCAAGTACAACAACAACAAGACGTCCTCAATAGTTTCTTTCCGTCGTGGATGATTATAAGCATCTTTCACTCCTCTGACGTGGACATCATTTTTATCCGATCACGCATTTGCTCACTTTATCATTTCTGGAGATCTTATCCAATTGACACAGAATGGGCAGAAAAGAAGTCAAGCAGTGCTAGTGGGCCCATACTTGTTTCCGGCCAATGATGGCTACACATCTCAACCAGTCTCACTTTCGGTCCGTGTAGTGGTTGAGGTATTGCTCTAGATATGCAACCACCAACCACTTCGCGACAACGCATCATGGATCCATTCATGAGATCGAAAGTGTCTGTCCTTTGGAGGACTAATTACCTGTTGAAAAAATAAACAGTGAGGCTAATTATATGATCCGGAATCTCTGTTGCCAAGTGCACTGTTCAGTCTGTTCTTAGTGACGGAATCTTTAATTTCACTTTCATTATGGCAGACCGCATAATTGCTTTTAATGAGTCATATATAACATTACACATGCGTGAGACACGGAATCCAGAATCCTTTGAGATGCCATATGCAAGCTCAAAGATGAATCACACACTCATACCAGTTTTTGTCTTCTACATATTCTTTCTAGCTTCTTTTCTTCCGTGCTTGATCTTTAATCCCAGAGTATGATTGAAACGACTTGTAAGAGGCTTCACCTCTTTGAAACCTCACAATTTACATCTATCATTTGTACTAAAAAAAACTAAATAAGTTTGAAAACTTTTATCACTAGGCCAAAGTTGGGCTTGGATGTTGGTATTCACGCCGACAGTGCCACCAAAGAAATTGATGCACTTGATACTATTGGTTGAAAATATCAAGAATGAGTCTCCATGTCTTGTCATTTGCTCAGTGATACATGTAGAAAGTCTTTGAAGTCAAAGATGTCAAAGCCCATGTTGTGTTAAGTCAGGGGCTTCCAAAGTCCGGGGAAACGCACATGTCGTGCCAAGTCAGAGGCTATCATGTTTTAATCATAATTTTTTTTCTTCATATATCTTCTTTCTATTTATCATCTAAGCGAGACATGTGATTCTCCCATGCTCCAGCTTGTGGGGGGAGTTTTAGAAGTAAAAGCCATAACATATCATATGATGTATAGGGCAAAGTCTGTAGGCCCATAGAGAGTGAGTCAGGTATGGAAGTCCTTAGAGTCATGTCCACCTTTTCTTATATAAAGGAGAGGGGTTCTCTTAATCCATCATATTGTCATCACATTATCAATATATCATCTCCATATCATCCCCCTTCTACGTGGTATCTGAGCATTGATCCTAACCCTAGAGAGAAAGAAAGCAACATCTTCAGCATGTGGGCGATCACCCGGTCTAAGATGGCTGCCTGTAGAGCCATCTTTGTCACCTTTTCCACATGAAAACATCTTCATCACCCTCTTTGTAGGGCCATCTCCATTACCCTATTTGTAGGGCCATATCCATCGCCCTCTCTCAATGTAGGGCCCTTTTTGTCTTCACCTTAATCTCCATTGTTAACTCCAGACCATATTCATCGTCTCATCATCTTCATCGTCGTCTAGCATCCCCCAAGTATTCATCTTCCATGGGTTCATCTTCCCCAAGCTCGAATATCAAATGCAACCATCCAACCATCTCCCTTGCTGTGACGCCTTGATGCGCCACAAAAGTGATATTACTCAAAGCAAAGCACAAAACTATCACTAATAACCATATTACCATAAACATGGTAAGTTAAAACTAATGTCACACATCCACCTCGAGTGGAAACATATAACACTTGAATCCACGAAAGCCTCCTGTCATGTATATACATATATTTTGCCAAAAGATTGTTACATACATCGTTCACAAGCTCACTGGCCTCAACTTGCTACATATGATAACCTGTTCATATACATACATGCCATATCTGTACAACAATGACATACTACTAAAACATCATCTCAATATACAAAACCACAAAACCTCCCCAAGGACCTAAGAGTACAGGGACGACACATATGACTCTACTACAAAACACAAGCACCTTATCCAACCTTTACACAACTGCTGCTCCTCTTGTTGCTCAACCTCAACAACACGATCTCTACCTCTTTGTGCTCGACCACCTTAAAGATGTGGAAACCCACAGGGTGAGATCAAATGTCCCAACGAGAGATATAACTCTTCGCCAATGTCTATTATAAGCATAAGTAGATTAAAGTAGGTAGATAACATTTTAGATACACTCAATGATATGTATAAAACTGATTAGAAGATTAAGCAATTTAGGCAGTTACCATTGAGAAATAGAACAATTATTCTTTTTAGAAGAAATACGAAGAACATGTATAATAGTTGATTTCTCTTATCACATTAAAATTCAAGAAATTAGTACAAGAATAAGGCAAAGGGGTCATCCAATGTGAATCTTGAATGACCCTAAGTAAATATACCACACGACTATATTATGTCTTTTTTATGCCCTGAGGATTTGAGGCGTACCACTCAAATCCAATCGACCACTACAAAGTCAAAATCAGTACCATACAAGATCTATGGAAGAGCTGAAATCCATGATCTCTCCAACACCTCCCGATCAGTACAAGAAAAAACACTGTAAAGACATAACAGTCAACTGCAAACATCGACATATAGTCAAGCTAATAAACACCTAGCCTTGGTACATGGCACAACGCTAGAGAATAGGCTCACGCATGGCCGTTCTAAAAAGAGGCAATCAATGAGTTGTACTGCTGCCTATCACATACCACATTAGAAGAGCATCTCATTCATCGACTTCTCAACAAAGGACTATGTATGACCACAATCATCCTATCCATACCGTAATTATGGATGCAAGGAGATACTTGACTTGCAACCCCACATATTTAAAAATATGCACTCTAAGTTTCTTGTAGGAGAACCTGTTTCACCATCCAGCAAGTACTGACGCTGAAGATGGATCTATGGTACATGGCAACTACATGACTAGGATTTCAGTGATTAGTTAGGCCAATTTGGGCATCTTTTAGTATCAATAAAGTTACAACATACATACCCAAAACAAACTCTACAAAGATAAGGGCATGATACAACTCCAGAAAATATAAAACGTATAAGATGTAAACTCATTACGCTATCACTGGATGTCATTGCCATTCGAGGCTATCAACATGTCACACAGCCATACAAGGCTATCACCACAATTGCACTATCATGGGATATCAATCCCTCTTCGCATCACTGTAGGATAACACCTCAGACTAGGCATTAAGCCTCTACCATGTCATAAGACCCATCACATCAACATGCCTCATAAAGGCTCATAACCATCACTTTGTGTCACATGATTACCATCATAGCATTCACAAGCTATAACAATCATTCATACATGGTTAATATCATACAAGTAAAAGAGAGCAATGATGCATACTCATTGTATACTACCACCTTGCCAAAGATAAACAACCATATCATAGAGCCACATTAGGGTTTTACACCACATCACTATCAACAACCTTATGTATCTCATCTTCCCACATTCTTGGAACATGTGGGTCAACCACTATCATCATTTCTTCTCCACGACACCAAACATCAACATGCTCAAGAAAAACCATCATATCAAGAGAGTAAGAGATAAAAGAGGTTGTTTGGTTGAAGAATACACATCATGATGGTCGAAGGTCATGGCCAAGACCAATGACCTACCATCACCACAACTCACCAAGAGTCAAAGAAGACTTGACCATGGTCATAGGCACATCAGCCACCAAGAGTACCATAAAAGGTCAGCGACCAAAACTATCAAAACATGTCAAAACATATGGTGAACATCAACATAGGGCATCCAAGCAAACCCTAGAAACTACTCTCAACACATCACCACTTCTCTCCTCATCAAACCAATACACAACAAGGCACCCCAAAGCACCATACTCTTTCTCATGATGCCAAGGCACAAAGGGCACAACCTACATGTGACAAATTTCAAGATAACCTATCAACATGGGTAAATTGCAACTTGGTCCAAAATAAGCAAACATAGCTCAAACAACATCCAAACAGGACCAAACTGAAACCACAAGCATGCCACAAGATATTAAGGCATCTCAAGATATTAGATTAAGGTTTAAGCATCTTATTAAGCAAAGAAAGCATACTCAAACACTAAGCTAGGTCAAGGGTCTTACACTTGCATCGTCATCACAAATCATGGTCCAACAACATTGACAAGTGAAAGTTATCTGAAACATTAGCAACCCCATGGTAATCTTACCCATGGTGGAAGTCTATCTCCTCCGTATGACATTTGTCTCTACTATGCCATGCTACATCCAAAGATCTTTTGTTCTTTGGTCTCCAAGGTCCGTCTCTACCTTCAAAATTTGCTAATGGAGATAGGGTAGAAGTCCATTGACATTTCTACATTGGACTTGGACGTATCCAAAAGTAAAAACTACGTTAGCGGTAGGTTATAAGACATGTATGTCATCTACATGACGTGTAACTTCATTCATAATGGAATTATCTATCAACACACAAATAGACATCCAACACGACGTGTCAATAGACATCTACTCGAATGAACATGTTGTGTTAGTGTCCAAACAATGTGTCTCTAGTAGTCTGTTAGCCATATTTGACAATCTACATGCCATGTAAGTGTCCAACATAGTGTGTCGCCATTAGGGTCTTCAAGTCAATCGACATCGACGACTGTAAACATAGTGTGTCATCTAGTCAACACTAACTACATTGTCATCTAGTCAACACTAACATGTAGTCATCATGCTTTAATCGTTAAGCAGTAGCTAACATGGCGTGTAGATCACACATGCCGTGTCCTAGATCAATTCTCTAGGGATCTTCAAGCATGTAACATTTAGTAGTCCACATGACGTTTCAAAAGTCAAAATTTCTCTAGCAAGTCTTGACATGGAGTGTCATTCATGCTACACGATGTGTCCAGTCTAGAAAAAGATCTCTCTTTATTGATTTTTTAATCAAATATATTATTAAACCTAGTCCATACCATGGAGATCTTCCCTCTCACCCTAAATTTGTTGGCCTAAGGGCCAGAGAAATCTCATTTTCTGGGATGCACAAAGATCCATTTATTTTCTTCCCTAGATCTTGTAATCGAGTCTGATACTACATCAAATCTGGTTATCGGTATGTCTAGACAAATCAACCTCTTTGAAGCACCATGAAGTCCTATACTCATATGTGTGATGCAGTTTGCTCTCAAGAACAAGATCTTCATCTCTGATGTGCAAGTATTCATCCCTTCCAAGCATAAAGTCAAGCTTTCTTAAGTGTAAGGTTGAGTTCTCTCAAGCCTATCAAGAAACCAAACACACACAACTTATCTATCCATATCAAGAAATCTGTCTCTAGTCATTTCTTCCCTCCCCACCCCATGTACCCTACTTCTAATTGAAGTCTTCTTACAAGGGAGTTTCTTGTTGTCTTTGTCCACTCCAACCACTTTTGTGATCTCTTTGTAGTTGGTGTGCGGGGTAGAGATGGAGGATATGAGAATAGGAGGATGAGGAGAAGAGTTGAGATGTAGAGTTCAGATATCAAAAAAGGAATGAGGAAGAATAACATTACCTAAATATGGCATTTTGTGCACTAAATGTGTTGTCTAGATGTCATTGTCCAATTCAAGGTCAATCCCTATCCTCGCCATTTAGATTCTGAGTTGTCAAGCATAGATCTATCATTCAGAATTAATTTTCTCACATCATCGTAAGTCAAAGAAGATGATTCCTCAGACCAATTAGACGTCATCAATGCTCTAGATTAGGCAGATATGTTTCTTCATTGACAATGTCTTGGTCATTCTACTTTGTCATCACTTCAATCTTCTAGAATTGGAGCACTTGGATTATTTTCCCATGTGGTTGTGTGTTGGTTCTGCATACTTGTCTTTTACTGAAGATCATTCAATCGACTACATCATTCCTTTTTATTTTATGTTCCATGTCAAGAACGTTGACCATATGCTACATCCTAATTTTCCCGTGGCACATATACTATCAAGTATTCTTCTCAAAACCAGTTCAACGATGGTAAAAACTGAGCTGTTAGACTTAGATTATCTTCACATGTTCCTTCATAATACTCCAACATAAAAACTCCAATCTATTCAGAGCTCCATATGTCTCAAAGACCCGATGTTCACCTAGCGTAAGTTTCAAACTAAAAGATGCCAAAGTTTATGTCGTGCTAAGTTAGGGGCTACCAAAGTCAGGGGAAGAGAACATGTCATGCTAAGTTAGGAGCTATAATGTTTTAGTCATAACTTTTTTTTGGTCTTGTTTCTGTCTATCATCCATGTAGGACATGTGATTCTCCCATGCTCCATCTTACAGTGGGATTGTTAGAAGTAAAAGTCATAACATATCATATGATATATTATGACTTTACTCATAATGAAACCAATGTGATTTGTCTCTTTACGACTCCATTTTCTAGGGGTGTCAAAAGAAGGATTCCAGGTCAATTCCAAGTTAGACAACAACCTAGTTGTTACAAAATAGCTCAACCCAGAATCATCCTGGAACCAATTTTTTTACAAGGTGATATGTCCAGAATCAATCATACAATGATTGTAATGGGGCACTGGATAACCGTAACAAATTAAAAACTATCTATAATATTAGTATAGCCTTTTCCTAAGCTTTTCCTTTCATTTATGTCCTTGATGTTGAATTAGTGAAAATTGTAAAGGTTGGGTGTACATTTGTTCCCTATATTTGACATTATAAGGATTTATGCACAACTACCTCAATAAAAGTTTTTAAAAGGGGTTTAATTTGCAAAATATCCACTTAAGTGGGATAAGGATAAAAAAAATCGAAATAGAAGTTTCTATGGCCTTTTTGAATAAGAAAAAGAAAAGAAAAATCATAAAACTAAGAAAATGTGACATTAAATGAATTAATTTTCCAATTAAGTGAAAATAAGAGTAAATTGACTAAAATCCATAAAAGGGAAACTCAAAAGATAATTCTAAGTCCAAGTTCATTTTCTTTAAGTACTAGTTTAATTGAGTGATAAGTTTCACACTTTTGGGAAATGAGTAATTATAATTGCATTCATTGAAAGGAATAATAGGAGATATCTCAAAAATATAAAATAAAACCATTAATGAATCCAAAAGTAATAATTGATGCCAAATTCGTGATCTAATTAAAATATGCTTTTGGGTGAATTTTCACTCGATTTGGAGAATATTTGATTAAATGATGAAATTAGGAGAGAGAAAGTATGTAGAACCTTCAAAATATTAAATAAATGTACATATGACTTAAACATGTAAAACTGATGGCAAATTCATAACCAAAACACTTAATCTGACTTGTGGGTGAAGTTTCATCAGATTTGGAGAATCTTAGAGTCATTAATGCATGAGGAAAGAGAAAATAAGATTTGTTAATTTAATGAACCAAAGTCTCCAAAAGGGAAATCTAATTGCATATTTGAATTTCTCATATAAAAAGTAGGATAGGTGTCAATTTTTAGCTAATTTGGAGTTTGTTTGCACCTTTAAACAAGGAGAGAGACAAAGAGAAATTAATACACCCACACTTTATTCCAATTTGATTATGAATTGATTTAATAGCTTTCACATAGTTAAATTGTATTTTCTCTGATCCTCGCAATCATGATCATTGGATCCATAATCCAATGGCTCATGACTTGTCTCTTAGCTCAGGCCGATTTGGCAACAAGCGCCGATTTTTACTGATCTTAATTTTGCGTTATCTCGCTCGATTCTCAGTCTTTTCCCATGATTTCTTCTCCGTTGGTTTCTAAATAAGATTCCACTCAGTTTGATCCCTTATTTTCATGATTTCATCAAGTATTTTTGGAAAACCCCAAATCTTGCTCTCCAAGCAATGACGACCACAACCCTCCTCGCTTCCCTCACCCTCACCTATAAATAACCATACCCCAAGTTTCCCTAGTTCCCTTGCAACTCTTATCACCATCCAATTGCTCGTGAACTTGTGTCTTGGCTTTCTAGTATTCAGGTTTTTCTCTAGGGCTTGCGGTGGTTCTTCCTCTCTTCACCTTCCTCCTTGGTTTGATTCCTTACTGAGGTAAGTCCGTTTTGCCTTGTTCTACATTTTGATGCTCGTAGTTTTGCGAATAATCATGATTTGTGGATTTACCCAAATCCACCTCAAGCAACTGAGCGCCATGGCATGAGCTATGGAGGGACAATCCCCCATGTGTTATGATCGTTTTGCCCCTGCCTCTTCTCTTCTTTCCTCTCTGATTTCTGGCAAGGATGTTTTCGTCTTTTGGGTATTATTTTACCCGCGTTGACGCGAGGTTGAGTCAGTGTGGACTGCTAATTTGGCACCCCACGGTTGGGCCAAGTCACACGGCCCACCCCTCTCCCTCTCTCTTCGCCTCTCTCGCTCTATTTTGTTGATGTGTCAAATTTTGATTGGTCCATATTAGAAAAATCCTAACTTTAAAACCGTTCATCCAAAATCAATAAAAAATGTTTTAGAATCAGGAAATTTAGTCCTATCTAATAGAAATAATTTCAATGTTTGGTTTTGAGTTTTGTCAAAAGGTGTTTTCTAGAAAAGGATTTCAATACATAAAAATCACCAAAAATACACTTTAATCATCATAACCCCCAAATCAACAAAATTATATGCTTTCTTAATTAGGAGAACCTAATAAGATCAATGGTGATGGTTTCAGAGTCTAAATCAGGGTTTTGTCTAAAAAGTCTAAAAGTTATAGTTTCTTTACATTAATGCATATGATATATTATAATACATGATTATACATTAAAAAGAGGAAAAGAGGATCTTGGACTCAATTAAAGTGGTGAAAGTGAGTAATAAAATTCAATAAGAGAGGTATGTGCAATCCTTGCACCTTAAGTTGGGAAATTTGTCATCTAAACCCTAAATTCCTTAATGAGGCATTGATTGAACCCTAATTCTCCTATTATTGCATCTTTTGCTATACTTGCCTAAAATTTAGTATTGATAATCTATTTCTTGGGTCTCGTACCCACTGCCATGTTTAAATTTTTATGATGCTTCTACTTGCCATATTTTTTCTTTAGCAAGTTGGTTTTATTAGACTATTTAACTAGTGTAGTGGTACTTTTATACAACCACCCATAGATAGAGCATGTGTTATGTTTCCCAGGGGAATGTGTTACTCTCCCCAATATAAAATATTTTATAGGTGACTGGAATGTGTTACTCTCCCTCACCTGTTTGGCTGAGGTCTAGTAGGTGCCTCAACCCTTCTTAGTTAAGGTAGTCAATATTAATCATGCATGCAAATCTTTTTCTATTTTTCTTGTTATGGCAAGCATCTATTTGATTGTGCCTCATGCTTTTGACCATCTTCATCTTATTATGAAATCTTAGCCTTTATTTCTATGTTATTTCTCTATATTTTATCCTTGTTCAATATTTGACACATACCTTGTTTCTTTCTCTTGCTGGGTGCTTTTCCAACCACCCAGGGTTTGATCAAGGTGTTGAACAAGGCCAAGGAAATCAAGATCAGGAGTAGATAGAAGTCTTGGTATCAAGGATGTTTAGGTTGATATATGCTAGATCAAAATAGTTTTCTTTCTAGTTTTTCCTTTTAGAAACTCATGTGGTGAACTGAGTTCAAAAATGATGTAATAACTTAGTTTCCTTTCCGCCACTTTTGCCATTTTACATGTATCTGAAACATGCTTATTTACTTCGAATATCATACATGAATCCCTCAATCTCTATTATTTTCATAAAAAGGTTGATGTTTTTTATTTCCTTTAAATTTTAATAAGGAGGTGATCTCGCCTCTTTACAACATGGTATTAGAAGCTGTCAGACAACTACTAGGGCATAAGCTGAAAGCAAGGGTGTCTAGAAAGGATCAGGGTTTAGGGATTGGAAAGATTTTCCTCGGTGACACTAGCTTGGTTTACAAGGACTCTCGAATCTGTATGATACCTGCCCGACCTGAGTTGATACTGAATGTCTGAAATAGTATGCTTAGAGGAAATGGTAGCCTTAGATGTCTTTCTTGTCTACTCCTGGTTATCTTATGTTATACCCTTATCTTTTAGGAAGGGAAATTTGTTTGGTAACATGAAAAACTCCTCGGGAGCCTCCTCTGGAAACACCGACAATCGGGACACCCCAGTGACTCCCCAAAACACCTGAACAACCCCTATTACTTATGTAGGCGCACCTCTCCTGACCCCTGAATAAGAGCTGACCATGTTACACTAGATGCTCTCGACTACCCTAGTGGGACAACTCTCCAATGCTGCAGCTAAGCCAAAGGAGTTCACTTAAACAGACTTCATCAAGATGCAACCACCGTACTTCAAGGGAGAAAGTGAGCCAAACATGGTGTATAAGGCTGATGACTAGGTGTTGGCCTTGGAGTGTACTTTTGAGGGCATGGCCTGTCCCCCTCATTAGAAGGTTTGCTTTGCAACATACGTGCTGGATGGGCCAGCACAAGTTTGGTGGACGGGTATGGCTCGTACCCACGATACTTCAAGCATGACCTGGGAGTAATTCCTCAATTTGTTCTGTGAGAAGTACATATACCCTGCCTATCTGAAGAGGAAGAAAGCATAGTTCTATAGTCTTCAATAGGGAAGCATAAGAGTCTCTGAGCACGAGTAACATTTCCTCCTTATGGAGCACTACACTTTGGATCTTGGAGCCAAACAAAGATCAACTCTTTTCCTAGAGTGTTTAACCTATAGTGTTGGGCATAACCTTGTTCCTGAACTACCTCTGATGTTTCAACATATGGTGGACAAGGCGTTAGTGATAGAGTTTTACCTCAGATTTTAGTTTTTCGAGCACAACAACAACAACAAAAGGAAGAATGCAGGAGGAAACTAAGGGCGTGACAAGTGCAACTGTTGCTCCCGTTCTCACCTGCCAGGAAGGTGCCCTATTTGAAATTCCCAACCCCATAGAGATGATCGACCTACACCCATCTACAATGAGTGTGGACAATCTAGACACATCCAACCTAACTATCCCAAGCTTCAGCATGGACAAGCCTGAACTCAACAGCCGCAACAACGACATAATCCGTCTCCAAGGAACAACAACAACCAAAATCGACAAGGCTGTAACCACCTGTGGAAAGGTGGAATGGAAGAGTGTTTTCTTTTAATGCAGAAGAAGCTAGAGAAGATAATGAAGTCATAAAAGGTACTTTACATCTTAATATGCATCCTATCAAAGCACTTTTTGATTCTAGCTCATCGAATACCTTCATATCAACTCAGCTTGCTTCAATGTTAGAGATAGAATAAGAATATATGGATTATGTGCTAGATGTTAAAAACCCTAGTGATAGGATTTGCTCTTCTTATCTCAAACTCCCAACCTTAGACATATGTATCTCAGGGAGGATGTTTTCTTCAGATTTCATCTTACTTGACATGACCGCTTTTAATGTTATCCTGGGAATGGATTGGTTGAAGAGTTATAAGGCAGTGTTGTTAAGTGAAGAATTAAAGGCTAGTTTGTTACATCCTACTGAGGGAAGGATGTGTATCAAGGGTAGGAAGTGAGAGGATTAACAGTTTATCATCTCCGCTATCAAAGCTGAAAAGTTTGTCTCGTAAGGGTGTAGAGCATATTTAACCTCTATCGTCCTTGATGCCACACCTACTCTCGATCATATAGAAGTGGTGAAGGAATTCCCTGGTATCTTTCCTGAAGAGTTTCCCGGGTTGCCCCATACTCGCAAGGTGGAGTTTTCCATTGAGCTCGCACCAGGAACTCCTATCTCAAAGCCACCTTGTTTCTTAGCCCATGATGAACTTGCCGAGCTTAAGAAGCAGCTTCACGAGCTTCTCGACATGGGTTTTGTGCACCCTAGTGTTTCACCTTGGGGAGCCCCTATTTTTCTCATGAAGAAGAAGGATGGTTCATTGTGTATGAGCATGTATTATCGTATGCTTAATCAAGTGACGATAAAGAACCATTATCCTTTGCCTCACATTGATGACTTGTTCGACCAGCTGATGCCAGCCACTATGTTTTCGAGGATGGATATGCGGAATGGCTACTACTATATGCGCGTAAAGGATGATGATGTCCCAAAGATATCTTTTAGAACACATTATGGGAATTTTGAGTTTCTAGTCATGCCTTTCGGCTTGACTAATTCCCCCTACTACTTTCATGGACTTGATGAATCAAGTGTTTCATCCTGACCTCAATCAATTCGTGGTGGTGTTTATAGACGATGTCTTAGTCTACTCCAAGTCTGAAGAACAAAATTGTGAACATCTGCAAATCATGCTGAACACACTGAGAGAAAACCAACTATATGCTAAATTCTCAAAGTATGAGTTCTGGAAGAAGGAAGTGATGTTTTTGGGTCATGTGATTTCTTCCAGACATATTGCTGTTGATCCTATAAAGGTAGAAGCTGTGATCAAGTGGAAAGCTTTGAAGACTCCATATGAGATCCATAATTTCCTCAGATTAGCAGCTTACTACTAGAGGTTTATCAAGAGTTTCTCCGAGTTAGCTCTCCCTCTAAAAAAGTTGACACAAAAAGAAGTCAAGCTTGTGTGGACACCAGAATGTGAGGACAATTTTCAGAAGCTAAAAGAATGTTTGACATCTGCTCCTATTCTTGTGTTACATGTTGAAGGCAAACCCTATATCATTTTCACTAATGCTTCTAAGCAAGGATTAGGGTGTGCCTTCATGCAAGAAGATTGGGTGATCGCTTATGCTTTGTGACAGTTGAAACCTAATGAAGAGAACTAACCTACACATGATTTAGAGCTAGCAGATATCGTGCATGCTTTAAAAATCTTGTGACTATCTGTATGGAGTGATGTTTGAAGTCTTCTCAAATCATAAAAGCTTGAGATATCTTTTGACGTAGAAGGATCTGAATCTAAGACAACAAAGATGGATGGAGAATCTCAAGGATGAAGGAATATGACTTTACCATCACCCATCATCCTGGTAAAGCCAACATAGTTGCTAATGATTTGAGTTAGAAGAAGGATGCAGTCTGTGTTGCTATGAATCTGGAGTATGTTTCCTATTGGCAACCACAATCTAATGATGAAGAAGATGCTGAGAAGTTGTGTGTTCACATGGCTAGTTTGTCCATTACACCATCTTGGATCTCGAAAGTTATTTTTTGCACATCTAGAAAGTTCTGAGCTTGATGAGATGAAGGCCTTATCTGAGAAACTACAATCTGACTTTTCAGTTGGAGTGGATGGTGCTATTCGTTTCTGACAAAGATTGTGGATACCTAAAGTTGGTGACTTGTGACAAAAGGTTTTACGCGAAGCCCATGGGGGTCTAAGTACACCATACACCCTGGTACTATCAAGATGTACAAGGACCTGCAATGAAGCTTCTGGTGGAAGAACATGAAGAAGGATATCACTCTGTTCATTGCAAAATGTTTGACTTGCCAGTAAGTCAAGATAGAGCATCAATGACCTGGTGGTCTTCTACAGTTGCTTTAGATTCCAAAATGGAAATGGGAGAATATTACTATGGACTCCATTACTAGTTTCCCTAAGACCAGGAAAGGTTATGATGCAGTGTGGGTAGTGATTGATCAACTTACAAAGTCTGCCCACTTTTTGGCTTTCAAGTCCACTTACAAGGTTGATGAGATGGCTCAATTGTATGTGGATTGGATCATTTGTCTGCATGGAGTTCCTAAAGTTATAGTATCATATCATGACCCAAAGTTTACCTCTCATTTGTGGAGTCAGATTCAAGAAGAGATGGGAACTGACTTATGTTTCAGTACAACTTATCATCTACAAACTGATGGTCAATCTGAGAGAATAGTACAAATTCTGGAAGACTTGCTTTGTGCCTATGTTATAGATTGGGGAGGTGTATGGGATGAGTATCTTCCATTAGTTGAGTTTGATTACAACAATAGCTACCAAGCTAGTATTCGGATGCCAACTTATGAAGCTCTGTATGGAAGACCTTATCGTTCTCCATTACACTAGGATGGTGTGGGAGAATGTGCCCTGGTGAAGACTGATGATATGCATATGATGATAGTGAAGGTTTAGTTGACTAAGAAGTGTATGAAAGCTGCACAAGATCGACAAAAGATGTATGCAAACAAGAAGAGGTCTGATGTGAGTTTCCTAGTAGGTAACTATGATTTCTTGAAGATCAAGCCTATATGTTCTATTCCACGATCTAAAGTTAAAGGAAATCTTAGTCCTTGATATGTTGGATCATTTGAGATCTTAGATAAGGTTGGGGATTGTGCATACTATTTAGCTCTTCCTCCTGCCTATGAAAAGATCCATAATGTGTTTCATGTCTCCATATTAAGAAAGAATGTGAAAGACCCTTCTTATGTACTCACAATTGAACCTTTGGAGATTCAAGAGAATCTGACTTATGAGGAGTTACCTATGAAGATTCTTGACTCTCGAGTTAAGCAATTGAAGAACAAGGAGATTACATCGATGAAAGTCTTGTGGCAGTATCATGATCTGGAGGAAACCACTTGGGATCTTAGAGATGAGATGTTGCGTACTCACCCTTCTCTTTTTGTATGAGATTTTGGGGGGATGAAATCCTTTTTAATAGGTGGAGTGCTATAATGAATTGAAAACTATGTACAATCTTAGTTTATCCTTTTTCCTATGATTTTCCTTTCATCTCTATCCTTGGTGTTGAATCAATGGAAATTATAAAGGTATGGTGTACATTTGTTCTCTGTATTTGACATTATAAGCATTTATTGACAACTACCTTAATAAAAGTTTACAAAAGGGGTTTAATTTGCAAAATATCCACTTAAGTGGGATAAGGATTAAAAAAACCCGAGATAAAAGTTTCTATGGCCTTTTTGAATAAGAAAAAGAAAAGAAAAACCCTAAAATGAAGAAAATATGACATTAAATGAATTAATTTTTCAATTAAGTGGAAATAAGAGTAAATTGCCTAAAATCCATAAAAGGGGAACTCAAAAGATAATTCTAAGTCCAAATTCGTTTTCTTTGAGTACAAGTTTACTTGAGTGATGAGTTTCACACTTTTGGGAAATTAGTAATTATAATTGCATTAATTGAATGAAAAAAGGAGATATCTCAAAATATAAAATAAAACCATTAATGACTCTAAAAGAAACAATTGATGCCAAATTCATGATCTACACATTAAAATGTGCCTTTGGGTGAATTTTCACTCAATTTGGAGAATATTTGATTAAAAGATGAAATCAAGAGAGAGAGAGAGTGTGTCGAACCTTGAAATGTTAAATTAATGTACAAACAACTTCAACATGTAAAACTAATGGTAAATTCATAACCAAAACACTTAATGTGACTTGTGGGTGAAGTTTCATCAAATTTGGAGAATCTTATAGTCATTAATGCATGAGGAAAGAGAAAAAAATAATTTAATGAATCAAAAGTCTCCAAAAGGGAAATCTAATTGCATATTCAAATTCTTCATGTAAAAAATAGAATAGGTGTCAATTTTCAGCTAAATTTTGAGTTTGTTTTCACCCTCAAATGAGGAGAGAAGAAAAGAGAAATCAACACACCCACACTTTATTCCAATTTGATTAGGAATCGATTTAATAGCTGTCACGTGGTCATATTTTATTTTCTATGATCCTCACAATCATGACTGTTGGATCTGTGATCCAACGACTAATGGCTTGTCTCCTATCTCGGGCCGATTTGGCAATAGGCGTTGATTTTTTACTAATCTTAAGTTTGCGATATCTCGCTCAATTCTCAGTCTTTTCCCACGATTTCTTCTCCGTTGGTTTCTAAACAAGATTCCGCTCAGTTTGATCCCTTATTTTTGTGACTTTCTTGAGTATTTGGGAAAACCCCAAATCTTGCTCTCCAAGCAACGATGACCACAACCCTCCTCGCTACATCCCTCACCCTCACCTATAAATAACCGCACCCCATGCTTCCCTAATTCCCTTGCAACTCTTCTCTCAATCCAATTGCTCATGAACTTGCATCTTGGCTTACCAGTGTTTGGGATTTTCTTCAGGGCTTGTGGCAGTTCTTCCTCTCTTCACCTTCCTCCTCAGTTTGATTCCTTGCTGAGGTAAGTCCGTTTTGCCTTGTTCTACATTTTGGTGCTCTTAGTTTTGCAAATAATCTAGATTTCTGGATTCACCTAAATCCACCTCAAGAAACTAGGTGCCATGGTGCGAGCTATGGAGGGGAGAATCCCCCAAGTGTTATGACCGTTTTGCCCCCGCCTCTTCTTTTCTTTCCTCTCTAATTTTTGGCAAGTACATTTTCATCTTTTGGGTATTATTTTGCCCCCGTCGACATGAGGTTGGGTTAGCATGGACCGCTAACTTGGTGCCCCGCAATTGGTCCAAGTCATACTGATGTGTCACATTCTGATTGGTCCATATTAGCAAAATCCTAACTTTTAATCTGTTCATCCAAAATCACTAAAAAATATGTTTTGGAATCAAGAAATTAAGGCCTATCTAACAAGAATACTTTCGAGGTTTTGTTTTGGGTTTTGTCGAAAGGTGTTTTCTAGAAATGATTTTAATACATAAAAATCACCAAAAATACACTTTAATCATCATAACTCCAAAATTGAAAAAACAATATGTTTTCTTAATCAGGAGAACCTAATAAGATCAATGGTGATGATTTCAACTAAATCGAGGTTTTGTCCAAAATGGTCAAAAATTAGCATTTCTTTACATTAATGCATATGATATACCCTAATACATGATTATACATTGAAAATAGGAAAAATGGACCTTGGACTCAATTAAAGTGGTGGAAGCGAGTATTATAACTCAATAAGAGAGGTATGCACATTCCTTACACCTTAAGTTGGGAAATTTGTCATCCAAACCTTAAATCCCTTAATGAGGCATTGATTGAACCCTAATTCTCCTATAATTGCTTCTTTTGCTATACTTGCCTCAAATTTAGTATTGATAATCTATTTCTTGGGTCTCATACCCCACTTCCATGTTTCAATTTTTATGATGCTTCTACTTGCCATATTTTCTCTTTAGCATGTTGATTTTATTAGACTATTTAACTAGTGCAGTGGTACTTTTATACAACCACCCATAGATAGGGCATGTGTTATTTCACCCAGGGGAATGTGTTACTCTCCCCAATATGAAATATTTTATAGGTGACTAGAATGTGTTAATATCCTCACCTATTTGGTTGAGGTCTGGTAGGTTCCTCAACCCTATTTAGTTAAGGTAGTCAATAGTAATCATGCATGTGAATCTTTTACTATTTTTCTTGTTATGGCAAGCATCTATTTGATTATGCCTCATACTTTTGACCATCTTCATCTTATGATGAAATCTTAGCCTTTATTTCCATGTCCTTGTTCAATATTTGACACATACATTGTTTCTTTCTCTTGATAGGTGCTTTCCCAATCACCTAGGGTTTGATCAAGGTGTTGAATAAGGCCAAGGAGATCAAGATCAGGAGTAGATACCATTGTTTCTATCAAGGATGTATAGGTTGCTATCTTCTAGATCCAAATAGTTTTCTTTCTATTTTTTCCTTTTAGAAACTCATGTAGTGAACTGAGTTCAAAAGCAATGTAATAACTTAGTTTCCTTTCCGCTGCTATTGACATTTTACATGTATCTGAAACATGCTTATTTACTTGGAATATCATTACATGCATCCCTCAATATCTAGTATTTTTGTAAAAAGGTGGATGTTTTGTATTTCCTTTAAATTTTTGATAAGGAGGTGATCTCACCTCTTTACAATACCTGATTTGATAATGGTAAAGGTAATTTCATTTATTGTGTTTGTCTCAATCATGAGATTATGACACATACATAGTATATGTCTAAAGAATGGTGATACTTGATTACATATGTCTTCAAGTTTAGGACCTGGACAATGAGATCATATGTATGATAGGAGTACACACATTCTTCCCTAGTCATATACTATTGTGGAAGCAAAATAAAATATAATTATACATAAGACTAGAGTGTGTGTTGACTGATGACAAAGTCTCATTAGTCATGATATGTGATATCAAGTCAAGAACACAAGTGCACGTTAGAGAATAGTGTATCAGACAGACCCACCTTGAGGGTGATTCATGGATACCATGGAATGGTAGTCAGAATCATCTCTCATAGTGATAGTCATGATTGTGGTTCTTATAACTAAAGTCACTACACTCGTCACATGTCCATTTGATGTATTTTGACTTCATCCAATGTGACCATGAATAAGAGTTACCATAAAGGTGATGCTTGATGCATTGTAACACATGGGGATTGAGTGTGAGTGATGTGGATGGAATTTGTCCCTCCTACAGTAGATTGATATCCTGGCCACTTGATAAGAGAGATTAAAAAATGTATAGTCATACTCATGTGATTCAATATGTGATAGGTGAGCTCACATACATCTCAGATAGACTTCTGTGGTTCAAGGAACATGGATTGAATGTTGAGAGGATGATGATTCCATGCCTTGAGTTCAATCTGGATATCAGATACAAAGGAACTATATGATCACTGTAACAGTGATCATGGATTTTAGGTTGAAGTTGTTCTTGAACTTTCTAATTGCTTGGGTATCAATGATGTTTGCTAGATACCACTCGTTGCTTGTGATGTTATAAGTTAGTTATGGACATTCACTACCAATGTAATTTGGGACATATAGGGTCAAATGTATAAGATGCACCTAGAAAAGGAGTTTACTCATGAAAAAATTGAACTTTATTACTATAGTGTTTAGGCATTCAATTTGAATAACATTGGTTGTATATTGGCTGAGATGAAAAATGAAACAACCATTTCACAAGTGCAACGATCGTTTCATGAAATGAAAAGAATGTTTCATGAAATAAACAACCATTTCATCATTAGGGTCTCCCGATTCAATGATCAATATGATTGGATCAAGGATTGATGCTGGCATTATGCTATGCACTAATCAAATAATGAATTACAATGTGATTGAAAATAGAAAAGTTAGTGTACTGATCGGTTCAAGGTGTAAGACCCCTGACTTGAGTTTTGGGGTAACCCTATTTTTTATCTTTCTTATGGTTCTTAGAAACTTTCTCTAATCTTTTGAGATGTAATTAGGGCTTATGGAGAGCCAAAATTTCAAGTTTCATCTTGTTTGGATGATGTTTGTGCTTTGTGTGCTAGTTTTGGTGCAAATTGCAATTTACCCAATATAGGGAGTTGATGTGCAATTTGCACTTCTAGAATGTGTTTTCCATCCATTGACATCATATATAGGAGATATAAAAAATGGTCTCCTTGTTTGGACCTTAGTTGAGAAGTGACACCCTTTATGGTGGCTAGGGTTTCTAAGGCTTGTTATGTCTCGACCATGTGTACATGGATGAGTGTAGCGACCCATGTTGTGACCTATGTCACGACCTAGGTAGTTTTTGGGTTTGTCTCGACCAAGAAACTCTCTTGACCATGTTGGTCTCGACCTAGGGAGTGAGGGGGAGGTCAAGACAGTTTGTCTTGTTGTATCTCGACCTAGGTTGTGTGGTGATCTCTTGTCTTGACCTAGTAATGATGGTTGGTGTTTGTCACGACCATGGATGGTTCTTCATGGTGGGTCACGACTGCGTACATGTTGGGGGTGACCCAAGTAGGTTGAGACCCAACCTAGAGTGTATCACCATGTTGTGCATGTATGGTTAAGGTGGTTGCATGTGGGTGCATGTTGGCTTCTTGAATGGACAAGTGTCCCTTGGTGACTTAAGAGTGTTGACACCTCATCTTTTATTCTTCTCTCTCATCTCTCATATACATAACCCCTTATCTCCATGCAAGTGACCCTTTTAGCCCTCCATATTCCTCCCTCTCTTTTTGTCATCTTGGATCTTGGTGGAGCAAGAAGATCCAACCTTAGAGCTCTTGGTGACTGAACTCTTCTTGCATGGTGCATGTGGTGATTCTTGCTTCATCTTTAACCTTGGTAAGTGTTTGCCTTTCCTTGATGACATTTCTTTTGATCTTCTACCTTCATCTCCTTCTCTCTTCTCGGCCTTAGACCATGGATCTTCCATGGTGGTAATTTTGGAGAGGATCTCCTCATCACAAGGGTCATAGGCCATGTTTTGACAAGGTAGACCCAAGCGTGAGACAATTTCCTTCTCTCTTTCACCCTATTTCCTTTTTTGTTTGACCTAGGGTTCTTTCTTACCCATTTTCTTGAGCAATCTTTGACCTTGGTGTTTTCTTCTTCTTGAGGTTCTCTTGAGGTCGAAGGTGGAGTCTTTGGTGGAGCTTCAATATCCTTGGTGATCGTGTGCTGGGAACTATCATCTTTGGAGTTGAGATTCTTAAGGCGTGTTATATAACACTTAACCTACTCTATTATTTCACCTTTTATATATTGCATTCTACTATTTTATCTCTCTAAAATCCCCCCTTACCATGTCAATAGATGATGATAAACTCTAGAACTTGTCAAGTGGCGTTTATCTTGCTTGGTTTAGAAGAATCCAAAACTCTAATCACATGTACCCAATATTGATGATTGTGGTGATATGGTGATATCCCTCTACCTTTTGACCCTAGTTTTGCTCCCTTGCATGTTGGTCGTGTGTCATGGTGTTATATGGAGTTTAGGTTCTATTCTGGAGGTTTGAAATGTGGTTTTTATCTCTCTTGGATGGGGCCCTTTCATGGTGGATCCATGATGCATGATTTAAGGTTCTTTGTGATGATGGTCAAGATGATCCCTAGTTTGGTCAAGTTTATACCCTAGTTTTTGGGTCATGGCCATTTCCTTGTTTTAGTCCTGACATGCCCTTGGTTGGAGGTCATAGCATGCTTCGTCTTGGGTTGAGAACTACCTTGGTTTGAGGTTGCGACAACCTTGCTTCATGGGGTTGCGACATGTGCTTCTTGGGTGGTCGGAACCCTAACCCTAGAGGGTCACAACATGGTTATGTATAGGAATAAGCTTGAGGGAGAGCATCTCTATAATGAGTGGGATCCCAGAGGGGAATCACTCCCTACTAAAATAAAAAGACAACATCCCAAACCAAACACCACCATAAATTTTTTCACCAAAAGGGATGAACCAATTTATTCAACATGAATGTATCATAACACCAAAGTTTAGCAACGGAATAAAACATTGACTATATTCAATTTATCATAAGATTACAAAAGTACCTCAAAATCATCTCTCATAAGGGTTTACATAAAGGGTACATCATAAGGATCTAGTAGAGGGAAATATAAACCATAACAACTTTGTCTCTAAGATTTAACTCCTTAAGTTAAGTCCAAGTCTTCATGCCATATAATGCAAGTCCTTCACCTAGGGTTTGAAGCATACTCCAGCAAGATGAGAAAAATAGATAACATCAACAAAGGCTGGTATGTGCATACTTAATAGAAAATTGAGCAATATATAAAAGAATAAAGGACACCAAAATAAAAGGCTTCCCATAGAAAGTAAAGTACTACCCAATCTGGCATAAAAGAAAAGAAACAACAAAATAAGAATGAGGCAAAATAGTATATAAACAAGGAATCCATGTGTTTCACCTTTGACAAAACTAGATAATATAAACATGCAAGTAGGAAATAACACATCTACCATAAATGTGGGGTGAGCAGGAACTGTATACTCCATTCTAAATATGGGGTGGTAGGGTCTGTCAACATCTGCCTGAGCAGGAATTTAACATCTGCCCAAATATATAAATATGTAGGAATTTAACATTTGCATTCATATGTGGGAATTTAACATCCACATAAAAACACATGCAACATTATACTAGTAGTCACCACATGATGAATAACAAAAGATAAGCAATAATACAAGAGATAAAGAGTATAAGAGAACAGGAAAGATGAGAACATCCATCCAAATACCATCACATAATGTGCTATATACACATCCACTACCATGGTGGGAAAAGAAGCACATATCATCAAATTAGTCCAACATGTACAAAGCATAAAAGAGAGTCTAAAAGAATATCCATGATCACAATATCAATATCAAATAAGGTAGTTCACATGAACCATGATTTTCAAAAGAAAAGACATTGTGTATAGGCTAATGTCCATAGGACCAAGAGAAAGATGAAGATATGTGAATTACTCAATGTAGAAGAACAGGAGATGCAAACATACCTCATTCTAGAATCTAAATAGTTCAAATTCACTTCTAGATCCAAGTCTAGGCTTCCAAGGAACCTATTAAGCATATATGTAGATTTTAGGTCAATTCCACATTGATTATTCAAACCCTAAAAATTATCTTTTTTTACATGCGATATAGGTATCAAAGCCATGCCATAGGTTTCCTTTTTATGAGTCCAAAACATATTTTATTATATTTTTTGACTTATATATATTTAGTTATGAATTTTACAAGTTATTATTAAAAAAATCACATATTTTCAAAAAAATTGGTATCATAAGATAGCCCTTATTTTTTTGATTTCAAAACATATTTTATTTTATTTTTTTGAGCTATGAGTAATTAGTAATGAATTTTCAAAAACCATCCAATTAGGAAATTCCACGTCAGCATAATTGTCTGCAAGAAGAGAGAGAGGAGAGTGCACACTGAGTTGGTCCAATGGGTGCTGGCCAAGTCGGTCGGCCCCAAAACAACCTGTCATCAAGACTTAGAGCCGTAAAAAAAACAATCGGGTGTGAAATGATGATATTACCCCTGAAGAAAAATTGAAACAAGAAAGGAGAAAAGAGGGTAAAGTCGAGAAAGTGCAATGGATGCCATCTTCTTTATTCTCTCTACAATGCGAAGCAAAGAGGAGATGCTGAGCTCCATAAGAACACCAAGGTGGGAAATGAAAACCAAACTTCTGACTATTAGCATGAGGAAACAATACCAAAGTACTCCCATCGCTGACGACTTCAACCAACTCAAGAATAGGTGATAAGGAATCACCACTACAGTTCAATGCATCTCAAGCACAAACCTAGAAGAAATAGGGAAAACAATCTCACCTGCCAAGAGACCAAATAGGCGACAACATTGGCTTCATGGGATCACCAGGATGCAAAAAATGTCACCTTGGATGGTCCAGAAGGTCCTAGAGGCCGGGTCGAAAAACCAGTAGTAGCTGGAAATATCTTGAGTATGGAATTAGTACACAGAGCCCATAAGGGCCAAACCAGTGAGGGCTAATCAGTCCAGGGAACTCGACAGAGGTTTTGGGGCCATTGGAAGGTCGTCTGATGAACCAAAGAGGCAAGGAGATGCAAAGGGAAGGAAGGGCATGGGAGAAATATAGGAGCATGAGGAATAACTACGATAGGGAAAAAGATCAGAGGAACCCTAGAGTATATATGGTCACTGGGTCCAGATAGAGTTAAGGAAAGTGAAAGAAAAGAAATTGAGAGGAAATGTGAAGAAACTGGGGAGAGATAGTGACTGAGGAAACCACGCTGGGGGCTATAGAGTCCCAATCAGGTTGGGATCCTGGGCCAGAGAGATGACCATGAAGGCGGATCTTGCATTTTTGGGTCCGACTCAGACAAGAATGAAAAGAAGTGTGACAATTAATAAATTGGGAATCATAATCAAAATTGAAATCGAATAAAGTGGTACATTAGTTATTTCATATATTTTCTCTCTCTTTAATAGGGGTCCAAACATTATACAAATACATGAAATTTTGCCCAAAGGCCAAATAAGGCATGTAGATTCTGATTATGAAATTATTTGCCTTTTGAAAACTTTTTATGTGTTAAATAAATCAAATCTTATTTTCTCTTTCCTTCTTCATTAATGTTTATATGATTCTCCAAATTTTATGAAACTTCACCCACAAGTCATAATTAATGTGTTGGATATGAATTTGCCCTCAAGTTCACATGTTGGATTTGTTTGTACAATTATTTAATATTTTGAAGGTTCCACACACTTTCTCTCTCATGATTTCATCTTTTAATCAAACATCTTCCAAATTGGATGAAAATTCACCCAAAGGCTATATTTATTATGTAGATTATGAATCCAAGATTATTTTCATCTTTTGGAGTAATTTTTTTATCTGATATTTTGGCAAAAACATAGATCTTCTCTTTCCAAATTGAGTTAAATTAATCATTATCATGTGAATAATGTGAAAATTGACTCCTAAGGCAATTGGGACCCAAGGAACATGATTATTAACTTAGATTCCGCTTTTTGGATTTCTTTTAATGAGTTATGTCACAATTAATATTTGTGATCATTAATATCCCATGATTACATTACCATCACTATAACTTATCCCATTATGTTCCATAACTTAATATTATCATCAAAAGAGTTGTGTGATTATATGAATGAATTTTATATTACTCCGGGTGACATATTTTATGTGTCCATTATTGGCCTAAGATTAATGTGAGAACATTTGGTCACATTAGGGTGAATATATACATGCACTATCTCATTAGGGTTATACTAAACATCTTTTAGGTCTAACCTCGACTTTGTTTTCCTAAGACCAAAAGGTCAAAGTTCTAGGGTAGGGTTCAAAATTCGGTATGTTATAGCCACAGTCAAGATACCCTATGTGTCACAATCACGACATGTTATAGGTTGAGGTGGTTGCAACCTAGTTGTATGAGTGGTTGAGACATATGTATGATGGGTGGTTTAGAGACATGCTTGGACACATAGTTGATAATTCTATGAGTAATGCATAAATCATGTAGAGTACTATTTGGATAATGTCTAATCACCCCTAATCATGTTTCTTAACCGTGAAATGCTCCAAGATAATGGGAGGTGGTGTACCTAGGGTTTGGTGTTCATATATCATATCTAGTTTTAAAACCCTAATTGGCTATAGTGTGGAACCCTAACCCTAAAATGAGAAAGTGACATGCTTGTTTCTCTATCTTGGAATGATCATTATGGTGTGATGATTCTCTCTCTTGTTTGTAAACCCTACCTTGCATGTAATATGAACTTGATTATCATAGTTGGTGTATGATATGATGGATGTGATATGATACAAGTGGAATGAGTTTTCATGAGGCATGTTGAGACACTTGTGATACATGAATGATGTGAATGAGTCCTACAACCTGGTGATGATATGATGGACTTGTGAATGGAAATGTTACATGTCTCATGTGGTGATAATGTGACAAGTTCATGTTGGTATGTATGCACTGAGAGCCAATCATATGATGATTGGATTGGGATACATTATGATTGATTTGAGAAATATCAGAGGCAAGCTTCCAATTTATTCTGGTTCAATCAGTTATGAGATAATGCTATAACATAATGAATGTCTATAGAATGACAATACTTAATGACGTATGTCTTCAGGTTGAGGACCTAAAGAACGAGATCATACATATGCTAAGAGTTTGTACATTCTTATTTTGTCCCTAGTCATATGTCATTGTGGAAGGTTGATAGACAACAATGACACAACAAGACTAGAATGTGTATTGGTTGATGGCAGAGTCTCATTAGTCATGATATGTGATATCAAACCAAGCACATAGATACATGTTAGAGAACAGTGTATCAAACAGATCCACCATGAGAGTGACACATGGAACCATGGCATGGTAGTCACAGTCAACTCTCACAGTGATGGTGGTGATTGTGATTCTTAGACCTAAATCATAGCACTCATCATATGTCATTGGGTACACTTTGACATCATCAAACGCGGTCCTAAAATATGGATTGTTATAAAGGTGATGATTGGGTGACTTTGACACATGGGGTTTTGACTGAGAGTGATAGATATGTGATTTGTCCCTCCTAAGGGAGTATGATGTCCATGGCCACTTGATAAGCGAGACTGAGAAAGACATGCACATGCACGTGTGAGTGATTATGTGATATTGATGGCACACATATCTTAGATAGTCTGCTTTGGATCAAGGAACATGAATGAACGTTGAAAGGATGACAGTTCCATGCCTTGAGTTCATTCAGGATATCAGAGACAAAGGAATTATGCATTCACTGGACACACCAATCACAGACTGTAGGATTGAAAGTTGTTCTCCAACTTTCCTTTTCACTTGGGTAGCACTGATGTGCGACTAGGCATTGATCTTTTCTTGTGATGTCATAAGCTAGTTATGGACATTCACTGCCAACGTGAAGTGGGATCTATAGGGTCACACACAAAGGATTAAACTAAAAGAGGACTTTATCCATGAATGATGTTTGGATTGATTACTAAAGGTGTTTAGGTACTCAATCAAACATTCAATCAATTGACTTGACTCAGAATCATCAAGTTCAAGTGTTGAACCAACTGATCTGAGTGTCAGATTGATTGAGAACTGCATTGACTGTATTCTGCACAATCTTGACCACGAAATGACCGGTTCACTGGGTGAAGCGATCAACTCATGGCCAGTGAGATGATCGGTTCGCTCTGGTGAATCGATCGGTTCATGTGTATAAATGAGCAGTGTTGGGTTGTCCAGATTTGTGAGAAAAGATTTTCATTTCACTTGTATAATTCGATTGGGATGAGAATTGATCTTAGCATTAATTGGAAATGAAAGAGGAAATTCAGTTGGAGGCTAGTCAGAAATGTGAAACGACCGGTTCAACTGATGAACCGATCAACTCACACTCCCAACTGATTGGTTCATTTGTGAAACGACCGGTTCGGCTATCACAGTGCAATCAGTTCATGGAAATTCTGGACCCTTCTACTCGGACTTTAGTCCCACATTGCTTGGGGCTGAGAACCCTGACCTTGACCCATCCTATATATAGAGGGGTACTGAGGGCTTCTCAGATAGTACAACTCAGAACATCAGTTGCTCTACAAAGTTGTTGTCCTCTCTGGTTGTGGTAACCGAGAGATCCCAAGAAAGTTCTACCCGTCCAGAGAGGAGCATAGGGGGAAGACAACTACAGGACAACTGGTTATGGGAGAGTGTGTCAGTGACTAGTATGCCGAAATAAGGGGACGTGTCCTTCTAGATTCCTGTGGGACAGGATGACTAGAGTTCCCAGTGGTCTGTGTGGACTATCTATAGAGGTGGGAGATTTCTACTGCTCAGGAGGATGACTGTCAATCATAGTCCAGGTCAAAACCAGGTGCTGCATAGACACCATCAAAGATAGGTAGGTGATGACTGCACTTGTTGTGAGGCATTGTCACTGATCAAGCCTTAGGACCAGGTATGACTCGCTAAAGCCATCCTTCCTATTTCATAGTCGTTGATGCGATCCGTGGTTATGGTTTTGTGGTGAGAGAATTTTTTTTATTTCCGCTGCCTTCTCCCTCACCTAAAACCCAACAGTGGTATCAGAGTCACGCCAACGTACTATGTTTTAGGATTAATCGATATGATCAATTTTTTGGTTTTACCGTATTTTATTTATTGCATATGATGCAAATATTTAAAGGACTGATCTAAATATCCAATTAATGCCACATGATCCCAAACTAATATATACATATATGATATGGTATATATATGCAAACGATACACGTCACTCAAAATGGTTTTGATGGTGGATGTGTAGTGTGGTTATGGCCTATAAACCCCTATGTGTTCTTGGTTGGTTATGGTTGCTTGCTCTCGATCTGCGCACCGAGCCCTCTTCTTCTTTTCCTGATGTAACTCGAGATAACTCGAGATTCTCTTCTACTTTTGCTCCCCCCGAATGTAACTCGGGGGTTTCCCAATGAGATATGTAAAAGTAGGATAGTTCATTTCATGTTACGTCAAAGACTGGCGGGCACCCAGGCGAGTGGCTAGAGGTGCGAGAAGATCGGCTGGAGGTGCTAACCGATCGACTAGTGGATCGAGACGACCGACTGATGGTGCAGCTGGAGGCCTGACGAGGAGTGGATGACATGACGAACTGACCATCTGGAGGAGCCAGACGATCGGTTGGAGAAATCAAAACACCGGCTGAGAGGCGAGCCGATCAATCACGTGATGAGATGACCAAACCCAGAATGGCCTAAGCACAAGATCTTCATCAACAACAAGTTGCATGTGATGTAGAACTAGATGACCGTAATTCCTTGTGGCTCAAGGAATTACAATAGGATGACCATAATCATTGCTTTATCATTATTACATGTTTTCCTTGTGGGATATAGTATGTATAATGTACACACTATATGTGTGGTGATTGGATACATATATGCATATATAAGCATATTAAAACCCCTCAATATAATATAAAGTCTTAGATTCTTTCCATAAGTGGCACACATAAAAAGATTGATTGACAAGAGTAGGCATCCCAAGGGTGGTGCGCTGTCTATCTCATGGAAGTGTGATGGTAGTTGTGTATACCCTCCAAATGGGGTGCACTTCTATCGTGTTGTCTTTTTGGTTGGGCTTAGCTAAGTGATCTTAATGGGATTAAGCACTTAGCGGCATGGAGATGTTCATGGCAAAGAGTTGCGCATGTCATCTATCCAAGAGTTGCATATGATGCAATTGGTAAGTGTTACCTACCTTAATAATTGATTATAGACGCTGGCATTGGCCAGGTAATAATTCAATTGTTTTGGATCTTGGCTCACTATAAGGTTGTACACTACAATCTTCCGAATTGATGGTGAGGGCTATCAATTTGAACAAAATAGTGGGAGTGATAATTAATTAAAGGCCTAATTATATCATTAAAATTTTCAAATCAATCAAATTAAGTCAAAAGAGTTTTGGACTAAAATTGCATATGTCCTTTTGTAGAACAAATGGCTGTCAACAATAATCACTTTTCATTGTGATCGATCCTTGAGAAGGACAAACTAAATGGGAATAATTTCCACGACTAGTTTAGGACGTTGAAAATTGTTCTCACTCAAGAGCAAAAGCTCTATGTCCTAGATACACCAGTGCCAGAGGAACCCACTCCCACCTAACCAAAGGTAGAAAGGAGTTCTTATAAGAAGCATAATGAATATGCCATTGATGCAAAGTTCTTGATATTGTGCTCAATGAACTATGAATTGCAGAGACAACATGAGAACATGGACGCCATTGAGATGGTTCAACATCTCAAGAACATGTATCAAGACCAAGCACGACAAGAAAGATATGATGTCTCCAGGGTGCTATTCAAGTACATCATGACAGATGGAGATCCAGTTGGTCCTCACACACTCAAGATGATTGGGTATGTGGAGAACCTAACAAGATTGGGATTCCCTCTGAGCCAAGAGTTGGCTACTAATGTGATATTGCAATCGTTGCCAGAATCCTACAGTCAGTTTGTGATGAACTACAACATGAACAACTTTGACATGCCACTAATAGATTTGTTGGGCATGTTGAGGACAACAGAGGCACAAATGAAGAAAGACAAACCCAAATCTGTGATTTTGATCAGCAGAAAGAAGGGTAAGTCTAAAGGCAAGGGCAAGGGCAAAGCAAAGAAGGGTTCTGATGCTATCCAGTAGCCCAAGGCATCTTCAGCTCTCAAGGCCAAAGGAGGGGTGAACAAGGGAGGAAAATGTCACCATTGTCAAGAGCCAGGACATTAAAGGAGAAATTTCCCTCTCTATCTGGATGAACAAAAGAAGAACAAGGAGGGGATGGAAGTCTCCACCTCAGGTATCTTGAAATATACTTGGAACACTTCTTTTTCTGAGGTATATGATACCAATGGATCTGACATATATGATATGCAGGATCTGAAAAGAAGTGATGGCCTTTATGAAAGGACCAAGAAGGAGCACTCATCATTGGAGCAAGTGTTGCTGCCATAGATAGGAGTACTTTTCAGTTTATTTCTGCACAATGGGCATGTAATAGACTTATGGACTGCTATTTCATTTTACCAATAAATAGAAACACTTTATTTCTACATCTTATAATGACAAGGATGTCTATCAATAAAGTTGATGTTTCAATTTCAAAGGTTTGATCTTTTGTGGCTATGCCCTATTTATCTTGTGGTACTTGGTATGCATAAGATAATATGATACCTAACAGTTATTGACAACTCAAACAATTCATTAGCATTATCATGAGAAATTCATTTCTAGCTTCCATGTTGATGGATAGGCCAGACTCTTTTGTTGTGAACCATTAAGAGATATGAATGTCTTGGACATGATGATAAATCAATCTTCACTAAATGTAGTGGGAGAATGACCATTCTATTAGGTATAATACATATTGATGTATATACATGCCTATTGGAATAAATGCTAATGCTTCCGATGGTGTTTAGTGAAATAGCAATATGAATATCTTGAAGTGTTAAAGAATATCATAAATGAAGTAAAAACTTGGTAAATGTATTAATTCTTTGATGATATCAATGAATGGGACACTTAAACCAAATGTTTGAGGACCTTGTGAGTAATTATGATAATATATCATAGAGAGCTCATGATTAAGGCATAGTGATGTCTAAATCAAAGAAGGAATCATACTCTAAAGAGTTAGAGCATGATCATCAAATAATTAATCTTCTATGATTTTTCTAATGTACTTTACACTAAATAAAGGAGATTATGAATCACAAGTGTTGTGGTGTAACATACCAAAACTTTGACATATTCTCTTTTTGGCCCTTTCCCAATATTTTCCTATCATTTCTATCCTTTTTGGACTTGATGCTTAAATTGTGGAATTTATTGTGGTTTGGTGAACATTTTTTCAATAATTATACCAATGGAAGGGTTTATGCACAAATACCTCGGTGAAATCTTATTTAAGGATCTAAAATGTAAAATCATCGCTTAAGTAGAACAATGGTAAATAAATCCCTGTTAGAAGTGCAAGGCCCTAAACCTTACTTAATATATTGAACATGCTTAACTACCATAATTAAGTACTATAAACCTTAATCTAACCTTGTTAGGTGTTTTGAAATTATGAGACAAGATTAAGTTTAAAGTTTGGTTCGATTTGGATGTTGTTTATGCAAGTTATGCAATTTTAGGTACATTATGGACTTTTATGTAATTTACCCATTTGAGAGGTTTTCTTTGCAAATTATCACCTGAATTTTAATCCTTAGATATTCCCTTACCATTCAAGAGATTTTGAACCATGGGGCACCTAGTTGTACCATGGTTTGAAGGTGTTACTTTCCAAGGGCATTATAGGGATTACCCTCTTTATAATTGAGCTTATCTTTAAAAGCTATCAACCAATGGGGTAATTTCTTTGTTTGAAGGATGGTTGGGATGGCCTAGAAGGATCTAGGGGATTTTAGGACCAACCTTTGATATACAAGAAGAGTCTATGAGCTGTCCTCTTGCATGGCCATGAAGCCCTAACCTAAGGACACATGGACAAAGACACACCATCAGATAAGGGAGAGTTATATATATATATATATATATATATACATATATGTATAGCATGCTATTTTTTCTTTAAGTTTGGATAAACATGTATCCACAACTAATTGAATGGTTTGACATCAAGCATAGTAGTTGGTGCCCCCTTCTTTATAAAGCCATGCCTACCCCTTCCCACCTCCCAATCCAAGAAGAAATCCTCTCCTTCTCTTTCCCACATCTTAGAGCATCATCCCTTATATGTTTGGCCACAAAGTTGCTGTCCCAAGGTAAAAGAGAGTGCCTACCTTGGTGAAGAAGGCTCCTAGGTTCCAAATTTCTCTATTTTGGATTTCTTAAGCTCCTCCTTGGTGATTTTGACCAAAACTAGTAAGAATCCTCCTTTCCTTCCCTATTTTCATTCTGTTAGTATTCCTCCCACCTTCTTACAGGTTGAAACCATGACCTTCCATGGTAAAACTCCACCTAGAACCCTAAAACATCTCATCTCCATGCTCTTTTGCTAGGGTTTGCACCTCTAAAGTGGAGAAGGCGATCTTTGCTAAAGAAAGGAGCTTGGCTTGGTGCAACCAGACCTTCTAATCTCAGTATTCTTTCTGTTTTCTTACCTTCCTAGAGGCAAGTTTTTTTGACCCCGTTCTCATATATTGCTTAGTACATGCTTAAAACTCATGCTCATGTTTAAAATCGATGATTTCCATCTCTTTTTACCATGTTCTTCTAGGGTTTTGGTTTCTTGCTATTTTACCTTATCTAGAATCTCTAGTTTGGTTACGTATGCAACTTCAAATCTTATCTTGGGTCAAATGGTGTTTTCTCCATATCCCTCTCTCTTCAATTATCTCGATCGGTTTGATGATGTGACAATTTCCTATTGGCCAGTATTGAAAAATTTATATCTTCTAATCTGCTTATCCAAATTTGACAAATAAATATGTTTTGGAATTGTAAAATTAATCTCTATCTAATAAAAATATTTTCAAGGTATTATTTCATGATTTGACGAATGGTGATTTTGGTAAAATGAATTTAATGCATAAAATCCATAAAAATTACATCTTAATCATCATAACTCCAAAATTAACATAAAAATATGTTTTCTTGATCATGAGAACTTAATAAGTTTATGGGTGATGTTTTAAGAGTTTAAATCTGAGTTTTTCTAAAAAGGTCTAAAATTAGGGTTTCTATACATTAATGTGCACTATGTACTCTTATACATGTTAATACATTGAAAATAGGCAAAGTGGAACATGGACTCAATTGAAATGGTTAAAGTTAGTGATAGATATCAGTAAGAGAGGTATGTGCATTCCTTACACCCTATGTTGTGATAATTGTAGCCAAACCCTATATTTCCCTAATGAGGCTTAAATGAACCCTAAAACTTCTATTCTTGAATCCTGATGTTGTTCATGCCTCAAATCAGATTATAATTTATTCTTGTTGGGGTCTTATACCCCACTGCCATGCTTATTGAATATTATGACTACTCTTACCATGACTACTTTTCTAGCATGTAGACTTATGTTTTATTTAATTTAAAGTAGCGATACTTATGTACAACTACCCACAAAGGGCATGTATTTAATCGCCCTAGGGAATGTTTTTATTCTCCCCTATATAATTGTGTAGGTGACTGGGAATGTCTTATACTCCCCTCACCTATAGGTTAGAGGTCCGGTATGTGCCTCAACCCTACTTAGTTAGGTAGACATAATTATCTTACATGCAAATCCTTTTTTATTATATTTGTTAATGGCAAACTTCTTTGATATATAGCCTCATACTCTTGTTATCTTCATCATATGATGGACCCTAGCTTGTTTTTATTTGCTTTACTTATCTTGATATCCTAGACTAGTTTTGTGACACATACTTTTCTTCCCTTTCCCTTTTTGCTGGGTGCCTTCCCAACCACCCAGGTGCTGAGCAAGGTGATGGATAAGATTAGGAAGATCTTAGCTTTTGGCTTGGACTTGGTTGATGGAGATGTTGCTTGGAGACAAGATTGTAGTAGTCTAGACTTCCCTCTATCTAGATCCTGATTGTGTGTCTTGATGTAAACCCTAATGGGAGAATTTGATGTACTTGTGTAAATTTTTTGAAAATTGATTATAGTCCGTTACTTTTTTTTATTCTTCTACTTTCTAATGGTCTTTTGTATACCAATGTTTAATAAATTTGGAAAATTTATGCCCATTCCATCATACCTCTAAGAGTGTTTGGAATGGATGTTAATTCTTCAAATTTTTACTAAAGGGGTGATTTCACTCCTTTACAACATGGTACCAGAGCCCGTGGTAGTCAGAATCTGACTATTTCAATTTTGCCTCCCTATTTAGAATACTTGCCTTACCTTTAAGTGACGTGTTTTTCCTAGAGTTGATCAATATATGATGAATGGTTGATTTAGGGTCCTATAGTTTCATATTAGAATAATGATGAATAGATCCCTAAAATACTTCCAACTAAAAGATGCATAAGTAGCCATAGTAACTTGAGGTTGTTTAGCTTTGCCTTTAGGTAGCTACTAGGACATGAAGTTGAAAGCAAAGGTGTCTAGAAAGGATCAGGGTTTGGGGGCTGGCAAGATTTTCCTCTGCACCACTAGCTTAGTTTACAAGGACTCCCGAATCCATATGATACTCGCCTAGCCTAGGCTAATATGAATTGTTCAAAATAGCATGCTTTTAGGCAATAGTAGCCTTAGACATCTATACGATTTATCTTTAGGGACCCTAATATGTTGAACTAGTCTCATAGTGTAATGACTTGTTTAATGATGGAAGCCCAATATAGTTCCCTTATGTCCCATAGAACCACATGTTTGGATAGTTATCCCTAGAACCTAGACTTTAAAGTTTGGTGTTTAGTAAGCAGTCCGAGAGTGCAGTGAAGCGTGATGGATCTTGTATATGGTCTAGTTAGACTCACCCTTTTACCTCTAGATTAGTTTGTCTTGGTAGGTCAAACCTTTTAAGGGGTAGAGAGTAGTTGGTTTGATGATGTTTGGGTAGTTAGATTTTGAGGATGAAATCCTTTCCAAGGGGATGGATTCATGTAACATACTGAAATCTAGCTACTCTGACTTTAGTAACCCTAACTCCCTAATTAGGAAGTTAGTGTGCTTGAATCCTTAGTTTTGACCAAACAAGTTATAGTTATAGACTGACATGCTTGTTTGTATACTAAAGAACATATAAAGATCATCTAATGAATAGTTCACATGTTTGAACCCTAATGAATATCTAATGCACATAACAAGAGTAACTTACATTTTAATACTAATACTAAGCATGATGTTGACCATGTCATAAACCAATAAACCCTAATGATATGTTGGGCAATATAATTGTAATTTAACCTTAGACTTAATGCATCCTAAGAAGGTATAAGTGAAGAATAATGATCATGTTAACTTAAACACTAAGTTGTAATCATCTAACCTTAACCTATACATCCTTAATGACATTCATGATACATTAGTGTCACTAAGTGTCATAATTAGATAACATATTTTAATACACATAAATCATAGATTAATCAGGTCATCAACATGAAATGCATATCACCTTGTTCTCTAGTACACACCTAATTATTCACCTAATGACATAGTATGTGAATCAAATCATTAATATGTAATATGTACCACCTTTATCATTAATATATATATAATGACTTCAATATGGATAAGAAGTAATTGATTCACACAAATGTTCATAATCAATAATAAGAAGTGAAAATATATGAGAGAATGATTAATGATGACATTAATGTGAGCAAGAACGGTAAAGTAACAATGTCTAATATACATATAAGTAATTAATGTGACATTATTTGGATTAATTGTAACAAATTGGATAAAGAGTCCTATTTCATACAAAATAATCTGATGTAATTCAATAAGGTGATAATGGAGTCTAAAAACAATTTATTAAAGATAATGATCAGATATAATAATGCATATTGAGATAATTGAGTAAACTCTAATTGTGATAAAACTCTTAATGAGATAAACAATAAATATATAGGAATTTGTGCATAATAATGAAATATAACTCTTTTGGAAACAAAGTAAATATGACATGGCATAATTAAAAGTATAATATTGATAATGTGACATCGTAATGAATATGATTCTAATAAGCCAATTTTTTTATAAAAAAGAAATCATAAAAGTGAAACCTTTAGGTGATCCATGAGAATCTGACCTATGTGGAGTTTCTTGAGAAGATTCTGAACTCCCAAGTTAAGCAATTGAAAAACAAGGAGTTTAAGTTAGTAAAAGTTTTGGTGGAAGTTTAATGGAAACAACTTGGGAGTTTACTGGTGAGATGTTGCATACTCACCCTTTTCACTTTGCTTTAGATTTCAAGGATGAAATCCTCTTTAAGGGGTGGAGTGTTGTAACATACCGAAACTTTGACGTATTCTCTTTTTGGCCCTTTCCCAATATTTTCCTATCATTTCTATCCTTTTTGGCCTTGATGCTTAAATTGTGGAATTTATAGTGGTTTGGTGAACATTTGTTCAATAATTATACCAATGGAAGGGTTTATGCACAAATACCTTGGTGAAATCTTATTTAAGGATCTAAAATGTAAAATCATCGCTTAAGTAGAACAATGGTAAATAAATCCATGTTAGAAGTGTAAGGCCCCAAACCTTACTTAATGTATTGAACATGCTTAAATACCATAATTAAGTACTATAAACCTTAATATAACCTTGTTAGGTGTTTTGAAATCATGATACAAGATTAATTTTCAAGTTTGGTTCGATTTGGATGTTGTTTGTGCAAGTTATGCAATTTTAGGTACATTATGGACTTTTATGCAATTTACCCAATTGGGAGGTTTTCTTTGCAAATTATCACCTGAATTTTAATCCTTAGATATTACCTTACCATTATCGAGATTTTGAACCATGGGGAACCTAGTTGTACCATGGTTTGAAGGTGTTACTTTCCAAGGGCATTATAGGGATTACCCTCTTTCTAAATGAGCTTATCTTTAAAAGCTATCAACCAATGGGGTAATTTCTTTGTTTGAAGGATGGTGGGGATGGCCTAGAAGTCTCTAGGGGATTTTAGGACCAACCTTTGATATACAAGAAGAGTCTATGAGCTGTCCTCTTGCATGGCCATGAAGCCCTAACCTAAGGACACATGGAAAGTCCCATAGACACCTCATACTTGCCCCCTTCTTTATAAAGCCATGCCTACCCCTTCCCACCTCCCAATCCAAGAAGAAATCCTCTCCTTCTCTTTCCCACATCTTATAGAATCATCCCTTATATGTTTGGCCACGAAGTTGCTGTCCCAAGGAAAAAGAGAGTGCCTACCTTGGTGAAGAAGGCTCCTAGGTTCCAAATTTCTCTATTTTGGATTTCTTAAGCCCCTCCTTGGTGATTTTGACCAAAAATAGTAAGAATCCTCCTTTACTTCCCTATTTTAATGCTGTTAGTATTCCTCCCACCTTTTTCTAGGTCGGAACCATGACCTTCCATGGTAAAACTCCACCTAGAACCCTAAAACATCTCATCTCCATGCTCTTTTGTTAGGGTTTGCATCTCTAAAGTGGACAAGGTGATCTTTGCTCAAGAAAGGAGCTTGGCTTGGAGAAACCATACCTTCTAATCTTGGGATTATTTCTGTTTGGACCTTCTTACCTTCCTAGAGGCAAGTTTTGTTACCCCTTTTTCTCATATATTGCTTAGTACATGCTTAAAACTCATGCTTCTATGTTTAAAATCGATGATTTCCATCTCTTTTTACAATGTTCTTCTAGGGTTTTGGTTTCTTACTGTTTTACCTTCTCTAGAATCTCTAGTTTGGTTACCTATGCAACTTCAAACCTTATCTTGGGTCAAATGGTGTTTTCTCCCTCTCCCTCTCTCTTCAATTATCTCGATCAGTTTGATGATGTGGCAATTTCCTATTGGTCAATATTGAAAAATTGATATCTTCTAATCTGCTTAACCAAATTTGACAAATAAATATGTTTTAGAATTGGAAAATTAATCTCTATATTATAAAAATATTTTAAAGGTCTGATTTCATGGTTTGACTAAGGGTGATTTTTGTAAAATGAATTTTATGCATAAAATCCATAAAAATTACATCTTAATCATCATAACTCCAAAATTAACATTAAAATATGTTTTCTTGACCAAGAGAACTTAATAAGTTTATTGGTGATGTTTTAAGAGTCTGAATCTGAGTTTTTCTAAAAAGGTCTAAAATTAGGGTTTCTATACATTAACGTTCACTATGTACTCTAATACATGTTAATACATTGAAAACAAGCAAAGTGGAACTTGGACTCAATTGAAGTGGTGAAAGTTAGTAATTGATATCACTAAGAGAGGTATGTGCATTCCTTACACCCTATGTTGGGATAATTGTAGATAAACCCTATATTTCCCTAATGAGGCTTAAATGAACCCTATAACTTCTATTCTTGAATCCTAATGTTGTTCATGCCTCAAATCAGATTATAATTTATTCTTGTTGGAGTCTTATACCCCACTTCCATGCTTATTAAATATTATGACTACTCTTTCCATGACTACTTTTCTAGCATGTAGATTTACGTTTTATTTAATTTAAAGTAGCGATACTTATGAACAACTACCCACAGAGGGCATGTATTTAATCGCCCTGGGGAATGTTGTTATTCTCCCCCTATATAATTGTGTAGGTGACTGGGAATGTCTTGTTCTCCCCTCACATATAGATTAGAGGTCTGGTAGGTGCCTCAACCCTACTTAGTTAGGTAGACATAATTATCTTACATGCAAATCCTTTTAGGGGGGGGGTGAATAATGTTTTATAGATATTTTAAAATAATTCAACCAACCAACCACAATTGAGATAATAAGAAGCAGACAAGGTTTTTAGAGTGGTTCCAACCTTAGCAAATACTAAGGCAGTCAATCCACTACCCGGTTGCTTACCCAACCGGGATTTTGAAAGTATTTAATTTTATTACCTCGCAAGGATATTACATAAAATTACAACACTTTCTACACCCTTTGGACAACCTTCACCTCGAAGTAGTCTCACCAACCTTGAAGCAGCCTTCCTTGAAGTAACTTCAAGCTCCCCCTTGAAGTAGCCTTCCTCTTGAAGTAGCTTCCCATTGAGACAACCTTCTAGAAGTACTCCAAAGATCTCCTTCTTCACCAAGAAGATCAAAACTCTCTCCAATCCACAGCCTCCAACCCTAGGAGTAGCAAGGAGAGTACAAACAATAAGAAAGAACAAGAAGGGAAATAGAAATTACAATTACCACTTGAAGCACAAGGCTTGATTTCCTATATCAAGTGTATTGATCTCCTAACCAATGGGTATGGAAGTGTAGGTTTAGTGGATAGGAGATGCTAGCCTATAGGACATGAATTTGGAGCAAAGGAAATGAATAACAAGTACTAGAGTTGCTCAATTGCTCAAAATAGATTGCTAATTGTAAGTATGAAAGCTCAAGTATTGCACAAGTGTGTTTTGGGTGTCCTATGGCCTGTCCTATTTATAGGAATGGCCTATGGATGCTTAAGGACGTTCTAGACACTTTCTAGGGGGTTCTAAGTGCTCAACTAGCCGTTAGGTATCGATTAGTTGCTTTAACAATGGCTAGTTAATTAATCCTGAAAATTGCAGACAGAAACATTCTCGGTCGAAGATTTGTCGACCGAGAGTCCTAGTCGGTCGAGGACTTGTCGACTGAGGGACTGTCTGGAGCAAGTGTATATAACGTTCTGATCCAACTCCCAACTACCTTGTCTACTGTGTCTAACGGATACCTGGGTCATTCTCGGTCAAAGAGTTTGTCGACCGAGAGTGTCTCGGTCGAGAATTTTGTCGACCGAGATTAACCCTGTTTCAATGTTTTAAACTAAGTACTAAGTCTGTGTATGAGTGTGCAGTTGTGACACTATTATAGGGGATAACCTATCTAAGTGTTGTGATTGACTAGGGAATATCTAAACGCTTGATTTACATGATATCTAAGTACTTGTACATTATATACTTGTACAAGTTTTTACATTTGATTACAATCATGAATTTGAAGCAATTAGAGCATATAGATCTTCCAAGAGTTTGTCATCCACCTAATTCCTACAATCACTCAAGTAGCTTGTTAGATTCACAAGAATGAAATGTTTGTCATTATCAAAACAAAGGGATTTAAATGATGTCCATTTAGCCAACAATCTCCCTCTTTTTGAAGATGATAAACATTTCCAAAATATAAATCAACTAGTCTTTAAAATGAGATGAGTTTCATACATGAGATTTACTTTGTGAATTCCTTCTCTTGTTCATGAAATGTGTGCTTATTATTCCCAAAGAAGTATGGAACGTAAAATCCAATTCTTAGGGAATATAGCAACTTTTAATGTAAAGCCAAGAGATTATGAAACTCATTGATTGAGTTTTTAAGTTTTACATTTATTTCTCCCCCTTTGTCATTTCAAAAAGATATCCGTTAAAAATGAATGTAGAAACTCCCCTTAAAAAGATAACCATAAAATCCTTTGAAAAATATGTCCATTTGGAAGCCAAAAATAACACGAATAAAAATGTTTTAAGAAGCACAAATATCAAAGAAAACATCTTCTAAGGGAGTGATGAGTAGTTGCTTCCTTATTTTGTTAAATTGGTCTAGGGGAAGCGGTTTTGTGAAAATATCAGCCAATTGATCTTCCGTATCAACATGATGAAGGGATACATGATTTTTAGAGATATGATCCCTTAAAAAATGATGACGGATTTCAATATGTTTGGAACAACTGTGTAAAATAGGATTTTGTGCTAAGTTTATAGCGCTTGTATTGTCACAAAATATGGGCGTGGATGAAAAAATAAAGCCATAATCGTTTAACACTTGTTGCATATAAAGCACTTGAGCACAACAAGATCCGTCTGCCATATATTCAGCTTCAGTTGTAGAGAGGGCAACCATATTTTGTTTCTTGCTAAACCAAGATACTAAGGCTCTTCCTAACAAGAAACAACTCCCACTTGTGCTCTTGCGATCAATTCGACAACCAGCGTAATCAACATCGGTATAAGCTTTAAAGTCCAAGGATTGTCCTTTAGGATACCATAGACCATAGCATGTAGTGTCGGATAAATATCGTAAAATCCGTTTGATGGCCTGAAAATGGGTTTGCATAGGTTGTGATGGAAATCAAGCACAAAGACCGACTGAAAACATGATATACGGTCTAGAAGCGGTTAAGTAGAGCAAACTACCAATCATGGCTCTATATAAGGAATCATCAATAGGTTCCCCATTTTCATCCTTATCAATTTTAGTAGAGGTAGCCATTGGAGTGGTAGCATGTTTACACTGGTCCATCCCAAAGCGTTTTAAAAGTTCATTGGTATACTTTTCTTGGCTTATAAAAATCCCAGTGGGCATTTGTTTGATTTGAAAACCAAGAAAGAAAGTCAGTTCACCCATGAGGCTCATTTCAAATTCTTGTTGCATAATATCACTAAATTGTTTGCACAACGATTCATTTGAGGCACCAAAGATAATATCATCAACATATAATTGAACAACTAGAAAATCAGATGCATATGTTTTGAAAAATAAAGTAGAATCTGAATTTCCAATAGAAAAGTTGTTATCAAATAAATAGTTTTTGAGCCTTTCATACCAATTCCTAGGTGCTTGTTTTAAACCATAAAGTGCTTTCTTAAGTTTGTATACATAGTCACCTTTTTCTGGTATTTCAAAACCAGGTAGTTGGGAAACATATACTTCTTCTTGGATTATTCCATTGAGAAATGCACTTTTGACATCCATTTGGAAAAGTTTGATGTTTTTGTGTGCAGCTATAGCTAGTAGCATTCTAATGGCTTCAAGTCTTGCTACTGGTGCATAAGTTTCATCAAAGTCTATTCCTTCTTATTGATTATATCCTTGAGCTACTAACATAGCTTTATTTCTTACTACTTCCCCTGCTTCATTTAACTTATTCCTAAAAACCCATTTAGTTCCAATAATGGTTTTATCTTGTGGTTTAGGAACTAAGTCCCATACATCATTTTTAGTGAATTGGTTTAATTCTTCTTTCATAGCCATTATCCAATAGTCATCTTTTAGAGCTTCAGTAACCTTTTTAGGTTCAATTATAGAAACAAATGCCATATTTGCAACATCTCTAAAAGATGAACGGGTTTTGACTCTATCATTAGGATTTCCAATGACCAGTTCTTGAGGATGATCCTTAATGAGTCTAGGAACAAGTTGTTGTGTCTCAACTTGTTGATCATTAGTAGTATTTTTGTCACCATCATTTGGTATGGATAAATTTTCTAATTGATGAGTGAGATCACCTATTTCAAGATTTTTAGATTGTAGCTCTTCATGAAAAGTAATGTGAATGGATTCCTCAACTTTTCTAGAAATAGTGTTGTAGACTCTAAATGCTTTGCTAGAGGTGGAATATCCCAAGAAAAAGGCTTTTTGTGATTTAGAGTCAAATTTGTCTCTATTATCTTTTGTGTTCAAGATATAGCATGTTGATCCAAAAGTATGAAAATAGTCAACCCTGGGTTTCTTAGTATATATGATTTCATATGGTGTTTTCTTCAAATAAGAATGAACGGTTACTCTATTTAGCACATAGCAAGCTGTGTTTACCACTTCAGCCCAAAATGTTTTAGGTGTATTATGTTCGAGAATCATAGTCCTAGCCATTTCTTGTAGTGATCGATTTTTCCTTTCAACTATGCCATTTTGTTGTGGAGTGCGTGGAGCAGAAAAATTGTGAGTGTAGCCTTGAGATGTGCAAAATTCTTCAAATAAATGGTTATCAAATTCTCCACCATGATCACTCCTAATTGTACATATCTTGTTTTGTAGTAGATTTTCAATCTTGGAACAAAATTGTATAAAAATGTGAATAGTATCATCTTTGTTTGCAAGAAAGTGTACCCATGTATATCTACTATAATCATCAACAATAACAAAACAATATCTTTTACCGCCAATAGATTGTGTCCGCATAGGTCCGAATAAATCCATATGAATGAGTTCTAGTGATCTACAGGTGCTAAGTACATTTTTGGGTTTAAAAGAGGTTTTAGTTTGTTTACCCAAAGTACATGGTTCACAATTTTCAGACTGATCAAAAGATAATTTAGGCAAACCACGAACAAGATCATATTTAACTAGCTTTTTGATGACATGTGAACTAGCATGACCTAATGTTCTATGCCATAGTTGTAAAGAATTTTAGTTTGCAAGTAAGCATTTTCCAACTACAGATTGCATAGAGTTAGGTCTAAGAATATAAAGATTTCCAACTCTTTTTCCTTCATAAACAACATTTGTAGTATTTTCTATTAGTATCTTGTAGCAATTTTTGTTGAATAAAACATCATATCCACTATCACATAATTGACTAACACTTATCAAATTGTGGTGCAAACCATCGACAAGTAAAACATTCTTTATTTCAAGGTTTGTATCGATATTACCGATTCCAACAATTTTACCTTTACCATTGTCTCCAAAAGTGACTGTTCCGCTTTTCTTTTCCTCAAAAGTTTGAAATGCCTCCTTGTTTCCGGTCATGTGTTTGGAACATCCACTTTCGACCACCCAATCCTACATTAAGATATAAGTTTTGGTACCCATGTGATGGTCCATTATGGTTAGGTATATTTAATAGCGGACTGAGCACGTTTTAACAAAGAAAATTGAACATAACTTCATTCGGTCGACAAAAGTTCGACCGACAGGTGCCTCAGTCGACCAATTTGTCGATCGAGAAAGTTGCTATTTTTACAGGTTAAAACTGAATAGAAATAGAAGTCTGTTCGGTCGGCCATTTTTTGACCGATTTTTGCTCCGATCGATCATTTCTTGACCGGAATGGTTACTGTTTCACTAAAATTTTTGCTGTAGATTTCGGTTTGTCACAGGCATTCACTCGGTCGAAGTTTTCTCGACCGAGAATATCTCGGTCGAACTATTTGTCGACTGAACATGTTTCTGTTCTGAATTTAAAATACTACATAAAGTTATTTACTTAGTTGAGATAAGACATTTTGATTTTAAAAAATAAGCGTTAGGTCATATCTCAACTAAATTACATTCAAGTCTCCTAAGTTTGAGGTTTGGGGATCCAAACTAACTCAGAATCCTTCTTCTTATAAGGGCATGAAAAAGAATAATGTCCAAGACGTAGGCAAAAGTGACAAGAAATAGAATCAATTTCGTTTCTCTTTCTAGGATTTGGAATTGTGTTTTTAGGTACAAACATGATCTTGGTCTTGGATGCTCTTTTAGGTTGATTTCCTTTTGGAACATAACCTAAGCCTCTTCTTCCATTGTAGCTAGAGGAATATTTTAGAATATTATTTAGAACGTCATTCCCCTTTAAGCCATTAATTTATCTTTGTAGCTTAGCAAGCTCATCCATTTTCTTATTAATATCTATCCTTTCTTGATCTAAATCAGATAATAAAGAATTTCTTTCCTTAACAATATTATCATAATCTAGATGATTACATAAAATAGGTTGTTTTTGAAGATCATTTACTTGAGTTTACAAGTTTAACTTTTCTAGGGAAAGAAGATTGCAATTTGCTTCGACAGATTTCAGCTTAATATCATGATCTTCAATAACCTTTTTAAGATCTTCATTTTCAGATGTGAGAGCAAGAAGTTTAGCATGTAACTCATCATTTGCCTTATTAGATTTCTTTAATTTCTTCTTGCACTCAACATACTTGTCATGAGTTTCTTGTAGACTAACAATTAGATCTTCTTTTGGCAAATCAAGAAGGCTTACCTCTTGGGAGTCGTCATTATCATCTTCTTTTGCCATGAGACACTCCACATTCTCTTCTCCACTTTCACTATCACGTGACTCATCCCACGCAGCTTTATAAGCTTTTTCTCCTTTCTTCTTGAATGAGCTTTTCTTTCCTTTCTTTGCTTTAGGACATTCATTTTTGAGATGTCCTTTCTTTCCACATTCAAAACACCTAGGAGGGGAAGAAGAAGAACCAACAATTTTGTTAGATCTAAATCTTCTATATTTCTTACCATTAACGATTAGAGCTTCTTCTCCTTCTCCATCACTTGTTTCATCATTTTCTTGTGTGACGATTTTTGAAGCTTTGAGGGCTATATATTTCTTTCTTCCTTGTTGAAGTTCACGCTCTCGTCGTTCCTCTTCCTCCAAGATTGCCTCATGTGCTTCTAGGTTTCCAATGAGTTGCTCCATCCTTAGTCGGGTGAGATCATTTGCTTCTTCAATAGCAGTCACCTTGGGCTTATACTTGGGAGGGAGAGATCTAATAATCTTTGACACTTGATCTTCTTCAGCAATTACTTTGCCTAAAGCATTCAAACCATTCACAATAGAAGAAAATTTTGCATACATTTCACTAATAGATTCATTTTGATCCATACGAAACTGTTCAAATTTTTGCTTCAACATTCCGATTTTAGAATTCTTAACTTGAACAGTTCCTTCATATGTTATAGAGAATCTATGCCATATCTCATATGCCATTTCAAAATTCGATATTCTATTAAACTCACCAACGGAAATTTAACAATAGAGTATACTTACAACTTTTGCATTCATTTGGGCTGATTTTACCGTATTAATATCCCAATTTGCATACTCCATTTGAGGAAATTCATATGGAGTTGATACCATCCTCCATAAGTCCCAACTGATTCATTGGAAGTAGAACTGCATCCTACTCTTCCAGTAGGTGTAGTTAGTCCCATCAAAAGGTGGAGGTCTTGCCACGAGTGTTCCTTCCAAGTTGAGGTTGTTGAGTACCCCGTCACCCATTCTTCAAGACTTTGTTAAAGTTCCTTGAAGCCCTGCTCTGATACCAATTGAAAAACCACTAGAGGGGGGGGGTGAATAGTGTTTTATAGATATTTTAAAATAATTCAACCAACCAACCACAATTGAGATAATAAGAAGCAGACAAGGTGTTTAGAGTGGTTCCAACCTTAGCAAATACTAAGGCAGTCAATCCACTACCCGGTTGCTTACCCAACCGGGATTTTGAAAGTATTTAATTTTATTACCTTGCAAGGATATTACATAAAATTACAACACTTTCTACACCCTTTGTACAACCTTCACCTTGAAGTAGTCTCACCAACCTTGAAGCAGCCTTCCTTGAAGTAACTTCAAGCTCCCCCTTGAAGTAGCCTTCCTCTTGAAGTAGCTTCCTGTTGAGACAGCCTTCTAGAAGTAGTCCAAAGATCTCCTTCTTCACCAAGAAGATCAAAACTCTCTCCAATCCATAGCCTCCAACCCTAGGAGTAGCAAGGAGAGTACAAGCAATAAGAAAGAACAAGAAGGGAAACAAAAATTACAATTACCACTTGAAGCACAAGGCTTGATTTCCTATATCAAGCGTATTGATCTCCTAACCAATGGGTATGGAAGTGTAGGTCTAGTGGATAGGAGATGCTAGCCTATAGGACATGAATTTGGAGCAAAGGAAATGAATAACAAGTACTAGAGTTGCTCAATTTCTCAAAACAGATTGCTAATTACAAGTATGAAAGCTCAAGTATTGCACAAGTGTGTTTTGGGTGTCCTATGGCTTGTCCTATTTATAGGAATGGCCTATGGATGCTTAAGGACGTTCTAGACACTTTCTAGAGGGTTCTAAGTGCTCAACTAGCCGTTAGGTATCCATTAGTTGCTTTAACAATGACTAGTTAATTAATCCTGAAAATTGGAGACAGAAACATTCTCAGTCGAAGATTTGTCGACCGAGAGTCCTAGTCGGTTGAGGACTTGTTGACCGAGGGACTGTCTAGAGCAAGTGTATATAACGTTCTGATACAACTCCCAACTACCTTGTCTGCTGTGTCTAATGGCTACCTGGGTCATTCTCGGTCGAAGAGTTTGTTGACTGAGAGTGTCTCAGTCGAGAATTTTATCGACCGAGATTAACCCTGTTTCAATGTTTTAAACTAAGTACTAAGTGTGTGTATGAGTGTGCAGTTGTGACACTATTGTAGGGGATGACCTATCTAAGTATTGTGATTGACTAGGGAAGATCTAAACGCTTGATTTACATGATATCTAAGTACTTGTACATTATATACTTGTACAAGTTTTTACATTTGATTACAATCATGAATTTAAAGCAATTAGTGCATATAGATCTTCCAAGAGTTTGTCATCCACCTAATTCCTACAATCACTCAAGTAGATCGTTAGATTCACAAGAATGAAATGTTTTTCATTATCAAAACAAATGGATTTAAATGATGTACATTTAGCCAACAATTACGACAACTCCATATCATACAATATGTTGTACAACAAAGAGATGTGAAACATGCAATTACCAACTAAAGCAAAGTGTTGCTAACTCACTGCGTTAGCACTGGAGCAGTAGAAACATGTGGGACATGTTTGGAGATCACTAAGAATATGATTCAAAGGTGATGGGCTCACAATGCAAGTGGGAGTCTGTTGGTATGTATGCCCTGAGAGCCAATCATATGATGATTGGATTGAGATACAATATTATTGATTTGATAAATATCAAAGGCAAGCCTCTAATTTATTTTGGTTGAATCAGTTATGAGATAATGATAAAATAGAATGAATGTCTAGAGAATGATATAACTCAATGATGTATGTCTTCAGGTTGAGGACCTAAAGAATGAGATCATATGGATGCTAAGAGTTTATACATTCTTGTTTTGTCCCTAGTCATATGTCATTGTGGAAGGTTGAAAGACAGCAATGACACAACAAGACTAGAGTGTGTGTTGGTTGATGACAGAGTCTCATTATTCATGATATGTGATATCAAACCAAGCACATAGATACATGTTAGAGAATAGTGTTCCGGACAGACCCACCGTGAGAGTGACACATGAAACCATGACATGGTAGTCACAGTCAACTCTCACATTGATGGTGGTGATTGTGATTCTTAGACCTGAAATCACTGCACTCATCACATGTTGTTGGGTACACTTTGACTTCATCAAATGCGGTCCTGAAATATGGATTTTTATAAAGGTGATGATTGGGTGACTTTGACACATGGGGTTTTGACTACGAGTGATAGATATGGGATTTGTCCCTCCTAAGGGAGTATGATGTCCATGGACACTTGATAAGCGAGACTAAGAAAGGCATGCACATGCACGTGAGAGTCAATATGCGATATTGATGGCACACATATCTCATACAGTCTGCTTTGGATCAAGGAACATGAATGAACGTTGAAAGGATGACAGTTCCATGCCTTGAGTTCATTCAGGATATTAGAGATAAAGGAATTATACATTTACTGGAACACCAGTCATAGACTGTAGGATTGAAAGTTGTTCTCCAACTTTCCTTTTCACTTGGGTAGCACTGATGTGTGACTAGGCACCACTCTTTGCTTGTGATGTCATAAGATAGTTATGGACATTCACTGCCAACGTGAAATGGGACCTATAGGGTCACACACAAAGGATTAACCTGGAAGAGGAGTTTATCCATGAATGATGTTTGGATTGATTACTAAAGGTGTTTAGGTACTCAATCAAACATTCAGTCAATTGACTTGACTCAGAATCCTCAAGTTCAAGTGTTGAACCAACTGATTTGAGTGTCAGATTGATTGAGAACTGCATTGACTATGTTCTGCACAATCTGGACCACCAACTGACCAGTTCACTGGGTGAACCGATCAGCTCCTGTCCAGTGAGATGACCGGTTCACTATGGTGAACCGATCGATTCATGTATCCAAATGAGCAGTGTTGGGTTGTCCTTATTTGTGAGAAAAGATTTTCATTTCACTTGTACAATTTGATCAGGATAAGAATTGATCTTAGTATTAATTGGAAACATAAGAGGAAAGTCAATTGGAGGCGAGTCAGGAATGTGAAATGATCGGTTCAACTGGTGAAATGATAAGCTCACACTCCCAACTGACCGATTTGTTTGTGAAAAGACCGGTTCGGCTGCCGTAGTGCAATCCGTTCATGGAAAATCCAGACCCTTCTACTCCCACTTTAGTCCCACATTGCCCGGGGCTGAGAAACTTGACCCTGACCCCTGCTATATATAGAGGGGTACTCGGGCTTCTCAGATAGCACAACTCAGAACATCAATTACTCTGCAAAGTTGTTGTCCTCTCTGGTTGTGGTAACCGAGAGAGATCAAGCAAGTTCTACCCATCCAGGGAGGAACAACGAGGGAAAGATAACTGTAGGACAACTAGTTATGGGAGAGTGTGTCGGTGACTAGTACGCCGACAGAAGGGGACGACTCCTTGTAGTATCTTGTGGGACAGGACGACTAGAGTTCCCAGTGGTTTGTGTAGACTATCTATAGAGGTGGGAGATTTTTGTCGCTCAAGAGGACGACAATCAACCGCAGTCCATGTCAAGACCAAGAGCCACGCAGATGCCGTCAAAGATAGGTGGGTGAAGACCACACTTGTTGCGAGGCAGTGTCGCTGAGCAAGCCTCAGGATCATGTATGACTCACTAAAACCATCCTTCCTATTTCATAGTCGTTAATGCGATATGTGGTTATGGTTTTGTGGTGAGAGAATTTTTTTTTGTTTCTACTGCCTTCTCCCTCACCTAAAACCCAATAGTTCACACGTTATACATTTTATATCTTCTAGAGTTGTATCATGCCCTAATCTTTGTAGAGCTTATTATGGCTTTGTACATTATAACTTGATTGATGCTAAAAGATACCTAATTGACTTAACTAATCAAGTGAAATTTATGTTGGATCCTAGATGGGTGATTAGATGCTCTAGAGGGGGGGTGAATAGAGATGAATGCACTTAAACAAAATTCATTAGACCTTCAAGATATATCACAAAATAAGGTTGCTAAATAGGAAATTTGAGTGCAACTAAAACATGCATAGCAAGGGAGAGAGAGATTGAACATACACCAATTGACAAGCTATTTTAGAGTGGTTCCACACTTCAAACTAGAAGTGAGTCAGTCCACTACCTAGAGAGGTCAACCTCTAGGATTTGTTAACCTTGCATCTTCATTATTTTCATTATAAGAGATACAATACATGAACACCAAAGGACTTACCTATCCAATACAAAGGGTCTTCAACCTTACCAAGGACTTACCCACTTTACAAGAGTCTTCCGCCTTCTTCCAAGGACTTACCTACTCTTGCACAAGTCTTCAACCTTTAAGGAATTACCCACTCTTCTTGGATCTTCCACCTTTGACTTCACCTTCACTCAGAGAAGCTTCCACCAAGGACTTACCCACTTGAGCAAGGAGTCTTCTGCCTTCACCAAGGGCTTACCCACTCTAGCTCCAAGTCTTCAACCTTGATCTTCACTAAGGGACACCTTCCCTTGTTCTTCTTCACCTCTCTTATCTAAGAGATAGAACATTCATCTTCATGGTTGAAATGAGAGATAGGGAGGTGGTGAGAGCCTCACAAGATATACATGTATGACTAGCTCTCTTACAAATCTCCTACTCACTCTAATGGATGTAGCAAGTGATTAAGCTTAGAAAGAGAGAGGAGGCTGTAGGAAGCACTCAACTATAGAATAGGAACCTCACATAGAGTTTGCATTGAATGCTCAACCTTGGAATGAAGCCCAAGGGGTCCTATTTATAGCTAGGGATGCCTCTTAGCCTTTGGGAACACTTGAGAATGAAAACTAGCCGTTTTGTGGCTTGTAACAGATATATTTTCACTTGTTGCAACTCCACAATGGCTAGAAGCACTTTTCTACACTGTTTCGTATAGTGCAATCGGTCGAGTTTCTATAAGGGTAACTCGACTGATAGAGTAAAAGACAAAGCTGATATTCAGACCATCGGTCGAGTTTGTCCTGGGGAAACTCGATCGACCAATGAAAATTGAATTGGTCAGTTATTCCATCGGTCGAGTTCTATGAAACCACAACTCGACCGATCAAAAGTCATTTTCAAGATACAATCAAGATCGGTCGAGTTTGCAACTCACAGAACTCGACCGATGAACAACCTGATGTGAATTTTGGAAAATGGCTTTTGAGTGCTTAAACATTCGATCTAAGTGCTCCTAATTTTTTCCAAGCTTAATTACAAGTCATACAATCATTATAAGTGATTTACAACATGATTCTAATGGATTTACATCATATTACAAAAACATACACTTGTATTGACTTTGACTTATCTTTTCTCCAATTTGAGATGCGCAAGTTAGGGCATTTGGGGTGTGTCTATACCTAATCTGAAATCACTCAAGTAGAGACATTAGACACCAATATGTGGAATTGTTAGTCATCATCAAAACACGGGTTTAGTCAATTTAGACAAGCGTCAACATTGACCTAATTGACCTTGAGTCAACATTCTCCCCCTTTTTGAAGATGACAAACTATTCCATAAATGTATTGAAAGCTTTTAAGTAAAATCATACCTTTGGAGAAACCTAGGGGTTTCAATGGGACTGAGCTCATAGGCTCCCCCTCAATTGATGCACATGGAGTTCTCATACTCCCCCTCAATTGATGTTATTTCTCCAGCATGGTTAGCTTTCATAACATTTATAGAATACTATGTCTTCTATTCATATATGTTCTACACATATATGTCTTCTCCCATTTACCTTCTCCCCTTTACATGGACATACTTCTCCCCTTCATGTAAGACATGCCTTCTTCCTCTTTTAAAAGAAGACATACCTTTCTCCCCCTTTGTCATTTTAAAAAAGGGGGAGAATGTTGACTCAAGGTCAATTAGGTCAATGTTGACTCATGTCTAAATTGACTAAACCCATGTTTTGATGATGACTAACCATTCCACATATTGGTGTCTAATGTCTCTACTTGAGTGATTTCAAATTAGGTATAAACACACCCCAAATGCCCTAACTTTCACATCTCAAATTGGAGAAAAGACAAGTCAAAGTCAATACAAGTGCACGTTTTTGGGGATTGACTTGAGCTATTGAATTGCAAATTGACTTATCAATCCACATGAAAGAAGAAAGGTGAGATGTGTAGAGGGTGACAACAAGTGGAAAAGGAATGGTAAGCACAAAGGTAATGTTTTTCTTACTTATAACCAATCCTAACTTGTTTTGTCAAGTTCGTGTGCACTATGCATGTGGTTTTTGAGTCAAAAGTGGTATCAGAGCAGGTCTTCTCCAAGCTACTTCAACAAGTAGGAGAAGATGGGTGATTTGGCACTTAGTTCGCTTAACCTAGAAGGAAGCTTCTCCATGAGACCTCCGGTCTTAGACGACACCAACTTCCTCTATTGGAAGAGAAGGATGCAGTTCTACCTTCAAGGTGTGAGCTATGAAATGTGGAAGATAGTTCACCTCAAATATGAAGATCCAAAGGGGGACATCACCACATGGACTGAAGTTGAAATGAAGCATGCTCAACTCAACGCCAAAGCTGTGAGCATCATTTACGCTGCTCTTACTCCATCCGTGTTCAACTGGATCTCCTCATGGGACACCACACATGAGATATGACACAAATTGTGTGTCACCTATGAAGGAACCGAGCAAGTGAAGGAAGCCAAGGTCTACATGCTTGGTGGTCTTCTAGAGAACTTCAAGATGGGTAAGAACGAGAGAGTGGCTGATATGTACACTAGGCTCAATGTCATCTTAAATGGTTTGGCAGCCCCTTGGGAGTGTGATGGATAGAGGTACTATCAACTCTAAGATCTTGAGATATCTTCCTAAGATATGGGAGCCTAAGGTTACTTCAATTGAAGAGGTGTACAAGCTAAGTGAGTTGTCAACCAAGGAGCTGGTTGGTAACCTCCAAGCCCATGAACCTAGGCTTGACAAGCAAGAAGAGGAAGAGAGGAGAGAAGAAAAAGAGTCCAAGAAGATAAAGGACACAAACTTCAAAGAACAAATTGAAGAAATGGTCTGACAACAACAACTCGCCTTGAAGTCCCCCAACCCTTCCTCAAGTGAAGATGAAGGTTCTAATGAGCATGAGGCAAACTACTCAAAGGGCAAACACTTCAAGAGCAAGCCCTCCTCTTCAACTCCAAGATGCTATGAGTGTGGTCAAAAATGCCACTATAAGAGTGACTGCCCAAAGGCCAAGAAAAGCCATCACAAGAGCAGCCACAAGAAGGACAAAGAGCACAAGAGAGAAGGAAAGTACAAGAGGAAGGACAAGAAAGAAAGAAAATCAAGAGATGCAACCCATGCAGCTTGGGAGGAGTCTTATTCAAGCTCCCCAAGCTCCAAAGATGGAGAATGCCATCTTGCTCTCATGACCTCTACTAGTAAATATGTATGTGAGGTAAGTGAGGTAAGCAAGGTAAGTGAAGTAAATTTGCTAGAGCTGCCTAAAGAAACTATCATTGATATGCTAAATGAATGCCAATCATCCTTTACTAAATGCAAATCTAAAAGGAAAAGGTTAGGCAAGATAGTTGATGATCTTTATGCTAAAATTGATATTCTTGATCAAAATGAAAAATTGCATCTTGAGAGTATAAATTCCTTGCAAGGGCAATTCCTTGACCTTGAACTTCAATACAATGGAGTAGAGGTTGAGAATGGTGTATATCTTAAAAATATTGAAAATCTTAAGATAGAAAACCAAAAGTGCCTAGATGAGCTTGATATTCTTAAAATTGAAAATGTAGAACTCAAACTCATGGATGATGCTAGGAGAAATGAAGTTTATGCTTATCAAAGAGAAATTGTTTTGCTTAAATCTAAAAATGCCAAATTGCTTGCTCAAGTAAATGACTTATCTTCTAGACCTATTTTGCAAAGTAATGAAGTTGCTAGCATAGCTTTAGAAAGAGATTCTTTTCATACTAAAGCCCTATGTCTTGAGGCCGACCTATTGCATGCTAGAGGTGATCTTGCTAGTCTTTCTACTACTATCATTAACCTTAGTGATGATAATGCCAAGTTAAGATCTTCTTTGCAAAAGTTTCTCTTGAGAAATAAATCCCTCAATGATGTCCTAGAACACTCTACCAAACATGTTGGTACTAGCAGTTTGGGATATGATGGGACTGCTCCCAAAGGTAAGAAAAAGAGCAAGAACAAGGGTAAGAAGAAGTGTGTGGAACCTCCTATTTTCAATGGAAAAACTTCCGGCTCTAAGAACCCTATGGTTTGTGTTCATTGTAAATGTGATGACCATTACTCCACTTATTATCCTTACAAGCCTGAGGGGACCAACCCAAAGATGAAATGGGTCCCCAAGCTAACCCCGGATCCCAAAGTTTGAGTTGGGTTCTGACATCCTTCTTTCTTGTACGTTAAAAAGAGATGGATTGTTGATAGTGGCTTCTCTAAGCACATGACTGGAGAAATCGGCCATTTCAACAAGTTTGTGAAAAAGAAAGGAGGATCGATAACCTTCGGGGACAACAAGAAGGGTAAGGTCATAGGTGAGGGTGATGTGGGAATGAGCTATGTTTAAAAATGTGTTGCTTGTTGATGGCCTACATCACAATTTGATTAGTGTTAATCAACTTTGTGACAATGGATATCTTGTGTTATTTACTACTTTAGAATGCTTGCTTCTAGATTCCCTCTCCTACAATGTTATATATAAGGGAACTAGAAATGGTAATATTTATGTTATTGTTCTTGGTGATCTTAAGCCCATACTAAATAGATGCTTGGTAGTGGATAAAATGATATTTCTATTTGGCATCGCCGTTTGGGTCATGTGAATATGCATCAAACGATATATGCATCAAATATATCGTTGATGATTTCTCTCGATATACCTGGACATTCTTTCTCGTTTCTAAAAGCGATACTCTTTATGTTTTATCGAGCTTTTGTAAACGGGCAGAAAATGAAGCTTCTTGCCGAATTGTTTCTATCCGTAGTGATCATGGGGGAGAATTTAAAAATGATCTTTTTGTGAAAAATTTGGTTATTCGCACAATTTCTCTTCTCCTCGTACGCCTCAACAAAATGGGGTTGTAGAGAGAAAGAATAGGTCGCTATAAGAGATGGCTAGGACCATGCTTCTTGAGTATGAAACTTCTAAGAAGTTTTGGGATGAAGCCGTTAGCACCTCATGCTTTGTGCAAAACTGAGTTTTTACACATCCTTATTTAAAGAAAACCCCCTATGAACTATGGCGTGGTAGAAAGCCGTCTATTGATTTCTTTCATGTTTTCGGATGTCCTTGTTTTGCTTTAAACATGAAGGATTCTCTTGACAAGTTTGATCCGAAATCTTATAAGGCTTTCTTCCTAGGCTATAGAACTAATAGCAGGGCATATAGAGTATTCAACATTGAATTGTCTAAAATTTAAGAATCTATCAATCTTAAGTTGATTGAAACTAACCCCATTGTTGATAATGATGTTGCAAATGATTTGATTCCTATCTTAAAAGACCTCAACATCAAAAATAAAGGTAAGCAGGTGATATAAGAAGAAGAAGAAGAAGAAAAGAAGGATCCCACTCTCTGCTTTGCAAAGAATCATCCCAAGGAGTTGATCATTGGCAACCCATTCGAGAGAGTGAGGACACGAGCTGCTCACAACAAAGAACAAGCAGATAGTGCCTTCATCTCCCAACTAGAACCAAAGAACATCAAAGAAGCCCTTGGTGATGATGAGTGGATCCTAGCCAAGCAAGAAGAGTTAGAGCAATTCGAGAAGAATCGTGTGTGGACTCTAGTGCCAAGACCAAGTGATAGAAAAATCATTGGCACCAAATGAGTCTACCACAACAAGCTAGATGAGCAAGGAAAAGTGGTAAGAAACAAAGCAAGGTTAGTAGCACAAGGTTACAACCAACAGGAAGGTATTGACTTTGATGAAACTTATGCTCCTGTTGCTAGATTAGAATCTATTCGTATGTTACTTGCCTTTGCTAGTTACAAATTTTCTTGTATATCAAATGGACGTTAAGAGTGCGTTTTTGAATGGTACAATAGAGGCAGAAGTATTTGTTGCTCAACCTCCGGGCTTTGAAAATGACAAGTTACCCAATCATGTTTATTTGTTGCAAAAAGCTCTTTATGGACTCAAACAAGCACCTCGAGATTGGTATGAAAAATTAAAGAACTTTTTGTTAGATAACAGGTATGTCATGGGAAAAATTGATTCTACCTTATTCCTAAAACACACTTCTAACCATTTTCTTATAATTCAAATCTATGTCGATGATATCATTTTTGGCAAGACTGATCTTGATCTTTGAAAGGAGTTTAGTACTCTTATGCAGAGTGAGTTCGAAATGAGCATGATGGGTGTTGACTTTCTTCCTCGGCTTTCAAATCAAGCAAACAAAAGAAGGAAACTTCATCAACCAAGGCAAGTACACAAATGAACTGCTCAAGCGCTTTGGGATGGAGAACATGAAGCCGATGGATACACCCATGTCCAACACTACCAAACTTGACAAAGATGAAGAAGGTGAGAAGGTAGATGAGAAGCTCTATAGAGGTATGATTGGAAGTTTACTCTATCTTCCTCTAGACCTGCTATTATGTTTAGTGTTGGATTGTGTGCTTGCTTTCAATCTAGCCCTAAGAAGTCACATCTTATTGCTGTTAAGAGGATTTTGAGGTACTTAGCCAAAACCCAAAATTTTGGACTATGGTATCCTAAATCAAGGGATTTTACTCTTAGAGCATATAGTGATGTGGATTACACAGGGTGTTTGGTTGATAGAAAGTACACAAGTGGCACTTGCTTCATTCTAGGACCATGCTTAGTGTCTTGGTTCTCCAAGAAACAAAGTACAGTGGCACTATCAACTACCGAGGCTGAATATATTGTAGCCAGGAGCTGTTGTGCATAGGTCCTATGGATGAATCAAATGCTCTAAGACTTCAATGTATTTTTTGATGCTTCTCCTATCTTTTGTGACAATACTAGTGTAATTAATCTATCTTACAATCCTATATTGCATAGTAGAGCCAAGGATATAGAGGTTCGCCATCACTTTCTCCGTGATCACATTGCCAAGAAGGATATTTATATCACACATGTGGACACGGAAAATCAATTGGTAGATATCTTTACAAAACCTCTAGCTTGAGATCAATTTAACTTTATTCGATCTAAACTGCTTATTGTTGATTTGAATGATATTGCCATGTGATCTAGCTAGTTGTCTCTTTTCTATATGTTTGCTCATGTCTTTCTTCACCTTGTTTTTTGCTTATACATGTTTAAATGTGCCTAACTTGCTTGTAAACATGCTTAGTTTTGGCTTGTTTTTGGGTTTTTATCGAATTCCATGTTTTATCGCAAAATAGTGCCCAATGATGAGCTAAATGTGCCTAAGTATGTTAATGATACATAATAGAATGGAAAAATAAATTTAATTGGCATGTATATGGCTAGAAACTAAGAATGTGACTTTTAGATCAGGTTGATCTTCGGTCGAGTTTCCACCCTGAGAAACTCGACCAATCAGGAGCCGAGAGCAAGTCTTCAGTGGACCGTTCAGTCGAGTTTTCCACACATAGAAATCGATCGATCCGCGGGCTGAGCCAACTTAAAAGTTAGGATCGACCATCTTTTTCCCCCTCTCAAATAGAAAATAGATGTCTGATTCCTCACCTCTTAGCCCTAAGCTCTCAAACCCTGCCCTAAACCTCCCACTCCTAGCCCTAGATTGACCTAGTAACCTTGATCTTGACCTCCCCGAGCATCACTGGTGGTTTCTGTTCGGCATTTGAGGTTTGCCATTGCTTGTTTGCACATTTTTCATCTCGTTTTTGTTTCCATGGCTTCTCATAGATGAAAACATCCTGCTCCAAGCAATGCTCCAACTTCCTCATCTAATAATCATTTGATTCTGTTTGATAATACCTCTTTTGTGTCGGTTGAAGCTGTAACTAGGTACAAGGACCTTCTTCCCCAAAGCCCTTTTCCTTTTCGTGCTTTGATCGAGCCTTCCCCTAGGTATCAAGCGATTATTGCCTCTATTTCTTGGCTTCTCACCTCCCACCATTTGTCCGCCCTAGCAATCGAACGTCAATGCTTTAATAAATCCATGTCAAGCACTAAAGCTATTCACAAGTTCTACGCCAACTTGTGTTGGAACTACGATTCACTCATCCCACCACCGAATACTCAAGTAATTCTTACTTCTATGATCACCGGTCGTCGCTTCCAACTCTCTAAGGATACCTTAAATGTATTTTTTGCCGTAGATGAGGAGAATGACACATGGCGTAAGGATTATGGAGAGTATTTCGATCTTCTTGATCTGGAAGGTTTTTATAAACACCATGAATTGACGTTGCCGGATGTTCATCGGTTTTTGAAGAAACCTGACGTGGCCTATAAGAAGAAGTCCACCCTACCCTCCTCCTCTCTTGACCTAAAGAGGCGCATATTGGCTCTGGTGATTAACTGTAATGTCCATCCAAAGAGAAATCAAACAAACATTGCCGAAAACACCGCAATCATTATGTATTGTTTGTTAAACAATATCGGTGTCAAGTGGGCCAGGTATATCTTACATCACTTGACCTGCTTTGACACTGGCAAAAACACCAAAGGCACCCACCCACCCTACCCGGCTTTGATCTGTGGTTTTTTCAAGTTCTCCACTGAAAAATGTCTCTTTTCTGACTTCCATTATCCAGTCGCCAGGAAAGGTGTTTGCATTAGTGAAACCACTCTTCAAAAGTCCATTCCTGTGTTTTCCTCTGCCTCTGGTGCTTCCACCTCTAAAGCCACTTCAGCTACCCCATCCTTCTCCACCCGAGCTCCACCACCGCAACCTCCTCCTAGACCTAGCCGTGCGTCTTTTCATGTGTCTAATGAAACCCTTATGGGTTATATGATGCATCAACAGGCATACAATCAACAGGTTCAGGACCACCTACACCAGGATCTGTGTTCCATAATGTTTCACACGAACCTCTCCTGTGCATCACCCTACCCCACCTACCAGCCATATCCCAGTAGTTCTTATGCTTCATATGCATATGAGCATTACTATCCTGCTCCCGAGCCTTCTGCTGCTGCTCCACCACCTTTTGATGCTGGTAGTTCCGTTCCTGCTGTTCTGCCGTTACCTGCTGGCCCCCTAGCCACTCTGCTAGCCTCTTTGGGTGACTCTACTCTATCCTTCCCACAAGCCAATGCGATTCATGCTCTTGGTATGTCTTGGGCTGAGTAGAATGCCCGCTGGCCCAATCATTTTTTTGAATCTCCTACTGATGAGGAGATGCCAAACCAAGCTGAGGATGCTGATGCTGAGGATGAAGATGATGATGGTGAGGATGCTTCTGATGACAGTGATGGTGATGGTGCTGGTTCTGATGCTGACACTACTGCTCTGCCTTCTGACGGGGATGACGACTACACACCTGGCGATGAGGACGTTGTTGATATAGATAACTTAGACATTTAGGTGGTTTCTTCATTTTTATTCTAGTATGCTTATCCTATATATCTTTCTAGACTATTTTGTATAAGAAACATCATGGCACATTCTTCTGAGCTGTACTATTTCTCATCTTTGTTTTATTGTTTTGGTGCTTGTAGTTGCTCTTATGTGGACGTATATCTACATTGTAATATCCTTGATGTGCACTATGCTTTTCCTCTATTTTTATCCTATGTGTTGGTGCCATCTTGAGTTATATTTTGATCATGACTTGGATTGTATGTTATCTTTTATCTGTGTGTGATATATGCCTTTAAACTGTTGTTTATTCCATTGCATACATGTTTGGTTGAGTTTTGGAGAAGACTTGGCTTATGCTCTTCTACCCCCTACCTTTTTGCTAATGTCAAAAGGGGGAGAGATATTTCAAGTGATAGCTCATGTCTTGAAACTCAATCATATTGGTTTTTCTTTGCTATAATATTGCTTTTGCTTGTGAGATCTTTTTCTTGTTCAATTCACTGTCCATTATGTGAACTTGCAAAGGACTACACATTACATATATATTGGTATTGCTATGTGTAGAGAAACTAACCATGCAGGTTAGAGGAAGCATAGATTGAGGGGGAGCAATTCACATTGTTCGTATCATGAATCCCCCTAATTCATAAGGCAAATGTAAAACTTTCATATCCTTTTTAATATGCTTGAGGAATGGTTTGTCATTGTCAAAAAGGGGGAAAATGTTGACCTAGAGGTTATACATTGCCTATATTTTGATAATGACTTAACCATTCCATTCATATGTATCTGATATGTGTGTTTAAGATTGTTTGCAGACATTAGGTACATGAAAAGGATCCAAAATCCAAAGCCCTAAAATGGCTCAAGTTCAAGTCAAAATAGCTACAAGTGTGCATTTTGGGATTTCCATGTAAATGACCTTAGAACATATTTGTAATCACTTGAAATGATGAATTGACTTGTAACTAAGGTGAGAAAATTGATTGGGACATAAAACACCAAGTTTTAATCACTTTAGACACAATTTAGAAAATTGATTTCAGGCACTTGGTCGGTCGAGTTTCCCAGCCTTAAAACTCGACCGATCATCCTTAAGTCAATTTTCTGAAGATAGCATCGGTCGAGTTGTGTTTGCACATAACTCGACCGATCAAGTGGCTGACCAAAACGATCTTTAGGGATCGGTCGAGTTTCCCCAGGACAAACTCGACCGACCGTTTGAATATCGGTTTTGTCTTTTACTTGATCGGTCGAGTTACCTTTATTGAAACTCGACCGATTGAACTATACAGAATTTGCAGAAAAAAGTGATGTGACCATTGGTGGGTTATTGGATCGCAAATAGAGACGTTTTCTTGAAGGAAAATGGCTATATTTCAGCCCAAGAGTTCACCTAACTAAAAGAAACACCCTCAACTATATATAGGACACTTGGAGTTCATTCTAAGGCTGCTCTTTCATTGCAAACTTAGTTCTACTATAAATGAGAGTGTTCTAAGCCTTTGAGCCCCTTTCTCTCTCTACCTTCAAGTCAAATTCGTGAGTATGAGTGAGATAGGTTCCTGTGTAAGAGAGCTACTCCATGTGTTGATGTAAAAGCTCTCCTCCTGCATCTTCCAACCTCCATTCCTTTGAAGATAGTTGAAGATCCCTCTCGAAGTGAAGGAGAAGGAGGTTCTGTTCTTCAAGGTTGAAGAAGGCAAGCTGCTCCAGGTCTCTAATGAAGGAGATAGGTGCTCCAGATCTCCGAGTGAAGGAGAGAAGCAAGGTAACACTTAAGGAAGATAGGTAATCCCTTGAAGGCAGAAGACTTGAAGAAAGGAGTGGGTAAGTCCATGTTGATGGCTGAAGACTCCATGCTTCAAGTGGGTAAGCTCCTTCTATAGGTCGAAGATCTTTTCTTGAGGTACTAAGCCCTTAGATGTGTGATTGTTGTATCTTGTAATCTTATTGTGGAATATAAGAGTACCAAGATTGCAAATCCTAGAGACTAACCCACTCTAGGTAGTGGACTGACATTTCTCCTAAGTTTAGGACATGGAACCACTCTAAACCACCTGTCCAAGTGCTTGTTCTTCCTTGTCTCTCATCCTTGCTGTGCATGTTAGATTAAGTCATCAAATTGCTGCTTGTTTAAGTTTCCACAATTAATATAATTTGGTGGTCTAATCAATTTTGTGAGAATTGTGAATCTCTATTCAACCCCCCCTTCTAGAGCCCATTGATTCAACAATTTAATCATGTAGTTTTCCCTATGCCATAGATCCATCTTCAGTGTCAACACTTGTTGGATGGTGAAACGAGTGTTCCCTTAGTGGAAGCTCAAAGTCAGATAGTTTTGAGTATACACATTCACATGATTGGCTGCGAGACATACCCTGGCAGGAGTGCGTCTGCGGGCCATAGATCAGTGACATGATGCTTATGAGGTTTCACAGGATTGGATGTATGCCATACCTTGGTAGGAGTGTGGCTGCGGGCTGTAGCTTAGTTTTCTCTAGCGCCCTGACCTGTACTATAATGCCCCTCCAAGCTCATACATGACAGTGGAAGCAAACCTTATGTTGTCCATAACATGGGTCACTTGGGTTGGAGGAACATTACAAAATATATTCAATAGTAATAAGATAAATGAAACACCATACATTTATTGGAAATATTGATTCATACATTGTTCAAAAGCAAAACTAGTACATTTGAGATCTTGAATGTATCATATAACATATAAACATGACTTATAACATGTAGGAAACTCTAATCAAATAATTGGATCATCTAGGTAGATGGAACCCCACCTGGCTTCACTTGAGGTCTTCTAATCCTTGTCTTTCTCTTCTTTAGTCCTTATTTAGTCCACTTGATATGCTAGATTTGATGTAATCCTTGGAATGGATACCTTGGAGAAGTATAGAGTAGTCTTGGATTGTGGTTCCAAGAAGACGACGTTTGTAGATGGTGATAAGATGTGGATATTCCTACGAGATAGAAAGATTCTTTTGATGTGTCAAGTGTTAGAAATGGCGGCGAAGAAGCTATTGAGGTAAGGTTGTGAGGTGTTCTTGGCACATGTGATGGATACTAAGGTGGAGGGTCCTAGTATTCAAGAGGTGCCATTTGTCAAAGAGTTTGTGGACGTGTTCCCTGAACAGAGTGTTCCAACCGTTTTTGGATCAATTTGTGATGGTATTCATAGATGAAATCCTGATATACATCCGTGACGGCCAACAACATGAACAACATCTCTGTCAGGTGTTGACCTTGTTGAGGCAACATCAGCTGTATGCCAAGTTCAGCAAGTGCGAGTGCTGACTAAAGGAGGTGGCATTTCTAGGGCATGTTATATCTGCTAAGGGTGTTCATGTGGACCACATGAAGGTTGAGTCTATGACAAAGTAGGAGAAACCAAAGATGCTGACAAAAGTGTGCAACTTTTTGGGTTTGGTAGGATATTATAGGAGGTTCATTAAGAACTTTAGTGCCATAGCTCTACTATTGATTAAGTTGACAAGAAAGGATGTGTCATTTGTCTGGGATGACAAATGTCAGTGTGCCTTTCAGACGTTAAAGGATAAGTTGACAAGTGCACCAATTCTAGTGTTACCTGAGAAAGGAAAAGGATACACCGTCTTCTATGATGCATCCAGTAATGGTTTGGGTTGTGTGCTGATGCAGGACAAACAAGTGGTCTCTTTTGCTTCTCGACAACTTAAGAAACACGAGGAGAACTATCCAACCCACAAACTAGAGTTAGCTACCATGGTCCATGCCTTAAAGATCTAGAGGCACTAAATTTATGGAGAGAATTTCTAGATCTTCACGGATCACAAGAACCTAAAGTACATCTTTTCACAGCATGAACTAAACATGAGGCAGCAACACTGGATGAATTTAATCAAGTATTACAACCGTACGATTGATTACCATCCAGGGAAGGCTAATGTTGTGGAAGATGTAGTATGTAGGAAGTCTTCATCTTCACCTATGGACATAGCACAATTGAGTTCCTTGGTATGCCACAAGCGAGACATGCTAGTTTCCCTATGTCAGGTGAATGTTAAGATGGATGTTTCCTTGCTAGCATGATTGTTAGCACAGTTGCAGGTGAAGCCCACACTAAGATAGCATATCAGAGAGGTACATCAGGTTGATACCTTGATACAACAGAATAAATCAAAGTTTGGTAGTGAGAAGCGTGATGGTTTCCATGAGTTAGATGACGAGACAACTTGTTACCAGGCATAGTCATGGTTCCTAATGCTGATAATATGAGGAAGATGGTTGTAGAGGAGGCTCACTTATCTATGCACACTATGCATCCATGTAGCACAAATATGTATCATGATTTGAAGGACATGTATTGGTGGCCTGGCTTAAAGCAGGATGTAGCCAAGTTCATTGCAAAATGCATTGTGTGTCAGTAGGTTAAAGTTGAGCACCAGAATACTACGGGGACTCTGCAACCATTTCCTATACCACAGTGGAAATGGGACCATGTGACCATGGACTTTGTTTTTGGTCTTCCAAGGACAACCAAAAGGCCATGATTCCATCTAGGTGATCATTGATAGGTTGACAAAGTTAGTGCATTTTCTTCTAATAAAGACAACGTATACAACTGATAAGCTTGCCCAGATCTATGTTGATGAGATAGTACGTTTCCATGGTTTCCCAGCAACTATCATGTCTGATAGAGGTCCTCAGTTCATGAGTCACTTTTTAGAGAGATTGCACATAGCTATGGGTATGCAGTTGAGGTTTATCACTACTTTCCACCCAAAGATAGATGGTCAATATGAGATGATCATTCAGACCTTGGAGGATCTGCTGAGAGCTTGTGTTCTTCAATTTTTGGGCAGTTCAAACGTCCACCTCAGCCTGATAGAGTTCACCTATAATAATAGTTATCAACAGAGCACCAACATGGCACCGTATGAGGAATTGTATAGGAGATGTTACAAGTCTCCATTGTGTTGGTATGAGACCGATGAGTACCGACTTCTTGGTCCTGAGCTTGTACATTAGACAATAGAAAATATTAAGGTAATTCAATAATAGTTGAAGGCAACACAGGATAGGCAGAAGTCATATGTAGATAATAGGCATAGACCCTTGTTGTTCCAAGTGGGATATAGAGTGTACCTCCAGGTCTCTCCTTGGAAAGGAAGGGTAAATTGGCTCCCAGGTGTATGTGACCTTACCCTGTGGTGGCATGTCTAGGGAAGGTGGCCTATAAGTTGGAGTGGCCACTTGAGTTGCACAGACTGCATATGGTCTTTCATGCGAGCAGGTTGAGGAAGTGCCACCCCAATACAAAATTAGTGTTATAGCCTGTGGAGGTGGAGCTTGATGAGGATATGTCCTATGTGGAAGGTCCAGTGTTGGTTCTTGATAGAAGAGTGAAGAAGATGAATAAGAAAGACATAGTGCTTGTGAAGGTTCTATGGCATCACCTTGGATTTGAGGAAGCCACATGGGATCTTAAGGAAGAGATGAGGAGGAAGTATCCCTCTCTTTTCTCTTAAAATTTTGGGGATGAAATCCTTGTTAGGGGTTTATGGCTTGTAAGACCCCTAACCTGAGTTTTGGGTTAACCTTGTTTGTTCAGCTTTCTTATGGTTATTAGAACCTTTCTCCAATCTTTTGAGATGTAATTAGGGCTTGTGGAGAGCCTAAGTTTCAAGTTTCAACTTGTTTGGATGATGTTTGTGTGCTAGTTTTGGAGCAAATAGTGATTTACCCAAAGTAGGGGATTTATGTGCAATTTTTCACTTCTAGAATGTGTCTTACATCCTTTGACATCATCTAGGGGAGATAGAAAGAAGTGGATTCCTTTTTTGAACCTTATTTGAGGAGTGACACCCTTTGTGGTGGCTAGGGTTTCTAAGGCTTGTTGTGTCTCGAACATGTGTACATGGATGAGTGTAGCGACCCATGTTGTGACCTAGGTAGTTCTTGGGTTTGTCTTGACTGAGACACTATCTTGACGATGTTGGTCTGGACCAAGGGAGTGAGGGGGAGGTCGAGATAGTTTGCCTTATTGTGTCTTGACCTAGGTTATGTGGTGATCTCTTATCTCAACCTAGTGGCGATGGTTGGTGTTTGTTACGACCATGGATGGTACTCCATGGTGGGTTGTGACTGTGGCTATGTTGGGGGTGACCCAAGTAGGCCGAGACCCAACCTAGAGTGTATCACCATCTTGTGCATGTATGGATAAGGTGGTTGCATGTGGGTGCATGTTTTCTTCTTGAGTGGACAAGTGTCCCTTGGTGCCTTAGAGTGTTGCCGCCTCATCTTTTGCTCTTCTCTCTCATCCCTCATGTATATAACCCCTTATCTCTCCATACAAAGACCCTTTCTGCCCTCCATCTTCCTCCATATCTTTTACTTGTCTTGGAGCTTAGTGGAGCAAGAAGATTTGACCTTATAGCTCTTAGTGACCGAACTCTTCTTGCATTTGGTGCATGTGATGATTCTTGATTCATCTTTAACCTTGGTAAGTGTTTGCCTTTCCTTGATGGTGTTTCTTTTGACCTTCTACTTTCTTCTCCTTCTCTCTTCTCAGTCTTAGACCATGGATCTTCCATGTTGGTCGTTTGGAGAGGAACTCCTCATTACAAGGGTCGTAGGCCATGTTTGGACAAGGTAGACCCAAGTGTGAGATAATTTCCTTCTCTCTTTCACCCTCTTTCCTTTTTTGGACCGGCCTAGGGTTCTTTCTTGCTCTTTTTCTTGAGAAATCATTGACCTTGGTGTTTTCTTCTTCTTGAGGTGCTCTTGAGGCTGAATGTGGAGTCATTGGTGGAACTTCAATATCCTTGGTGATCGTGTGTTGGGAGATATCATATTTGGAGTTGAGTTTCTTAAGGTGGGTTATATACCACTTAAACTACTCTATTATTGCACCTTTTATACTTGCATGCTACTATTTTCTATCTCTAAAACGCCCCCCTTACCATGTTAATAGATTATGATTTACTCTAGATGTTACAACCCCAAAATTTGGGTTCATTTGATGAGAAATGTAATTTCTCATATTATAGATATTTGAACAAATGATGATATAATGTGCTTCAAATAAATGGTTTTTGTTTACAATAGCGTTGATGTTTGTATTGGGGGCTTTATTGGCTATTGGGCCCGAATAACAAGAAAATTCAATGAATAAATGGATAATTGAAGAAAAGAAATATGTAGAAACCTCTAGAAGGCAAATCCAAAGAGGATTTCGTGCCTCTTGGGTTCCTTGGGTACCAAGGAGTCCCAAGTTCCAAAAAGAGAGCAATAAGAAAAGAAAAGTTTAATTAAGTATTTCTTTATTAAGAAATAAATTGAAAATGATGATAAAAAGTAGAAAATGAGTGGAAAGAGACATAAATGAGATTTCTTGGGGAATTTTCGTATCCATGAGATTTCTAATGATAAAAGGAATGCAAATGAGGAAAATAAAAGAGAAATAATGAGAAATCCTCAAAAGGAATTATTTTAATAAGAAATAAACAAGATAATGTGAAATAATGCATTTATATGCGTCTGGAAGGATAATGTATATCCAATAAAAAGGATTTCAAATTATTTGAGTATCTTGGGATCCAAGGAATCCCAATAAAGAGGAAAGAAAGAGAAAATACCGAAAAGGAAAAATAAGAGGATAATGTGGTACCTTATTAATAAATTATAAGGTCTTGATAAAAAGGAAATAGTTTCTATTAAAAAGAGAATATAATTTTGTGCCAATAAATGAAAAGGGCAAGTACAAAGAAGATAAACGGTATAATTTTCGAAAATCCTAATATCGAAAGGAGGAGGAATATTAAGGAAATAAGAGAGAGAGAGATAAACTAACTTATTAATGAAGGAAATATATTCCAATTAGGAAAAAGGTTTTGCTAATTCTTAGATGAAGGGTGTAGGGCATGGATACTCTCCCCTATATAAGGGGAAGAGCCCTTGGCCAAGTTGAAGTTGGTTCCAAGCAACCGTTCTCTCTCCTTCTTCATCTTTTACATCCGAAACCCTAAAACGTGGGTGGTGTCTTCTCAGGAGCAATGGAGGCATGTGGGATCATCCCAAGGAGGGCCTGATGTACCTCGAGGACCAGTGAACGTTCAGATAATGATATTAAGCGCCGGGCTTCACCCTACCACCGACAACACACTTGCAAGTATGACTGCAGCTTGGGTGCGGGTCGAGAGGTTACAGAAGACTATAACCGGCCATTTCGGCCATGGTCGGGGATGCATCGCGTACACCAGGGAAGGGCGGAGGCAACGGAACCCTCCCCGGTGGCTGAGGAGGTCAGGAAGAGGGAGGAGACGTTGCTCCCACGGATGCTAGGGCGGCAGCCTACTGCTGCCCGAGGTTGAAGAAGGAAAGATAGGCGACGGACGATTATGCCCTCCGCGCACTAAGGGGCCGGCTGCTCAAGTGGGGGGAAAAGTGGTCTTTTAACTCTATCTGAGGTTGGGCTCATGCGCAAGGTATGTACATGGTGAGCGCTGACGTGGCGCCATTCGATTGGTTAATTTCAGTTTTATTTGCAAAAATCATATCTAGCAAACCGTAACTCAGATAGACATAAATAATATATGAATTTTGATCCTCAGAACGAGGGGAATTCAATAAAAATATGTGTAGAATCTAATTCCTCCTGAAATTTTTAAAGTAGTGTAATTTATCAACTTTAACATAATGATGATTAAAGAAACCCTACGTTGATATGATTAAAGTGATTAATAGGGTGTATTGGTTCATTAGAGTTGATATTAACCTGTTAAATGTAAAAAGGTACATTAAGATCGAAAAGGATGATCTTTGTACGTAATTAGTTTAATTTGAAGATTATGTACATAGATATGATTAAAAATTGGAAAAGTACATAAAGTTATCATCTTTAACGATTTAACTAAGGAAAAACCCTTAGATTTGATGATAGATGGATAATTCAAGGTTATATTAACCTGTTGTTAATAAAAGTGAAAATAGGATTTAAAAAGATGATCTTTTTATATAGTTGGTTTCATTTAGGGTTCTATGTACATGAATATGCCTTAATGGGATTAGAAACCCTAATTTATGTTGATATGAATTCTAATGGTTTTAATTGTACAAATCGACGAATAAAATATAAATATGATGATTCGAAGATAAATTGAGTATCAAAGATCTTTAATGTGAATTATTTGGATAATTAGTGTTTCCTAGTGTATAAAAGTGGAAATAGTAATAAATAAGGTTCATATATGTGAGTTGAACTATAATGAAATATGATTGGTCAATTTGAAAGAAACCGAAGATGATAATTAGCCTTAATGTTTTGGATATGAACAAAAAGGATAAAGATAATAGTTTTAGTGTAAAAGAAACATATTAGACTTATTTGACATTCAATTGTGCCTATGATGCAGAAATTAGGGTTTGTGAACTAAAGGAGCATTAAAAGTGATAAATGCATAATGAAGGCTAAAAACCTAATAAAACCCTAAGGTTGGCCTAGAAATTATAAGGTGGAATCCAAGTTGATCTTGAGGAGGTTTGAATAAAACAATGGCACTTGAATGTTATGCATTATTTTCAGGATATCGTTGATTGCTTGTTAATTGTGTTGAATGTTAATGCATGGACATCAAGTTACTATGGATCAGGTATGTGGTTACGATTATGAATAACCGCTTTAGTTTCCCAGTGGATTCCCGAATGTTTAATCGCATTGAATGCAACTAAACTGTTGGATGTTTATTTATTTTATGCAAATATAAAGTGACTATGATTATCACTATAAATGTGCATATATAACTGGCTAGATCCGGGTCCACCTCTGTTACTTTGAAAAGGCTAAAAAAGGGGTAATCCTAGAGCAAGGTCTAGGTTACCGTGAGTTAGAGACTCTTTAGAAAATCCTGAGTTAAGGAGTGGTCTACTTACGAGTAGTGCCATGTGACTCAACCCTAGAAACTGGTTCACTTATAGGTGGATCATGAGGGGTTTAATGGGGACAACACAGAGGATAGGGTACTCTTGGATTGCGGAGTTATATTTAAAACGTAATCTTGGTTGTTAAATGATTAATTGAATGATTACATTGTTATCATAGTTGCATGTTTATTGTTTCCCCCACATACCAGCTTCGGCCGACCGACATTTTGTTTGTCGGCGTTTTAGGTGCATTGAAAAGAACAAACAGTAAAGTGACACCTTGTGAATTCAAGTATTAAAGAACGAGGAGGAACTAGTTAGAATAGTTCAGCTGAGGTTAGAAGTTTAGTTTGTTCCAAACTTTTCAAAGGTATGCAAAGAAAAATTTTATTACCATTTTCAGTATAGTCTGTTAGAATTTAATAATTGTTTATAGTTATATGTCGAACCTTTGATCCGGGATTAATGGGTGCGGCTTCAACCTCTTGGTCTCCCTTAATTGGGGGTTACTAAAAGGTGAGGTCGTAACATTTGGTATCAGAGCATAGGTTCCTCATTTAACCATTTATAATTATTAAATTTTACAAAATCCATAGAACCCAAGGGAGTTATTAGAGGAGTATCCGAAAGACGGAGGTGTCTAGAAAGGGATCACGACCGGGGGCAGGCAAGATTTTCCTCTGCACCGCTAGTCGGAATATGAGGACTCCCGGACCCGTGTGACCGCCTGGCCAAAGTCTTAGGGTATGAATCGAAATAAGATACCTTTAGGACTTCTCATCTTATTCATCCCTTCTCATCACAAAATTCTGATAAGGACCTAAAGGATTAGGGTTTTCTTTCTTCTCCTCACCCTCTTGAGGTATGGGTAAGGTTAATAAGGTTTAAGGAATACTCCACTAAAGTAATGAAAAGCATGTAAATAAGATGTCATGGACATAAGATTAATAGATTAAGCCCAAATTAAAGAATAGATACAAGCTTAGGTCATATGACATAAGTTGTCATGTTCTCGGAAGAGACCTGAGGCTAGACCTTCTTGTCAGGAGGATAAGTTAGTCTTGGAGATAGAGATCTCCATTGCAAGTAGAGACCCATCACATCCTCTGAGGATGATGCTAACCCTAATCCTAAGTGAAGGATAGAGAGAGATGTGTTGGACCAGGTGTTTGAAAGGACATGCCTTTGGGATGCCATATGATCCATGGGTGACCTAGCACCTTTGGCAACCCAACCCTGGGAAGGGTTGTGCATGATAGGGTAAAGGATAGTTCCTTAGATGATGAGGATAGTAAAGGACCTTAGAAACCCTATGGGCTTGTGCAAGTAGGGTATAGCTGGCACCTAGGGCACGTCATAGTGCTGACAGTAGGATGAAACCCTGAATAAGGAATTATGATGGAGCATAAAAGGTTATGGATGATCGTGAGCAACCATAAGTGCAAACCTAGGCTTCACCCATGTAGAGAATTCTTTGGAGGTTGATCTTTCATGAAGAGAGGACCTCTAATGTTGAGGTTGGATGTAGGGTTAGCTCTAGAGAGAGCAGGAAACCCAGCAAGAAGGTTGGAAGCCTAAAACCCTGAACAACGGATGACAGTGGTTGCCTCATGAGTTGATGATATCTTGGTTGCCTTTAGAGGGACCAAACCCTAGGGAGTGAAGATGAAGCATCTGGTGCCTATGTGCCTAAAGTATAGGTGTTTACCTTCTGAGGTAGGAAAAAAAGAGTTCCTTAGACCTAGAAAGGTTTAGTAGAAGGTTATGAGGCCTTGTACCTTGTTGGTTGTCCTTAAGGAGGACCCAACCCTAAGTGTTGCTCGAGTTGAAGGATGAAAATAAGTGCACGTCATGCCTTTTGCATGCTTGGTTCGTAGTTAAGAGATAGAGCATGCAGTTTGACACCTAAAAGGGAACCTAGGGTTCCTAGGCCTAAGAGGGGAAGTGGTGTGCCTAATGCTCATGATAAGAAGTTGAGCTCCTATAGAAGCGAGCATGGTACTCCTCATGTGTAGAGGAAAAATGGGAAGCCCCTTAAGTTTAGGTGTGTTTGATGGACCCCTCACAGCTGGGACGATGATAAAGGATGGTATGATCTTGATCCAGCATGAAAGAAAGAGGACAAGTATGACCTAGCATGGTACAATAGGTGATCTGCTTGTGCCTTAATAGCTTGCTAGGGTCAAGTAAGCTCATGTGGATGTAAACCCTAGACCTAAGAGCTTTTGTGACCTTGTTATCAAGAGATAGTTTTCCTCCAATCCTGGGAGAGGGACCCCTTTGGTAGGGTGTATATCAGTTTTGTTGGTTACCTGAAGAGGTCTCACATGATCTTGAGAAGTTAAGTGAAAAGTACATGGTATGAGAATGAACCTGTAGACCCATAGATATCCATCTCTAAGTGCATATGAATGTGTTACCATGGAGATAACCAGTATGGGGCTTGACCAAGGTAGGCAGGTTGCCATGATGCCTATGAACGGATGAGAGTCAGCCCATGAATGCAGAAAGAGAGATGATGAAGACTTGGGTAAGGTTCTAAGTGAACATGTACTGTAATGGAGAATCCTAAGTCTATCCTAGGGTCAGGTAGGGATAAGACCGATGAAAGTAGGAGTTGCCTAATTTCCTAGTTGCACGTGACCATAGGGTCGGGAGGTAACAACTATCATTGTGTGAGGGACATGGGTTAGGAGATTGATCACCTTCATGAACTCATGGGACCCAAAGGGCAGATGAGTAGGGCACTCTCTTGATGTAGGAGGGAAGAGGGATGACCCTAAAAGAGTCGGTACCCTATAGACCTAGAGGAGATGACCAAGGATATAAACCTCAGTAGGTTCAAGACTAGTTTTCCATGGAGGTAACCTTGATATCATGATGGTTATGATATATAGACATATGTGGCATGTTGCAACTTAGATGTAAAGGTGTATTGGCAGGGTGGGGTGTACCATCTCTACTCTTGGAACAGGAAGAACTCTGTATTTGGACTGCAGCCAAATGCTTATTTCCTCTTGTTATGAGGGTGAGAGATAGGATATTACGCATGCCATACACCAAGGGTAAGAGATGATGTGGGTTGGAACGTTGCCACGAGAAATGGGGATAGAGAAGATATCTACCCTGGTAAAGTGAATGATACATGGATGGTTTGTAAACACTAAGAAGAATGAGGTAGTCCCCTTATGAGGATGTTTTTATCATGAGCTAGGTGGAACTTACAAGTTATACCAGGTTGAGTTTGATCACCATGATGATAAAAATCAGAGAGTGTTCTTAATGAAGATAGACATGGAGTTTGAGGTAATATAATAAGTGAAATACATGGAAGTGTATGTCTTCAATGTTACCTAATACCTAAGCATGAGAGGTGGTAATGTATGCTCTGGTTAAGACTTGTTTGACTAGAAGTTAGAAGAGGTTGTTTGGCTAACCCTAAGTTTGAAAGGGAGAGGTGTTTGGATAACACTCAGATGTAACAAGATGCGTTGAAAAGTTAAGGGTTGTTTGGTTATCCAGCCTAGTTCTTGATACAATGATAGGATGGTGGTAGAACCTCAAGTGCACTTATTTGGATAAGAAGGTGGTGAAACCCCGATGATGGTGATTTAGGGTTTCCATAGAATCAATCTTAAGGAATCATGACATACCGGAAATCATGATTCAAGATTAACATACACCATGGTACCACCAAAATAGTAAGTGACAATAGCACTTTGGATGCTTAAGATAAGGCTACAGGTGGTATGTTGCCATGCACGACAGAAGGTGAAAGGTGAACACCGATTACATAGTGCATCGATACAAGGGATAAAGAGTCCCTGAGAGAGAAAGGGAGTTCATCACTATGGATGTTGTAAGTCTCCCCTGGACCAAGGAAGGTTGAGATGCAATATGGGTTATGATAGATCACCTTTCCTAGATGGCATGAGAAAGAAAGAGTTCTGTCAAGGGACAGAACGGATTGAACTACATATGAGAGAGATGGTTCAACTACACCATGATGCGAGTTCAAAAGTTCATGAGTATGACTTAAAGGTTCACTACCAAAAGGTGAAAGTATGTACATGAAGAACTCGATAATAGTACAGTTTATCACCCCTAACTAATGGTTAGTATGATCCAGACTAAAGGGTATGATGAGAGCATGTGTGCTCGTACAGGGTGATATCTGAAGACAATTCTTATCCTATGACAGATGTGATGACGACCACCATAGCCAGTATCGAGATTCTAAGAAGCTCTGTAAGGGAGGTTGTGTCGGTCACCACTTTAGTAAGGTGATGTTGGTGAAAAGGACCACATGATGGTTGGAAAAGGGACCCCAGTGTGTGTAGATGAAGTTGCTTTGATTGTGCAAGGGCTGAAAGGAGCCTAGAGACGATGAGAGTCATGAGCAGATGCAAAGCAGACTGACATACAAGTTACTGTGGGAGAATATGTGACATGAAAATCCGACACCTCTAAGTTATAGCTAAGAGAACTGAGTCCCCGATACATGGGTCCATTAGAGATGGATGGGTGGAGAAGGTTAGGCTTGACCCTAACCCTCAGGATAGAGTAATGGGAGATGTTTTCCATGTGTCCAATTTAGAGCACTATGTGAGGTACCCCAACCATGTGCTGAGCAATGAACCTAGTGAGCCCCAAGGGAGGCTGAAATGGCCTGAGTCACCTGTGTAGTTTATAGACACCAGGATGAAAGAACTCAGAGAAAAGAATATGTGACGATAAAGGTTCTTTGAAAATGCCATGGGTACGGAAAATCCACATAGGGGCCAATGATGGACATGGAAAAGTCTTATCCTAAATTGTTTGTTTGCTTGTTTGAATTTTGAGGACAAAATTCCTATAAGAGGGGAAGGATGTTACAACCCCAAATTTTGGGTTCATTTGATGAGAAATGTAATTTCTCATATTATAGATATTTGAACAAATGATGATATAATAATGTTCTTCAAATAAATGGTTTTTGTTTACAATAGCGTTGATGTTTGTATTGGGGGCTTTATTGGTTATTGGGCCCGAATAACAAGAAAATTCAATGAATAAATGGATAATTGAAGAAAAGAAATATGTAGAAACCTCTAGAAGGCAAATCCAAAGAGGATTTCGTGCCTCTTGGGTTCCTTGGGTACCAAGGAGTCCCAGGTTCCAAAAAGAGAGCAATAAGAAAAGAAAAGTTTAATTAAGTATTTCTTTATTAAGAAATAAATTGAAAATGATGATAAAAAGTGGAAAATGAGTGGAAAGAGACATAAATGAGATTTCTTGGGGAATTTTCGTATCCATGAGATTTCTAATGATAAAAGGAATGCCAATGAGGAAAATAAAAGAGAAATAATGAGAAATCCTCAAAAGGAATTATTTTAATAAGAAATAAACAAGATAATGTGAAATAATGCATTTATATGCGTCTGGAAGGATAATGTATATCCAATAAAAAGGATTTCGAATTATTTGAGTATCTTGGGATCCAAGGAATCCCAATAAAGAGGAAAGAAAGAGAAAATACCGAAAAGGAAAAATAAGAGGATAATGTGGTACCTTATTAAAAAATTATAAGGTCTTGATAAAAAGGAAATAGTTTCTATTAAAAAGAGAATATAAGTTTGTGCCAATAAATGAAAAGGGCAAGTACAAAGAAGATAAACGGTATAATTTTCGAAAATCCTAATATCGAAAGGAGGAGGAATATTAAGGAAATAAGAGAGAGAGATAAACTAACTTATTAATGAAGGAAATATATTCCAATTAGGAAAAAGGTTTTGCTAATTCTTAGATGAAGGGTGTAGGGCATGGATACTCTCCCCTATATAAGGGGAAGAGCCCTTGGCCAAGTTGAAGTTGGTTCCAAGCAACCGTTCTCTCTCCTTCTTCATCTTTTACATCCAAAACCCTAAAACGTGGGTGGTGTCTTCTCAGGAGCAATGGAGGCATGTGGGGTCTTTCCAAGGAGGGCCTGATGTACCTCGAGGACCAGTGAATGTTCAGATAATGATATTAAGCGCCAGGCTTCACCCTACCACCGGCAACGCACCTGCAAGTACGGCTGCAGCTTGGGTGCGGGTCGAGAGGTTACAGAAGACTATAACCGGCCATTTCGGCCATGGTCGGGGACGCATCACGTACACCAGGGAAGGACGGAGGCAACGAAACCCTCCCCGCTGGCCGAGGAGGTCAGGAAGAGGGAGGAGACGTTGCTCCCACGGATGCTAGGGCGGCAGCCTGCTGCTGCCCGAGGTTGAAGAAGGAAAGATAGGCGACGAACGATTATGCCCTCCACGCACTAAGGGGCCGGCTGCTCAAATGGGGGGCAAAGTGGTCTTTTAACTCTATCTGAGGTTGGGCGCATGCGCAAGGTATGTACATGGTGAGCGCTGACGTGGCGCCGTTCGATTGGTTAATTTCAGTTTTATTTGCAAAAATCATATCTAGCAAACCGTAACTCAGATAGACATAAATAATATATGAATTTTGATCCTCAGAACGAGGGGAATTCAATAAAAATATGTGTAGAATCTAATTCCTCCTGAAATTTGAAAAGTAGTGTAATTTATCAACTTTAACATAATGATGATTAAAGAAACCCTACGTTGATATGATTAAAGTGATTAATAGGGTTTAATGGTTCATTAGAGTTGATATTAACCTGTTAAATGTAAAAAGGTACATTAAGATCGAAAAGGATGATCTTTGTACGTAATTAGTTTAATTTGAAGATTATGTACATATATATGATTAAAAATTGGAAAAGTACATAAAGTTATCATCTTTAGTGATTTAACTAAGGAAAAACCCTTAGATTTGATGATAGATGGATAATTCAAGGTTAGATTAACCTGTTGTTAATAAAAGTGAAAATAGGATTTAAAAAGATGATCTTTTTATATAGTTGGTTTCATTTAGGGTTCTATGTACATGAATATGCCTTAATGGGATTAGAAACCCTAATTTATGTTGATATGAATTCTAATGGTTTTAATTGTACAAATCGACGAATAAAATAGAAATATGATGATTCGAAGATAAATTGAATATCAAAGATCTTTAATGTGAATTATTTGGATAATTAGTGTTTCCTAGTGTATAAAAGTGGAAATAGTAATAAATAAGGTTCATATATGTGAGTTGAACTATAATGAAATATGATTTTTCAATTTGAAAGAAACCAAAGATGATAATTAGCCTTAATGTTTTGGATATGACCAAAAAGGATAAAGATAATAGTTTTAGTGTAAAAGAAACATATTAGACTTATTTGACATTCAATTGTGCCTATGATGCAGAAATTAGGGTTTGTGAACTAAAGGAGCATTAAAAGTGATAAATGCATAATGAAGGCTAAAAACCTAATAAAACCCTAAGGTTGGCCTAGAAATTATAAGGTGGAATCCAAGTTGATCTTGAGGAGGTTTGAATAAAACAATGGCACTTGAATGTTATGCATTATTTTCAGGATATCGTTGATTGCTTGTTAATTGTGTTGAATGTTAATGCATGGACATCAAGTTACTATGGATCAGGTATGTGGTTACGATTATGAATAACCGCTTTAGTTTCCCGGTGGATTCCCGAATGTTTAATCGCATTGAATGCAACTAAACTGTTGGATGTTTATTTATTTTATGCAAATATAAAGTGACTATGATTATCACTATAAATGTGCATATATAACTAGCTAGATCCGGGTCCACCTCTGTTACTTTGAAAAGGCTAAAAAAGGGGTAATCCTAGAGCAAGGTCTAGGTTACCGTGAGTTAGAGACTCTTTAGCAAATCCCGAGTTAAGGAGTGGTCTACTTACGAGTAGTGCCATGTGACTCAACCCTAGAAACTGGTTCACTTATAGGTGGATCATGAGGGGTTTAATGGGGACAACACAGAGGATAGGGTACTCTTGGATCGCAGAGTTATATTTAAAACATAATCTTAGTTGTCAAATGATTAATTGAATGATTACATTGTTATCATAGTTGCATGTTTATTGTTTCCCCCACATACCAGCTTCGGCCGACCGACGTTTTGTTTGTCGGTGTTTTAGGTGCAATGAAAAGAACAAACAGTAAAGTGACACCTTGTGAATTAAAGAATTAAAGAACGAGGAGGAACTAGTTAGAATAGTTCAGCTGAGGTTAGAAGTTTAGTTTGTTCCAAACTTTTCAAAGGTATGCAAAGAAAAATTTTATTACCATTTTCAGTATAGTCTGTTAGAATTTAATAATTGTTTATAGTTATATGTCGAACCTTTGATCCAGGATTAATGGGTGCGGCTTCAACCTCTTGGTCTCCCTTAATTGGGGGTTACTGAAAGGTGAGGTCGTAACACTAGAACTTGTAGGGTGGTATTTATCTTGCTTAGTTTAGTAGAATCCAAAACTCTAATCACATGTACCTGATCTTGATGATTGTAGTGTTATGGTGATTTCCCTTTAACTTTTGACCCTAGTTTTGTTCCCTTGCATGTTGGTCGTGTGTCATGGTGTTCTATGGAGTTTAGGTTCCATTTTAGAGGTTTGAAATGTGGTTTTTATCTCTCTTAGATGGTGCCCTTTCATGGTGGATCCATGATGCATGATTTAGGGTTCTTGGTGATGATGGTCAAGATGATCCCTGGTTTGGTCAATTTGATACCCAGTTTTTGGGTCATGGTCATGCCCTTGTTTTGGTCATGACATGCCCTTGGTTGGAGGTCGTGACATGCTTGGTCTTGGGTCGTGACCTACCTTGGTTTGAGGTCGTGACAACCTTGAGTCTTGGAGTTACAGTAGGTGATTCTTGGGTGGTTGGAATCCTAACTGTGACGACCACTATCAAACTGATAATGACATCTCACAAAACCATGTAGAAACAACCATTAACAATAGATTACCAAAAATCATTAAAAATAAAACCTTTTTACCAAGAGATGCATTACCAGGAAACTCTTTGCAGAAAGAACCAAAGCCATATATATACATCATGGTTCACTTCATACATACATCATTCCATAACATTGCAAGGACATGAGATATCCGTTGCTTTATCAAAACATATACAAAAGCAACATTATACATCAAGGCATTCTAGACAAAATCTCATATCGATCATAAAACCAGATATGAAACTATCCCCAAGGACCTAAGAGTACATGGATGACACATAGGACTTCTATCTACAAAAAGACACAACTGAAAGGATACCACCTCCAAATTACATGTCTTCTTTCTACTACCGTCCTGTCTTAGCTACACAGTCTCTGCTACCTCATGCACATCCACCTAAAAAGTTGTGGGACCACGGGGTGACAAAAAAGTCCCAGCAGGAGATATAACTCTCCACCAACAATATTATTATCACATATAAATCTTCATGAAAGAAAATAGAAGAAACCTTTATTAAATTAAACATGTATAACCGCTAGTTAAATGCAAAGTAGAGAGATCTCATCATTTAAGTAGTTCTGATATCTATGACTAAGAAGTAGATCATCGAATCACTTATAAAAGGAATATGAAGAACATGTATAATATTTATCAACTATGACATACAGAAGCAATTGTAACCTCATTCCGTGTTTCCATATTTGATCCTTAAGAAATTATGCTACATGGCTGATTACATCTTTCAATAATCAATCTTATGCCCTAAGGAGATGAGGTATACCACTCATACTCCAACCAACATAAGTTATGTAGCATTGGTGCCATACAAGGTCCATGGAAGAGCCGGACTCCACGACCTCACTCCCTCAGTCAGTATGAGAATATTGGCAGTGACATTATGATTTAAACTACAATTAGGTAGCCTAGATGTATAGGCTCATTGCTAGAGAGATACAAACCGTATCTATTCCCTTATTAGGGTATGACCCATAGTCAATCCTGATTGTGTCAGGGTATGGTCCATAACCAATCCTGATTATATATTGAGTCACGACATGCAACCACACTCTTCTTAGGGTATGGCCTGAATACAATCCTACTTGTATTAGGGTATGGCCCACAACCAATCCTAAGGTTTGAAGGAAGCAAGGAAATACTCATCTTGCACCTCACATATTAAAAAATATGCTCTCATAGTAAAACTCATTTCACCATCCAGCAAGTTCTGACACTGAATGGATCTATGGCCAAGGCAACTACATTTTTAGTTTTACTTGATAAGTTAAGTGAATTACAACATCTTTTAGCATCAATAAAGTTAAAAGAATGAATTATAGATAAATTCTACAAAGAAAGGTGTAATACATTTATCAAGGAATCTTGTATCAATTGGAACACATCTTGTTACACCCATCCTGGAATCTCAATCCCTTGAACACATTACTGGGATTCTCATCCCTTCAATTTTTTCATTATCATGTTCACATGTTTTGGGTATCAAATCCTCAGTTCATCATTAAAAAATGTCACCTCTTACTAGGCAAAAATCATCTCTAGGTTGAGGACCCAAAAAAACAATCATCTCTAGGTCATCAGACCCATATATATACCATACTTGTTGTACAAGCATATCACATAGCTCACAAGACCTATTTAATCTGTATCATACTAGATCATCATAGCTCATACTTGGCCATGCTCATCATCTCATAATACATGCATGGTTAGGATTTCATGGTAAAAGCAATATCAAGTAAATATCATCACCATGCCATAAAGAGAATCATTCAAATTACATCCCTCTCATAATTAGGGTTAGGGTTTCCCATTATAGCCAACTAGGGTTTCCAAGTTCATATTTAACAACCAAACCCTAATTCACATCATAAGGGCTTATATTATTGCCATAAGTATTCAAGCATACTTAATTACTCTCATCAATTATAATCAATTGATTATCAACACGAGGTATTACCTTTCTTATATGAGTAGTTTGAGTTTCTCTCTCATCCGTACTAGGATATTGATTTCAACATACTTATTACACTAGCTTGACCTTCTTTAGGGTTTATCAGCCTACACTTATCACAGTGTATCCATCTCATTACTTCATTGTGTATCAATTGATTATATTCATCGTGTCAACTTACATTCATCAAGGTGTATCAGCCTACACACTAACCCTTGTGTCGGCCTGGACACATCACTTGTGTCGGCCTAGACACTATCACTTGTGTCGACCTAGACACTCTTACTTGTGTCGGCCTAAGCACCTCCCTTTGTGTCGCCCTGAGGCATCTCACTTATATCACTCTATGTATATACTCTTGTGTCACTTTATGAATATACACTTGTATTTCCCTATGCATATCACCCTATGCATATCAACATATGTGTGTCAGCCATAGCACATTCTAGTGTATTGGCCACACTATCATCTTGTGTGTGTGTCAGCCAAGGCATCAAATGATGTGTCTTCCTAGACACCATCAATTAATATCAGGTTAGGGAGTGTATCGGGTTCTAGGGTTAGGGTTAGATGATATTGGGTTAGTCATCATCATCTACCTCACACCCCCACTTATCAAGGTACTGATCTCACTTATCTTTTGGTGTATCACCTTCACCATACTTTAATGTAACGTCTTTACCTCACTTTAGTATAACATCTTCACCTCACTTGAGGTAACATCTTTACCTCTCTTGGGTGTAATATATTCATCTCACTTGGGTGTATCACCTCCACCTCACTTTAGTGAAACATCTTCACCTTACTTGGTATATCATCCACACCATGCTCTAGGGTTTCAGCCTCACTATCATCTTGTGTGTCGGTCATGACACTATCACTTGTGTTTCCCATAGCACATAAAAGTGATATTGGTTTATAGGTTCTTCAAAGTGATAACAATTTAGAGGTGCTTCAAAGTGATACCTGTTTAGAGGTGCTTCAAAGTGATAACGGTTTAGAGGTGATTCAAAGTGATAACGATTTAGAGGTGCTTCAAAGTGATACCGGTTTCTATCATCTTCAAGCTCCAAACCTTCATCCATTAACACTCTAGTTCATGGAAAAAACCCCATATATCCATTAGATCTCATAGATTCATCATTTAATGAAGGGAAATCAAAATTGAGAAGTAATCACTAAGTATTGTAAAATTGAAAGTGAATAACAATAGAATTAAAGTAGAGTTATATAACCCGCCTCAAGATCACCACTAGAGATTCAAGATTTAAAGCTCCACATTCACAAGGTTGAATATGACCTATTCAAAGGTATATGGTTTAGATATAGCTTCACCTCCATCAAGAAGAAGGTATCATAGTTAGAAACTTGGTGAAGAAGAAAATAAAGAAAGAATTATGATTTGAGATACATAATTCTTCAAGGTTGAAGATGGTCATGGAATAACCTTAGATAAGATTCTCGACCTTCCTCTTGATCCTTGAGCTCCTAGGGTCATCCACCCAAGAAGTAGGTGGTAAAAGAGTCGAAAGGTTTACTTGCTTGTGAAAAGAGGGGCTTGTATAGTTGAGGCTCATGAAAGAGAGCATCTGTGAGGTGTCATTACCATATGCACTTAGGTGACACGTGTTCATGCATGGTGGAACCATGCAACCATAATTATATCGACATGTAAAACTCTTGTGGATAATTCAAGGATGAAATATCGACCATTGGGGTATCTTGCTTGACAAGATATCTCAACCCGATATCACTTTGTATGCAAACCGATACAACTTTTGGAAGGAACATCGAAACCGATAGGCTTCACCTACTTGAGGTGGTTATCCCAATATGAATACTTCCAAAAAGTTTCTTAACCAATATGGGACCTCCTCTATGGTTTCTAAACTAATAGGCACCCCCTTATACTCTTCATAACTCGATACAACCTTATCTAGGGTTCAAGATACTCAACATTCTTTGGTTCTTTTACCACCAAGAGTGCTATCACTCAACCAAGACTCAAACAAGGTGCCCCCTCCTTTCTATCTCTTATAGATGATGCTAATAGAGAGAATGGACACTCTAGAGGTGGTAAATTGCACATCAATCCCATATTTTGGTTAAATTTCAATTTGCACCAAAGCTATCATATATAACACAAACAACCTCCAAATAGGCTCAAACTTGAAACTTGAGCTCTCCTTAAGTCTTAATTAATTTTCAAAATATTAAGAGAAGGTTCTATTCATCTTACTTATGAAAAACATCCATGGTTACCTAATAACCCAGGTCAGGGGTGTTACACTAACCCAGAGGGTCGCGACATGGTTATGTATAGGACTAAGCTTGAGGGGGAGCGTCGCGGTCGAGACACTCTGTGTGTCGTGGTCATGACATATTCTTGGTTGAGGTGGTCATGACCTAGTTGTATGAGTGTTTGGGACATATGTATGATGGGTGGTTGAGAGACATGCTTGGACACATAGTTGATATACTTCTATGAGTAATGCATAAATCATGTGGAGTACTATTTGGATAATGTCTAATCACTCCTAATCATGTTTCTTAACCCTAAAATGCTCCAAAATGGTGGGAGGTGGTGTACCTAGGGTTTGGTGTTTATATCTAGTTTTAAAACCCTAATTGGCTATAGTGTGGAGCCCTAACCCTAAAATGAGAAAGTGACATGTTTTTTCTCTATCTTAGAATGATCATTATGGTGTGATGATTCTCTCTTTTGTTTGTAACCCCTACCTTGAAGGTAATGTGAACTTGATTATCATAGTTGGTGTATTCTATGATGGATGTGATATGATATAGGTGGAATGAGTTTTCATGAGGCATGCTGAGATACTTGTGATACAAGAATGATGTGAACGGGTCCTACGACCTAGTGATGATATGATGGCCTTGTGAATGGTAGTGTTACATGTCTCGTGTGGTGATAGTGTGACAAGTTCACACCTTATACATTTTATATCTTTTGTAGTTGTTGTATCATGCCCTTATCTTTGTAGAGCTTTTTATGGATTTGTACATTATAACTTGATTGATGCTAAAAGATACCCAATTGACTTAACTAATCAAGTGGAACTTAATAATGTAGTTTGCCCTATGCCATAGATCCATCTTTAGCGTCAACACTTGCTGGATGGTGAAATGGGTATTCCCTTAGTGGAAGCTCAAAGTCATATACTATTGACTATATGCATTCACATGATTGGCTGTGGGCCATACCCTGGTAGGAGTGTGACCGTGGGCCATAGCTCAATGACATGATCCTTATGAGGTTTCAAAGGATTGGCTGTAGACCATACCCTGGAAGGAGTGTGACTATGGGCCATAGCTCAATTTTCTCTAGCCCCATGACCTGTACCAAGGTGGGCTAGGAGTTTTATAGTTTGACTATATGTTGCTGGTTGCTGTTGACTGGTATGTCTCTGCGATGTACTCGTGTACTGACCATGAGGTTTGGTGAGGTCATGGATTTAGACTCTTCCATTGACTTTGTATGGGACTGATTTCTACTTAGTAGTGTTTAGTTAGATTTGAGTGGCATGACTCAAATCCTCAGGGCATAATAAAATACACAACCAGTCGTGTAGTATACTTGCTTAGGATCAAAATATGAAAACAATGGACAAGTCCTTGCTTTGCTTTTGTATAGTATAGTTGGTAGTAAATATACATGTTCTTCATATTCCTTCAGAATTGTTAGATGATAATAACTTCCTTGCTGATATCATTAGCTAGATCTGTTTATCATAGTTGTAGATTTACTTCCTATTTTTTAATTATCTTATCTGTGTTAATGATAGCATTGGTGAAGAATTATATCTCCAGATGAGATTTGAATCTCACCCAGTGGGTTTCTCCACATCTTTTAGGTGGATATGCAATAAGAGGTAGAGGCCGTGCCACTGAGGAAGAGCAGCAGCAAGAAGGACAGTAGCTGACAAGGTTGGTTGTGCTTCTTATATGTCTTTGGTCTTAGAGTCCTAGATCCGTCCGTGTACACCAAGTCTTTGGGATGGTTTTGGGTGTGTGTTGTAGAGATGCCATCAATACGTATTTTTGAATCATATGCCCTCTTGATGAAGAGATATGGCATATATATATATATATATATATATATATATATATATATATATATATATATTTGAGACAAGTTTCTCTTATAGAAGGATGATGGCATATGTGGTATGAACATTTTGATGTAAGAACCTTGTGATCTATGATATCTGATGCACAAGTTCTGCGAGGACTTATAGTAAAGGTTTTTGCAGCTTTGGTGCTTAATGAAATTGGTTTTAATTTTTAGAGTTTTTTGATAATCTATTTGTTTAGTTCTGTTTCTACATTTATTTGGAGTTATCTCGTGATTTGTGGCATGGGGCATCACACAAGGGTTGAACTGACCAATTCACCTATGAACTGACCATTTGAAGAATGAACCGACCAGTTCACCATTCGTAGCTTCTTGGAAATTCATGAAATTTTGTCTCATCGACTCCCAGATGAACTGAAAACTCTGACCCTGACCATCCTATATAAAGGAGAGCAATCTAGAATTTTAGAGACACGACAATAAGCTCTGGAAATTATTATCCTCTCCAGTTGTGGTATTCAAGAGAGCCTGAGCAAGTCCTACCCATAAAAGAGAGGGACAACAAGGGAGAGACAACATAGGAGAGTGAATCAACCCTAGTAGATTGATGTTCGAAGGGAGAACTCCTTTTTGTTGGGTCTAGTAGCACAACATAGAGTTCCCGATAGTCTACATGGACTACATAGAGGCGAGGATGCATTTGCCACATGCTAGAAGGATGCCCTCAACTGCCCGCCCATGGTGTTATACCAGGAGGCTGTTACGGATGACTGCTCAAGTGATGCTTGAAGAAGAAGCACACTACTGTAATGATAAGTCACTGAAATTGCTCTAGGACCATGTATCTCTTATAACCCTCTTCCCTAGATACATTGTTAGTGACGCAATATTCTAGTTTGGGAATCATATATTGATTTTTGTTATTTTCACTGCCTTATCTGATTTCCCAACAATTACCACCCTAAACCAACACAGTTTCTATTTGGACATCAACATCTAAACCCGAAGCCAACCTAGATTGACAAATTCAAAAGTGAAACCTTTTTTTTCTAAGTTGGACAACATCAAGTTTATAGGTTCAGGCAAAATTTGACAGTCTTACTACTTGCTTTTCCTGTGATTGACATGACAAGATGCCAAGTTTTACATTCTGAGGACTTCTGGCCTCTTTTCCCCTCCAAACTATTTCTAAAAATGTTACTTTATTTATTTACTTATTGACGCCTTAAGTCGCCCCATAACCTATGGAAATAAAATAAACTGTCATTACTCAATAGAGACATGACATTCATATATAGTGCACTAGATGCATAACTTTTTGTGGTGAAGAAGAGGAGAAGATGTTACATTCCTACTGTCTATGCACACATCATTTCTGACGACCTTTCCCCTACCTTGGTCATCTTCTATTTGTTGTATAACAGTCAATTGCAACTGAGAAAAGGTCACCTAGACTACCGATCAAAGTAACTAACCCACCAAACGATGTGAATGGTGGGAATCAAGCGATGAACATCTGCTAGCATTGCCACAAAAGACACACTGTCCTTATTTCTCCTCCATATCCTCAAACCCCCATGCTCCTCCCCTCTCTTGTGGAGCAAACACGCCATCTTAACTGTTGTTATATTAAATCATGTCTTTTATTGGTATACACACAATGTGGGATTAAACTCCTAACTTAGCTAACATTCTAGTTCAATCAATGCATACAAGTAAATTTATACTTTTCTGACTTGCGACATTACTACAAAAATACACTTTTATGATAGCTAACAACTCGTCTATAAAAATGATAGCTAACAATCACCTTAGGTGTCACTTTAATACTCCAGCCTTGTGACTGTCATGAAAATTAGATCTCCAACATCCATTAGATAATTGATAAATTTACAAACTGAGCTGACGGTCCTAACTAAAAAATTGATGTATTAAATAGATAATTTCCTTATTTTAAAGAACTAATATGACATGTGATTTTCTTTTATGGTGCATGTTGTAGAAATTTCATGATTTTCTAAATTAAATTCAGTAGCCTCAACAACTAAAATATGCATAAATTGACAAAGAAACAAAAACCCACCGATACTCATGGATTGACATCAACATGCATTGAATACCATAAACATGCAAATACAATCAACTTGCAACATTTCAATCAATTTTTAAAGAAAGCTCTTGATACTAATTTCATTCATGAAAAGAACTACAATTTAGTTTTATTATTCATCTAAAAAACTACAATATACTTTTTTTTCATTTAAGAGATGATATAAATCATATTCAATATATATAATCAAATTAGAAGTGAATATGAGAAAATCATATTGAATGCAACATAAGAATATACATGCATTGTCAGAACATATAATCCACCTTTTGATGCAATATAAATCAAGTCATAAAAATACAACATAAGTCAGGGTGGATCCCTCTCACTCCACACTCGAGCAACAAACCCCATTAATTGTGTCATACATAGAAAATTCACCTACATTTGTCAAAGCACCAACAACTTCAAGACTACATGAAGTTCTTATACTATTGACCTATGATTTTTTTGATCTTCATTCTCTAGGGAGGTAATTTTAGGTGATCATAAAGAAATTTAGATTATGCATTTGTGAACTCCACTTATGTCTTGTATCATGTACATGCATTATTGACCATTGATTAACTATTATGTATTCTTCAAAGTGAAGATTAGCAGATCATTTGTCAAAGGTACACGTCAGTTATGCAATTTGTAAGTGAAGTTTACAAAAATATAACCAAGATTTCTATTATGATCCCCTAAATTACTATCTTGGAAAATAAATATTGGAAGATCATATGTTAATAGTATAGGGACTTCGCACGACCTCTTAGTAAGTGGTGAAAACCGTACAATCGACAGTTCCATTTAGCATGTGAACTACATGTGAGCAAGAATTGAATTAAATAATGATAAATAACTCCATTTTTGTTAAATAAGAACATCATGATACATCAAATTAAACTATACAATAACTCATATTAATTAAAAAGTATATCAAATTATACTACATCTTACCATTTTGAGTCAAATCAGGTCACATTAGGCAAAACTATATAAAATTACACTTTGTTAGGTCATCCTATGTCATGTTAGGTTTTATTAGGTCAAATTAGTCATTTTGCAAATAATATAATACATAATTAAATTTTTTTAATACCTTATATCAAGTCAATGAAATGATGGATCCAAAATGCTGTTGTGGTCCTTCAAACTATTGAATTATGTAAAATGTGCATTCATATTTTATCTAGATATGATTGATAAACATCTTTGACATCATGACTATTCTAACAAAAAACTTTTATATTCTTGATTGGAGCAAGCTAACTTTCATTCCTCTCTAACTAACTTTTTCTCATCCTACAATAATTGTAGATCAGTCTCCTAATCAAAGAAGTGGCATCAATGTTTTTCCCTACAAATTTAATCATTATTAGTTGGAAGATGTGGGCAATAAAGGAGAAGGATGAAAATATTCTTGCCAAATTTGATGAGAAACTGAGACCTATAACAAAGAATTCCACCATTATAGTCATCATTTGGGTACAACTGCCCATGTTGAGGTACCAACTGACATTCAAAGTTGGCATCATGTACCCAAAGAAAAGAAGGATCATATTTGACTTGATCTATCATTATATTATACAAAACTTGAATTACATGAATTTGCTTCATTGAGACACGAATTTATTGCATGTTTCCAAATATAGAATATATTTGATTTCATTGGAAGTGATCATAAAAATCTTGTATTGATATTATTGGGTAAGATGTGTGAGAGTATAAATCCATACTCACCAAACAACACATCACCAATTTGAAGTCTATAAAGTTGAGGAAGAATCCATGTGATATGTACCCCTACCTTGAAGCATAGGCATGATGAAGGTTCAAGAAATAACACAAAGATGAATACTTTGAGGTAATTTCCTTAAATAGAATTTACACACATATGAGTTGAATACATTGATAACATACATATTTTAAAGGTAGTTATACAAGAGTAAGACTTTGAAAGAAAGGTGGGCCAAAAATGTTCATGACCACTTATCAGGGCCAGTCAACTATTCTAGACAACACGATAACCATGTCCTGACTAAAATCAAGAGAAGGACAATGTTTGTTGACTCTCATGTTACAACTATTGACATCCCATGCAATCGTATTACAAGAAATTGATTGAGACACACACAAAACCGTGACATGATATAAAATACCCAACCCCAAAAATAAAGCAGCAAAAAATGGTACAAATTATACCGTTTCAATTGACCATTTCTAATAAATTTATGTTTATCATGTGATTCTTACATTGCTCATTGGTGGTTGTATAGAACGAACTGTATTAACAACATCAATTAAGAGTATTCAAGCCTCAATGACTTACAAATGGTTGCATTATCTCTAGGAACTCCAAAGAAACCTATTTGTGTTATGGACAAGGCTAATTTTTTTGGAAACATCCCAACAAATACTTTGTGTGGGTATTCTCATGAGTCAATATATCCTACAAGAATAAATCCCATATACAGTAAGGGAAGAAATGGATGGAAATAGAAGTGCCTTTTTGTGCATGAACATCCCCATCCATTGATGATGTATTAAGGCGAGACAATTTTTCACATGAAGTGTGTAACATACTCGAATCTAGGCTTATAGGATAATTCTCCCTTCTTCTAGGCCCTATTTAATCAAGTTAATATAGAGTAAATTTTTACCAATTAAATATATGGAGTACTTAAGAGTCATGAAGTATCATGAATTCATAACTACCATTTATATATGACATTTTGAAGATAGAATAACCATGATAGATTAAAAACATTAGGAGTGGTGTATAAATATAATAGTTAATAGAGTCTGTCATATCAAAAGATGAAATAATTTGAGTATAAAAGAATATGGTCGACCATTTATTAAATTAGAACACTAAACCCATTAAGCGACTACTTAATATAAAATATGATATTAAACATTTTTGAAACGTAAAATTGAGACCAAATTTGGAATCCTCACATCCAAATTAGCTATCATGCCAATTTTCAAATTGTTTGGACATCATTTACTGATTTAATTGATAGTTTGAATTATTAGCTTTTATTTTCCTAATATTTACATTGCCATTATCGGATTTCCTTTTCTCCGCGTAACACATGCGACTACGTCTCCTTGACTAGTCATTTACTCAAATATGTATATTTATGTGATTGAAAATGAATCTTTGAACTAAATGCTTGTAATGGATGATGTGTTCACTCTATAAGACTACAACCCCCAATATACCTCTAATTGACCAGATTCAGGGTTAGAACAATATGTATAGCTATACTAGGAATGTATACACCAATTCACTTTGGTTTGACAAACATGCCTAATGTGTCCATAGGGTGAAGACTTGACTTCATGGACTGTGTTTAATCATGTTGTAACATACTCAAGTCTAGGCTTATATGGTATTTCTCCCTTCTTCTAGGACCTACTTAATTAAGTTAATATAGAGTAACCCGGCCTGTGTAGCGCGGATGGTTGAGCACGATAGGTCCTCCCCGGGGGACCCGGGTTCGAACCTCCCGTTGCACACAATATTTAACACCCTTGCAGTCATCTGGGCTCTGGCATGCTCTTGAGGGAGGGGGGAGACTAATGTCTCTTTTAACTCAAAAGTTAACATAGAGTACATGTTTACCCAATTAAATATTTTGGAGTAATTAGAGTCATAAAGAATCATGAATTCATAACTACCATTTATATATGACATTTCGAAGATAGAATAATAGATTAAAAACAATAGGAGTGGTATATAAATACAATAGCTAATAGAGTGGGCATATCAAAAGATGAAAGAATTTGAGTATAAATGAATATGATGACATAATTTAAAGAACATTAAACACACTAAGATATTACTTAATATGTAAACAATGAAATATGATACGAAACATTTTTGAAATTGTAAAATCGAGACCAAAAATTTGGAATCCTCACATCCAAATTAGCTATAATGCCAATTTTCAAATTATTTGGACCTCATTTGCCGATTCAATTAATAGGTTGAACACTTAGTTTTTATTTGCCTAATATTTGCATTGCGAGTTATTGGATTTCCTTTTTCTCCGCGTAACACACGCGACTTCGTCTCCTTCGCCTAGTCATGCTCCCAGCTTTGAAAATGCAGCTGCAAAACCAGGTAGCCGGCGCCTCTTCTCTGCCTGTTTCCCTCCCTTCCGTTTCGATGACCACGAGCTGTTCTACTGTTTCTCTCTACCCCTCACCCCAACGATTCTTCATCTACCTATTTCTTCTCTCCCCATCCTTCCTCTTCTCTTCATCTTCCTCTTCTTCCTTCACAACTGGACCTCTCCTCACCTTGCTAACCCCAGATGCCCTCCATCTTCTTTAGCCATCACCTGCTGCAAGTGCACAGGCCTCACGCCAAGGACAGCGGCCATTAACAGATCGCAGATGGCGCCACCACCTCTAACGTCGTTTGACAGACCATTAAACCACGCTGCCTCCATGCTTTTTGATAGTCACATTCTCGACTTTCATAAACCCGGGCGTCTATCCCTCCGACCACCTCTGCCCGATGACCACCACCATGTTAGATAAATGATCACTGTAGCTATTAGTTACTGTAGCAGCTCCTAAATGATTACTGTACTAATCATTTATTTAGCATGGGTTAAGCCTAATGTAGTGCAGCAAGTACATATGAGAATGTAGTGTTGTTTCTAGTACAAATGACAAAAAAGTTTTATCCCATATTGTTCACTCTTAAAACTTTTGTGGTCCTCATATGTAGGATCACATGGGGCACTAGTGTCCAAAGGAGTCCTAGGAGGGAGGTATGCTCACCTCCTTGGTAGGTGGGGTTATCACATCACAACGCACGTACGCACGCGCGCGCGCCACACCACGCCTCGCCTGGCCGGGCCGGGCCGGGCCGGGCTCGGGCTCGGGCGGGCTCGGGCTTGTAGATTGTGGAGAATGTCTTCCGTCTTCTTTTTGCACTAAGATACGACTAAGTAATTAATTACTCGTGTTCTTTTTGTACTAGGATACGACAAGTAATTAATTACTCATGTAATTAATTGTTTCTTTCTTATTCAGATTTCTTAATCCTAATTAGAAAGTGTTCCTCTTTTGCGGATTATTCCGTATTGTGTATAAGAACAACCGAGTGTTTGCGTCTCACTAGGAATAGAATTAGGGACGTGTGTGGCTATATATATGCCTCCGGTCATTAGGGTTAAACACACCAAAAATAGTCTTCTGCCGCCGTGTGTTTTGAGAGCCCTAATCCAGAGTGCGAGAGCTGTCATCCCGGAGTCGCTTCGTGGAGTCGTTCTCTTGTGCGAAGCGCGACTTCTCCTTCCCTTCACCGAGACGCAACTGTCAGGCGGTGGTTCCTGCGGTTGCTGTGCTGCACCGGTGGTGGTGCAACGAGACGACGTCGGCTGCGAGCGACGTGTCTGTTCTAGGTTCGTGCCGGATCGAGACTGGGAGAACGGTGCCTATCCGCGAGGATTGCCGGACACTGATTTCTTTAAGTAACACGTTCGTTTCTCAACGAACGATCTGGTTTGCGAATCTAACTCCTGTTTTTTCTGTTCTCCTGCTTTGTTTGAACTTTGTTTCTTATTTTGGATCTGCCTGAATTGTTAATTACATTGCACCTGTTGCTGTTGCATGAAAGGCAATAATAAATATTAACAACAGTCTTAAAGAAATCATTTTTCTGTCGTTAATTAACAATGGCCGGTCTGGGTGGTTCGGGAAATAAAATTGACACAAGCAGTATGCCTGAAAAGTTTACTGGTACGAACTTTGTCCGTTGGCAGAGTCGTATGGAAATTTGGCTGAATATTGCTGGTTATGATCAGTACTTAGTTGAAACTGAACCTAAATCTGATGAAACAATTCCTGACAATGCAAATATAATTGCTAATTGGAAGAAGGGTGATAAAACGTGCTGCAGGTTGATTCTGTTTGGTTTAAATAACAAAATGTATGATTCTTACTCAAAGCCGCCAATCACTACGTCCAAGGTTTTGTGGGAATTGTTGATTAAGAATTTTAGCACCGAGAATCAAGGTGTTGAAAAATATTGTGTGTCTAAATTTCTTAAGTTTCAGATGGTTGAGGGTAAGTCAGTTTCTGATCAAACACATGATCTACAACTCCTAGTTCATGAACTCTCAGATGCCAAGATGGTGTTGCCTGAGAAGTTTGTTGTTATGTCTATCATAGAAAAGTTCCCTAAGTCTTGGGAATCGTTTGGTATGTCTCTGAAGCATCGCAAAGGGACACACACCATAGATGAACTAATGATGGATATTAATATACAAGAAGAACACTTAAAGGAGAAAGGGGTCAAGGTGCCTACTGATGCAAATCCAACTGTTAATCTTACTTCTATGAAAAACACCAAAGATAAGAAATCTAAGAATGCACATAAACCCAAGGCAAAGATCCAAAAGAAACCGAAGAACAAACCTTGTTGGACTTGTGGACAGGTTGGCCACTGGAACAAGGATTGTCCTACTAAGAAGGAAAAGAAAGCTACCGCATCTGCAACTGAGGAGGCTGTGGTCAACATGATGACTACATCCTTGAACCTCAATGATGGGTACGTGTCTATTAAACCTAAAATCCTTTCTATTTTTGAACCACTTTATTGGATAATTGACAGTGGGGCTAATGTACACGTGTGTGCTGATAAATCCCTATTTGTGTCTTACCAGGCCTCTCGAGGTCAGTCTGTGACTTTGGGCGATTCCAAATCTACAGAAGTCAAAGGCGAAGGACAGGTGGACTTGAAGTTCCCTTCGGGGAAGGTTTTGACTCTTAACGGGGTCAGACATGTTCCAACCATTCGACGCAATATCCTTAGTGGCGTCATATTAGTTAGAGAAGGTTATAGAGTAGAATGTAAATGTAATAAGGCTATTATTACACACCTTCGTGATTCTTTGTTTTTTGGCAAGGGGTACTTATGTGATGTGGAGAACTTGTTTAAGATTCATGTTGAACCTGTTTCAAATTCCATTTTAAATTTGAATGATTATAGTTCTGTTTGCATGAATCTTGTTTCATCCGATGTATGACATTCACATTTCGGACATGTTAATTTTGCCTCAATGAAGCGTGTGATGAATCTAAATTTGATCCCTAAATCTGAAATTAGCAACAATAAATGTGAAATTTGTGTACAAGCTAAATTGACTAGGAAGCCCTTTCATTCTGTGAATAGGAATTCGGAAATTTTGGATTTGGTGCATACAGATATCTGTGAATTTAATGGTGTTGCTACGAGGGATCAAAAGCGTTATTTTATAACTTTTATTGACGATGCGAGTAGATACTGTTATGTCTTTTTACTTAGAAGTAAAGATGAGGCATTGGATAAATTTCAAATTTATAAGAAAGAAGCCGAAAATCAAACCGGTAAAGTACTTAAGCGATTAAGGTCTGATAGGGGAGGAGAGTATACCTCGAACTTGTTTTTGGAAATTTGTCAATTACATGGTATAGTTCATGAGGTCACTGCTCCTTATTCACCAAAATCAAATGGGATAGCTGAACGTAAAAACCAAACCTTAATAGATATGGTAAATACCTTACTCCAAACATCTGGATTATCCAACTTTATGTGGGGGGAAGCTTTGAATACGGCTTGCCATATTCTGAATAGAGTTCCCCATAAACATTCAGAGAGTAGTCCGTTTGAGTTATGGAGAGGAAGGAAACCGAGTCTTAAATATCTTCGAGTGTGGGGGTGCCTTGCAAAGGTACTTGTCCCTGAACACAAAAGGAAGAAATTAGGACTGAAAACGGTTGATGCCATATTCTTGGGTTATGTAGAGACAAGCTATGCTTACAGATTCCTAATTGTAAAATCAGATATCTCTGGCATTGAGGTCAATACAATTGTGGAATTACATGATGCAACATTCTTCGAGGATGTGTTTCCTATGAAAACTGGTGTGCCCAATGAAGTATCTCAAGAAGATTCATTCACAACATGTTCCATTCCCAAGCACGTGGAAAGGATGATAAATGTGGGGGGCGACTCAGAACATGCTATTTCTGAATCGGATGATTCTAAAGAAATAGTTGAACCAAGGAGAAATAAACAGCCTAGGACATCCAAAGACTTTGGAAGTGAGTTTCTCACTTACAATGTTGAGGATGATCCTGTTACTTTCAAACAAGCTATGGAATCTCCAAAAGCTAAGTTTTGGAAAGAAGCCGTTAATGATGAAATCCGATCAATTCTCTCAAATGGAACTTGGGAATTGGTGGATTTGCCTCCTGGTTGTTCTGCAGTTGGTTGCAAATGGATTTTTAAGAAGAAACTTAATGCAGACAGGATAATCAATAAGTATAAGGCTAGGTTAGTTGCTAAGGGTTACACACAAAGGGAAGGAATAAATTATTTTGATACATATTCACCTGTTTCCCATATGACCACAATCCGAGTGCTTATAGCATTGGCTTCCATTTATAATCTCTATATCCATCAGATGGATGTGAAGACCGCGTTCTTATACGGTGATCTTCAAGAAGAGATATATATGGAACAACCTGAGGGATTTGTGGGTCGTGGGAATGAGTCCAAAGTGTGTAAACTTGTTAAGTCATTATATGGCTTGAAATAAGCCCCTAAGAAATGGCATGAGAAGTTTGATTATGTGATATCATCATTTGGATTTATTTCTAATGAATTTGATAAGTGTCTCTCTTGCAAGATTGTCAATAATGGATTCATTTTGTTATGCTTATACGTCGATGATATCCTACTTTTTGGTTCCGATATGAAAGTAGTAAATGAGACAAAGTCATTCTTGTGTAGCAAGTTTGAGATGAAAGATATGGGTGTCGCTGATGTGATTTTAGGGCTTAAAATCATAAGGTCTACTGATGGTATAACTCTCTCTCAGTCTCACTATGTTGAGAAGATACTGGAGAGGTTTGAGTACACATCACGTAAACCTGTTAAGACTCCATATGATTCATCCAAGCCCTTGTTCAAGAATGAGACTGGGGTTCCAGTGTCTCAATTACGATACTCTCAGATTATCGGAAGTTTGATGTATCTTATGAACTGTACACGTCCATACATTACGTTTGCCGTGAACAAGTTAAGTAGATACACTAGTTGTCCCGACAAGACCCATTGGGAAGCTCTTGACAGAGTTCTGAGGTATATTAAGGGAACACGTTCCCTTGGGCTGCATTATGGTAAACATCCTTCCGTAGTCGAAGGATATAGTGACGCAAGTTGGATTGCCGTCAATTCTGGGAGTAATGGTGTCTCAGGATATGTATTCCTGTTGGGAGGAGGAGCTGTTTCCTGGAGGTCTAAGAAACAGACCATATTGTCTCGGTCCACTTTTGAGGTAGAGTTGTGTGCTTTAGATGAAACTGGATTGGAAGCTGAATGGCTACATGGACTCATGTCTACTTTACCTATGGTAATGAAGCTGCTTCCTGCAATTTTAGTTCACTGTGACAACACTACAACTATTGCTAAGATAAAGAGTTCCAAGTACAATAAAAAATAGCATAGACACATCCAAGTCAGATTGAAATCTGTAAGGGAATTAGTGTCTAATGGGGTCGTGGCTGTGGACTACGTCGGTACCAAAGATAATACAGCTGATCCTTTCACTAAAGGTCTGACCTTGGCTTTAGTGGAAAAATCCAAGTTGGGGATGGGACTGAAACCCCTATAGATTTGTAGGCAGTAGCAACCCAACCCAAAAGAGTGGAGATCCCACAAATTGGGTTCAATGTGGTAATAACAAGCTATCGGGTAAATCGGATGACACTATGTATTCTTGTTTGATGTTTCTTGCATCTGTGTGTCTATCCCCTAGGAAACTTGTTAGTGTCATGACTGCAAGTTAGTAAGGGAGTAGTCTCTTAATGGTGTCAAGTCTTAGGATAGGATGTTAGCAGTACATCCTTGGAGACTCCAGCTAAGTGATTGATGTTGTGTAGGCCGCGATAGGAGAATTGGGTTGTTCTCTGTTATCAATCATGATATAAAATTTGTATGCATGGCCTTAATGCATTGTTTTCTTTACTACCATGTCTTTATTGTGTTGTTACCAACCTATACTCTTGTACTCAAGGTTCAAGTTCAAAACTTTTGTTCACCTAGTTCCTACGGGGGTCACAGTTGGATAACTCAGGTAGATTCAAACTGAAAGGTATCTGCTGAAAGCACAATATGGATGACTGAATGGTTGAGCACACTACACATTGGACTTTGTGGGGGATTGTTAGATAAATGATTACTGTAGCTATTACTTACTGTAGCAGCTCGCTACTGTAGCAATGTTACTGTAGTAATCACTTATTTAGCATGGGTTAATCCCAATGTAGTGCAACAAGTACATGTGAGAATGTAGTGTTGTTTCTAGTGCAAATGGCAAAGAAGTTTTATCCCATATTGCTCACTCCTAGAACTTTTGTGGTCCTCATATGTAGGATCACATGGGGCACTAGTGTCCAAAGGAGTCCTAGGAGGGAGGTACGCTCACCTCCTTGGTGGGTGGGGTTACCTGTTACGACCCCGCCTCCCGGTAACCCCCAATTAAGGGAGACCGAAAGGACACAACCGTTAACCAATAACCCGGATCAAAGGTTCGGCAATTAACCAAGAATAATTGTAAAATTTTAACCTACTATACTGAACAGCTGTAAGAAAATAAAATTTTGCATACCTTTTTGAAAACTTGGATCTCTAAACTTCTATCCACTTAAGGAGTCTACTCTAACTAATCCACCTTGTATTTAACTTCATGTATTTCACAATATGACGATTTGCTATTTGTCCTTTTGGCTTGTACCTAAAACGCCGACAAACAAAACGTCGGTCAGCCGAAGCTGGTATGTGGGGGAAACAATAATTATGTAAATACGTTAACGATGTAATCATTCAGTTAATCATTTAACAACCAAGATTACATTTTAGATATAACTCCGCGATCTAAGAGTACCCTATCCTCTATGTTGTCCCCATTAAACCCCTCATGATCCACCTATAAGTGGACCAATTTCTAGGGTTGAGTCACATGGCACTACTCGTAAGTAGCCCACTCCTTAACTCATGGCAGGCTAATGAGTCTCATGGCACTACACGTAGGTAGCCCAGTTTCTAACTCTCGGTAACCTAGACCTTGCTCTAGGATTACCCCTTTTTTCTTAGCCTTTTCAAAGCAATAGAGGTGGACCCGGATCTAGTCAGTTATATACGCACATTTATAGTGATAATCATAGTCACTTTATAGTTGCATGAAATAAATAAACATCCAACAGTTATTTTCAAGCAACCGATTAAAACTTCGGGAATCGCCGTGAAACTAGAGCGATTATTCATAAGCGTAACCACATACCTGATTTGATGAGTCATGCATATTATTCAACATATACTTCATGTATATACAATCAAGTCAATCAACAGATCCAAGCAAGTAATTCAATCATCACATAATTCCTGAAAAGAATATGTACTCTATTTATTACACACTTTATCAAGAATCTACTTTATTGACTTGGAATCTCTTTCTAGGGTTTCTAATCCGCATTAAGGTTTCATTAATATTCATTAGGGTTTCTTAGATCAATTTCTCAAACTTTATCCCTTTTAGGTTAACAAACCCTAAAATACTATTTTCCATTTATATGAACCTTAATTGCTCAACTATCCATTTTAATAGTCTTTTATACCCAAATTGACTTAGGATCATCGTATCCCTATTTATTCATGGATTTGAACAATTAAAACAATTAAAAGACATATTCTCCTAAATTAGGGTTTTCAAGCTCATTAATGCATAATCATGCATGAAACCCTAAATTAAGCCAATTATATATAAAAAGATCATCTTTTTAGATCCTACTTTCACTTTTCTTAACAACAGGTTAATATCAGCTTGAATTATCCAAATAACATCATTAAGTCCATCTATCATCAAATCTAAGGGTTTTTCCTTAAATCATTAAAGATGATAACTTTATGCCCTTTCCAATTTCAAGCACATTTACGCACATAAACTCTAAATTAGACTAATCATGTGCAAAGTTCTTCCTTTTTGAACATAATGTACCTTTTTACATTTAACAGGTTAACATCAACCATAATGATCCATTAAACCCTATTAAACACTTTATTCATTTCAAAATAGGGTTCCTTAAGAATTAAAGCATTAAAGATGATTACTTCCATTACTTTTCCGATTGTAATTAGAATCAGGCTTCAAACATAATTTCTTTGTGTTCCTCTCATTCTAAGGATCAATTTTCATATAGGACTTGTTTTAATCCGAGTTTCCAAGAATTAATTATGATTTTAGCAAGATTTTACTTACTTGGCCAATCAGGTTGTGCCACGTGTGTGCTCCATGCAACATTGCCCTTTATATTGGAAAACATAACGGAAAGACCGTTATGCCCTTGGTTAAGTTGCGCTCGCCTTCAGTCCGCGGAGGGCATTTTTGTCCAACGACACTCCATCTTCTACCTTGCGTGACCTAACGCCTGCGGCGCCGTTTGCAGGCTGTGGGGGGTTCATCCCCTGTGCTCCAAGACCCGAGGGTGGCCGGAAACCACCGCCCCTCCTCCGTCAACCTCCACCAGTCCCAGGGTGCCTCCTCTTTGCAGCCACGGTGGCCAAACCAGCGCGCCTAGAGCCGCGACTCTCAGCTGGTCGTGCAGGCCCGCTGCATGTCAATGCGGGAGGTTGAGAGCTTGGGGAACGAGGGCCGATCGTCCCTAGGTCATCGGGGTACACCCACTACATCAAGAAGACCCACTTCTTCTGTTGCTCTAGGGAAAACGCCAAACCCATGACTAGGGTTTTGAATGAGAAAGGATGTAGAAGAAGAGGGAGATGAGAGAGGAAAGGATGCAGGGATTTCCTTGGGCTCGCCCGAGAGGTCCCAACCTTTTATAGAGGAGGGTACAAAGCCCTAGGTGGGTTGTCCACGAGTCCAAGAGTCCCTTTCCAAGTAGGAAGTCAATTGCTTCAAAGAGAAGCAATATTCTCTTTCTCCTTTTTCTTCCTTAATATTCCTTATCTCATGGATACTTAGAAAAATGAAAATCCTTTCTCTTATTATCATTATTCTTGCCCTTTTAATCCATTGGCATGAAATTCTATTTTCTTTTAATAGAAAATACTTCATTTTTATCAATATCACCAAATTCATTAATAATGTATCATATTATCTTTTATTTTGAAAATTTGGTATTTTCTCTCTCTTTCCTCTTTATTGGGACTCCTTGGATCTCAAGACACTCCATTATTTTGAAATTCTTTTTATTGGATACTTATTATCCTTCTAGATGCATCCTCATGCATTATTTCACATTATCTTGTTTATTTCTCATTAAAATATCTCTTTTTGAGGATTTATCTTTATTTCTCTTTTATTTTCCTCATTGGCATTTCTTTTAATATTAGCAACCTCATGGATACGAAATTTCACCAAGAAATCTCATTTATGCCTCTTTCCACTCATTTTCCACATTTTATCATTATTTTCTATTTATTTCTTAATAAAGAAATACTTAATTAAACCTTTCTTTTCTTATTGCCTTCTCTATGCAACTTTGGACTCCTTGGAACCCAAGGAACCCAAGAGGCACGAAATCCTCTTTGGATGTGCCTTCTAGAGGTTTCTATTTCATTCTTTTCTCAAATATTCAATTATTCATTTACTAATTGAATTTTCTTGTTATTTGGGCCCAATAGCCAATAAAGCCCACAACACAAACATCAAGGCTATTGTAAACGAAATCCATTTATTTGAAGCAAATTATATCATTATTTGTTCAAATATCTTTAATATGAGAAATTGCATTTCTCACCAAATGAACCCGAAATTTGGGGTTGTAACATCCTTCCCCTCTTATAGAAATTTTGTCCTCAAAATTTTATCAAGAAAACAAACAATTCAGGATAAGACTTTTCCATGTCCATCATTGGCCCCTATGTGGTTTTACCGTATTCATGGTGCTTCCACAGAACCTTTATCATCACATATTCTTTTCTCTGAGTTCTTTCATCCCAGCGTCTATAAACTGCACAGGTGACTCAGGCCATGTCAGCCTCCTTTGGGGCTCACTTGGTTCATTGCTCAGTACATGGTCGGGGTACCTCACATAGTGCTCTAAATTGGACACATGGAACTCATCACACATTACTTTATCCTGAGGGGTAAGGTCAATATTAACCTTCTCCACCAAACCATATCAAAAGAACCCATACATAGGGGACTCAGCTCTCTTAGCTATAACTTAGAGGGGTCGGATTTTCATGTCTCATATTCTCTCACAGTGGACTGTATGTCAGTCTACTTTACATCTGCTCATGACTTTTGTCATCTCTAGGCTCCTTTCAGCCATTATATGATCAAAGCGACTTCATCTACACACACTGTGGTCCTTTTCTAACCATCATGTGGTCCTTTCACCAACATCACCTTACTGGTGGTGACCGACACAACCTCCCTTACAGAGCTTCTTATAAAACCCGATACATGCTATGGTGGTCATTGTCACATCTTTCATAGGACAAGAACTGTCTCTAGATATCACCTTGAATGAGCACACATGCTCTCATCAGACCCTTTAGTCTGGATCATACTAACCATTAGTTAAGGGTGATAAACTGTACTAACATCGAGTTCTTCATGTACCTACTTCCATCTTTTGGAAGGGAACCTTTAGGTCAAACTCAAGAACCTTTGCACTCGCATTATGGTGTAGTTGAACCATCTCTCTCATGGGTAGTTCAACTAGATCTGTCCTTGACAGAACTCTTCCTTTCTCATGTCATCTAGGTAAGGCGATCTACCATAACCCATATTGCATCTTGACCTTCCTTGGTCTAGGGGAGACTTACCACAACATCCCTAGTGATGAACTCCCATTCCCTCTCAGGGACTCTTTTATCCTCTATATCAATACACTGGGTTACTGGTGTTCATCCTTCACCCTCAGCTTGCATGGCCATATACTACATACAACTTTATCTTAGGCATCTAAAGTACTACTGTCACTTATTATCTTGGTAGTACCATGGTATATGGTAATATTAAATCATGATCTCCTGTATTGTCATGATTCCTTAAGATCGATTCCTCAGAAACCCTAAACTACTCTCATTAGGGTTTCATCACCTTCCTATCCAAAGAGGTGTATCTGACGTTCTATTACCATACTTTCATTATATTAAGGATTAGGCTGGCTAACCAAACAACCATTAACTGATCTCGTTACATCAGAGTGTTAGCCAAACATATATTCTTTTCCAAACTTAGGGTTAGTCTAACAACCTCTTCTAGCTTCTAGTCAAACAAGTCAGATGTATCTCAACCAGAGCATCCATTACCACTTCACATCCTTAGGTATTAGGTAACGTTGAAGACATACACTTCCATGTATTTCACTTATCATCTCACCTCAAACTCTATGCATATCTTCAATTAAGAACACTCTCTGATTCCATCATCATGGTGATCAAACTCAACCTGGTATAACTTGTAAGTTCTACATAGATCATGATAAAAACTTCCTCATAAGGTGACTACCTCATTCCTCTTAGTGTTTGCAAACCATCCATGTATCATTCACTTTACCAGGGTAGGTTATCTTCTCTATCCCCATTTCTCATGGCAACGTTCCAACCTACATCATCTCTTATCCTTGGTGTGTGGCATGCGTAATGTCCTACCTCTCACTTTCATAACAAGAGGAAATAAGCATTTGGCTGCAGTCCAAATACAGAGTTCTTCCTGTTCCAAGAGTAGAGATGGTACATCCCACCTTGTCAGTGCACCTTTAAATCTAAGTTGCAACGTGCCACATATGTCTCTACATCACAGACATCATGATATCAAACTAGTCTTGAACCTATTGAGGTTTATATCCTTGGTCATCTCCTCTAGGTCTATAGGGTACCGACTCTTTTGGGGTCATCCCTCTTTCCTCATGCATCAAGGGAGTGCCCTACTCATCTTCCCTTTGGGTCCCATGAGTTCATGAAGGTGATCAATCTCCTAACCCATGGCCCTCAGACAATGATAGCTGTTACCTCCCGACCCTATGGTCATGTACAACTGGGGAATTAGGCAACTCCTACTTTCATCGGTCTTATCCCTACCTGTCCCTAGGATAGACTTAGGATTCTCCATTATAGTACATGTTCACTTTAGAACCTTACCCAAGTCTTCATCATCTCTCGCTCTGCATTCATGGGCTGACTTTCATCCTTTCATAGGGATCATGGCAACCTGCCTACCTTGGTCAAGCCCCATACTGGTTACCTCCATGGTAACACATCTACATGCACATAGAGATGTCTATCGATGGGTCTACAGGCTCATTCTCATACCATGTACTTTTCACTTAGCTTCTCAATATCCTATGAGAGTTTCCTCAAAAACCACAAAACTGGTATACGCCCTACCAAAGGGACCCTCTCCCAAGATGGGAGGAAACTACAACTCTTGACAACAAGGTCACAAACATCCTTAGGGTTTACATCCACATGAGCCTACTTAACCCTAGCAAGCTATTAAGGCACAAGCAGATCACTTACTGAACCATGCTAGGTCATACTTGTCCTCTTTCCTCAAAGCTGGATCAAGATCATACCTTCCTTTATCATCAACCTAACTGTGAGGGGTTCAACAAACATACCTTAAACTTAAGGGGCTTCTCTTTTCCTTTATACATGAGGTGTACCATGCTCAAAACTATAGCAACTTAATTCTCATCATGAGCATTAGGTATACCACTTCCCTTCTTAGGTCAGGAACCCCAGGTTCACTTGTAGGTGTCCAACTACATGCTCTATCTCTTAACCACGAACCAAGCATGCAAAAGGCATGACATGCACTTCTTGTCATCCTTCAACTCGAGAAACACTTAGAGTTGGGTCCCCCTTAAGGACAACCCATAAGGTACAAGGCCTCATAACCCGTTACTAAACCTTTCTAGGTCTAAGGAACTCTTCTTCGTACCCCAGAAGGTAAACACCTATACCGTAGGCACATAGGTACCAAAATCTTCATCTTCTCTCTCTAGGGTTTGGTCCCTCTAATGGTAACCAAGATATCAACAACCTTATTGGATCATGCATGAGGTAACCTCTATCATCCACTTAGGTCACATCATCCTCAACTCCCCACTGTTCCTCATATCACACGGTCTAGGTTTACGACCTTCTTGCTTGGTGTCCTGCTCTCTCTCTAACCCTACAACCAACCTCACCATTAGAGGTCCTCTCTTCATGAAGGATCAACCTCGAAAGCATGCCCTTACCTGGATGAAGCCTATGTTCAACTTACGTTCTCTCAAGGTTATCCACAGTTCTTTATGCTTATTTCATAAGCCATCCTTCATACTCTCATAGTCAGGGTTTCAACCCTTTGCTCACACTACTAACGTACCCTGTATGCTATTCCCTACTTGCATAAGCCCATAGGGCTTCTAAGGTCCTTTACTAACATTATCATCTAAGGAGCTATCCTTTACCCTAACATGCACGCCCCTTCCCAGGGTTGGGTTGCCAAAGGTGCTAGGTCACCCATGGATCATATGGAATCCCAAAGGCATGTCCTTTCAAACACCTGGTCTAACTCATCTCTCTCTAACCTTCACTTAGGGTTAGGGTTAGGGTTAGCATCATCTCCAGAGGATGTGTCAGCCTCAGGTCTCTACTTGCAATGGAGATCTCTATCTCCAAGACTAACTTATCCTCCTGACAAGAAGGTCTAGCCTCAGGTCTCTTCTGAGGACATGACAACTTATGTCATACGACCTAAGCATGTATCTATTCTTTAATTTGCGATTAATCTATTAAGCTTATGTCCATGACATTTTATTTAAATGCTTTTCATTAATTTGGTGGAGGATTCCTTAAACCTTATCAACCTTACCCATACCTCAAGAGGGTGTGGAGGAGAGAGAAAACCCTAATCCTTTAGGTCCTTATCAGAATTTTGTGATGAGAAGGGATGAATAAGATGAGAAGTCCTAAATAGGGCTGTAAATGGGTACGGGTAGACCCGCGGACCCACAAATCCAGACCCTTAAGAAACCCATCATGGGTCTAAATTTTTGGACCCGCAGAACCGTGGACCCGCATACCCATGGACCCGCATATAAGTAGGTCCACTAATGGGTAGGCTTGGACCCAGACCCGCAAACCCGTGGACCCGCTATACATAAATAATTACTTTAATTATATGTTAGTGTATCATACTTTACTACTATAATTAATATAAAACTTCAAATTACATATTACTCTAATTATAATAAGGTTAGGGACTAGTCATCTAATTGAGAATGAACTATTCTAGTTGCAAACATGAGCAACATATGTAACCTTAAAATCAAATTAGTTATGTGATATGCGAAATTATTAAAACACTATGATGATGTCTACAAATATATAAAGAATTAATTGAACTAATCTTCAATCTACAAAGTATTACATTGTTTGATGTAACTATTGCATCTTTATATCCTATATAATAGCAATATCTTGTTGTATAAGAGCATATAGAACATATTCATAAACTTTCTTACATAAAAAATATAATGTTTACATAGAACCGCTTACCCTCATACCCGCACCGTAAACCCACTATTATTACGGGTACGGGTATGGTGCGGGTCTAGATTTTTATTAATGCGGGTCCAGAACCGGAACCAGACCCGCTAAATTAAATGGGTATGGGTATGGCCAGACCCGCACCGTACCCGTACCATTTACACCCCTAGTCCTAAAGGTATCTTATTTCGATTCATACCTTAAGACTTTGGCCCGGAAGTCACACGGATCCGGGAGTCCTCATATTCCGACTAGCGGTGCGGAGGAAAATATTGCCAGCCCCCGGTCGTGATCCCTTTCTAGACACCTCCGTCTTTAATATAATCCTCTAATAACTCCCTTGGGTTCTATGTAGTTTGTAAAATTTAATAATTATTAATGGTTAAGTGAGGAACCTACACTCTGATACCAATTGTTACGACCCCGCCTCCCGATAACCCCCAATTAAGGGAGACCGAAAGGACACAACCGTTAACCAATAACCCGGATCAAAGGTTCAGCAATTAACCAAGAATAATTATCAAAATTTAACCTACTATACTGAACAACTGTAAGAAAATAAATTTTTGCATACCTTTTTGAAAACTTGGATCTCTAAACTTCTATCCACTTAAGGAGTCTACTCTAACTAATCCTCCTTGTATTTAAATTCATGTATTTCACAATATGATGATTTGTTGTTTTTCTTTTTGGCTTGTACCTAAAACACCGACAAATAAAACGTCGGTCAGCCGAAGCTGGTATGTGGGGGAAACAATAATTATGTAAATACGTTAACGATGTAATCATTCAGTTAATCATTTAACAATTAAGATTACATTTTAGATATAACTTCGTGATCTAAGAGTACCCTATCCTCTATGTTGTCCCCATTAAACCCCTCATGATCCACCTATAAGTGGACCAATTTCTAGGGTTGAGTCACATGGCACTACTCGTAAGTAGCCCACTCCTTAACTCATGGCAGGCTAATGAGTCTCATGGCACTACACGTAGGTAGCCCAGTTTCTAACTCCCGGTAACCTAGACCTTGCTGTAGGATTACCCCTTTTTTCTTAGCCTTTTCAAAGCAATAGAGGTGGACCCGGATCTAGTAAGTTATATACACACATTTATAGTGATAATCATAGTCACTTTATAGTTGCATGAAATAAATAAACATCCAACAATTATTTTCAAGCAACCGATTAAAACTTCGGGAATCACCGTGAAACTAGAGCGATTATTCATAAGCGTAACCACATACCTAATTTGATGAGTCATGCAGATTATTCAACATATACTTCATGTATATACAATCAAGCCAATCAGCAGATCCAAGCAAGTAATTCAATCATCACATAAATCCTGAAAAGAATATGTACTCTATTTATTACACACTTTATCAAGAATCTACTTTATTGACTTGGATTCTCTTTCTAGGGTTTCTAATCTGCATTAAGGTTTCATTAATATTCATTAGGGTTTCTTAGATCAATTTCTCAAACTTTATCCCTTTTAGGTTAACAAACCCTAAAATACTATTTTCCATTTATATGAACCTTAATTGCTCAACTATCCATTTTAATAGTCTTTTATACCCAAATTGACTTAGGATCATCATATCCCTATTTATTCATGGATTTGAACAATTAAAACAATTAAAAGACATATTATCCTAAATTAGGGTTTTCAAGCTCATTAATGCATAATCATGCACGAAACCCTAAATTAAGCCAATTATATATAAAAAGATCATCTTTTTAGATCCTACTTTCACTTTTATTAACAACAGGTTAATATCAGCTTGAATTATCCAAATAACGTCATTAAGTCCATCTATCATCAAATCTAAGGGTTTTTCCTTAATTAAATCATTAAAGATGATAACTTTATGCCCTTTTCAATTTCAAGCACATTTACGCACATAAACTCTAAATTAGACTAATCATGTGCAAAGTTCTTCCTTTTTGAACATAATGTACCTTTTTACATTTAACAGGTTAACATCAACCATAATGATCCATTAAACCCTATTAAACACTTTATTCATTTCAAAATAGGGTTCCTTAAGAATTAAATCATTAAAGATGATTACTTCCATTACTTTTCGGATTGTAATTAGAATCAGGCTTCAAACATAATTTCTGTGTTCCTCTCGTTCTGAGGATCAATTTTCATGTAGGACTTGTTTTAATGTGAGTTTCTTAGAATTAATTACGATTTTAGCAAGATTTTACTTACTTGGCCAATCAAGTTGTGCCACGTGTGTGCTCCATGCAACATTGCCCTTTGTATTGGAAAACATCACGGAAAGACCGTTATGCCCTTGGTTAAGTTGCGCTCGCCTTCAACCTGCGGAGGGCATTTTTGTCCAACGACACTCCATCTTCTACCTTGCGTGACCTAACGCCTACGACGCCATTTGCAGGCTGTGGGGGGTTCATCCCCTCTGCTCCAAGACCCGAGGGTGGCCGAAAACCGCCGCCCCTCCTCCGTCAACCTCCACCAGTCCCAGGGCGCCTCCTCTTTGCAGCCACAGTGGCCAAACCAGCGCGCCTAGAGCCGTGACTCTCAGCTGGTCGTGCAGGCCTGCTGCAGGTCAATGCGGGAGGTCGAGAGCTTGGGGAACAAGGGCCGATCGTCCCTAGGTCATCGGGGTACACCCACTACATCAAGAAGACCCGCAGCTTCTGTTGCTCTAGGGAAAACACCAAACCCATGACTAGGGTTTTGAACAAAAAAGGATGTAGAAGAAGAGGGAGATGAGAGAGGAAAGGATGCAGGGATTTCCTTGGGGTCGCCCCAGAGGTCCCAACCTTTTATAGAGGAGGGTACGAAGCCCTAGGTGGGTTGTCCACGAGTCCAAGAGTCCCTTTCCAAGTAGGAAGTCAATTGCTTCAAAGAGAAGCAATATTCTCTTTCTCCTTTTTCTTCCTTGATATTCCTTATCTCATGGATACTTAGAAAAATGAAAATCCTTTCTCTTATTATCATTATTCTTGCCCTTTTAATCCATTGACACGAAATTCTATTTTCTTTTAATAGAAAATACTTCATTTTTATCAATATCACCAAATTCATTAATAATGTATCATATTATCTTTTATTTTGCAAATTTGGTATTTTCTCTCTCTTTCCTCTTTATTGGGACTCCTTGTTTCCCAAGACACTCCATTATTTCGAAATTCTTTTTATTGGATACTTATTATCCTTCTAGATGCATCTTCATGCATTATTTCACATTATCTTATTTATTTCTCATTAAAAAATCTCTTTTTGAGGATTTATCTTTATTTCTCTTTTTTTTCCTCATTGGCATTCCTTTTAATATTATCAACCTCATGGATACGAAATTTCACCAAGAAATCTCATTTATGCCTCTTTCCACTCATTTTCCACATTTTATCATTATTTTCAATTTATTTCTTAATAAAAAAAATACTTAATTAAACCTTTCTTTTCTTATTGCCTTCTCTATGCATCTTTGGACTCCTTGGAACCCAAGGAACCCAAGAGGCACGAAATCCTCATTGGATGTGCCTTCTAGAAGTCTCTATTTCATTCTTTTCTCAAACATTCAATTATTCATTTACTAATTGAATTTTCTTGTTATTTGGGCCCAATAGCCAATAAAGCCCACAACACAAACATCAAGGCTATTGTAAACGAAATCCATTTATTTGAAGCAAATTATATCATTATTTGTTCAAATATCTTTAATATGAGAAATTACATTTCTCACCAAATGAACCCGAAATTTGGGGTTGTAACATTACCACATCACAACGCACGCACGCACGCGCACGCACCACGCCACACCTCGCCTCACCTGGCTGGGCTCGGGCTCGGGCTCGGGCTTGCGGCTTGTGGCTTGTGGCTTGTGGAGAATGTCTTCCGTCTTCTTTTTGCACTAGGATACGACTAAGTAATTAATTACTCGTGTAATTAATTGTTTCTTTCTTATTCAGATTTCTTAATCCTAATTAGAAAGTGTTTCTCTTTTGCGGATTATTCCGTATTGTGTACAAGAGCAACCTAGTGTTTGCGTCTCACTGGGAATAGGATTAGGGACATGCGTGGCTATATATATGCCTCCAGTCATTAGGGTTAAACACACCGAAAATAGTCTCCTGACACATTGTGTTTTGAGAGCTCTAATCCAGAGTGCGAGAGCTGTCGTCCCGGAGTCGCTTCGTGGGGTCGTTCTCCTGTGCGAAGCGCGACTTCTCCTTCCCTTCACCGAGACACAACTGTCACACGGTGGTTCCTGTGGTTGCTGTGCTGCGCCGGTGGTGATGCAACGAGACGACGTCGGCTGCGAGCGATGTGTCTGTTCCAAGTTCGTGCCGGATCGAGACTGGGAGAACGGTGCCTATCTGCGAAGATTGTTGGACACTGATATCTTTAAGTAACACGTTCGTTTCTCAACGAACATGTGGTTTACGAATCTAACTTCTATTTTTGCATGAACGACAATAATAAATATTAACAACACACCATTGTGCTGTTGGCTACTGCCATGCCATGGACACTGAGGCCTCAGCAGATACCCATCTCCTCTCCATCTTCTTTTTCCCCTCCACACAGTCAGACACCATCTTCTTACTCCCTCACGAGCTGCAAAAATATACTACCGCCGTCTCTGCACTAGCCAACAGAGGATTTGACGCCGCTACCTCCTCTCCTGGACACCACTGGGGCATCATCACCAGCATCACGTCCAGCCGCCTTGGAAGAAGGGACACCGGCGGCAACTTCAGAAGTCCTTTTGTAGCGTCACCCACCTCCTTGTGCCGCCACCCTTGGCCGTAGGACTTCTCCACCACAGCTATAAATCAGAAATGGAGTTCTTGCCATGTGCTACGATGGAACTCAACAGAGCTGATCACCCATAATCATCAAAATCCTCCTCTGCAGTTCCTCTTCCTCCACGCCTCATCTTCCTTCATCCCTGGATCTCTCCTCTTCGTGAAACCCTAACCATCGTTAACCTCCTCAACCTATGCCCAGCGGCGCCAACCAATGCCAAGTCAGCGCCGCTGACTAGCACCTATTTCGCCCGCCTCTTCCATCTTCCTGGCATCAGTGAGTAATTGCAGTAGAGAGGCAGGAAGAGAGGGCGCCTCCGCTGCCTGCCTGACTTCATGCAACCAGGCGTTTCCAGTATCACCGGCGATGTCAACTCCACCACCCTCGTCTACCATCACCATGTTCTCCTGCAGGACCCAAGGAAGAAGATGCCTTCCTCTAAGCCTCATCAGCCTCAACCACGACAAAGCTATGCCTACATCAATGCAAACGTCAACCTCTGCAACCTGCTCGACCCCTTCACCTCCTAACTCCTCATTCTGAATAGCCCCACCTTCGCTGCACTAGTGTATACCCATTCATGACCTGAAAGACTCTTGCAACCACCGCTACAGAACCTATAACTGGAGTCTAAGCTCCAGAAACCCAACTCTTTGCTAGATCAGAAGATTTATGAATGAATCGATCAAGGACAACGACCACCGGACAAACACCTACCGTGATCATGTCATCAGAAACTGATCAATGACGATCCAATCTGTAATGAGGAGTTGATCAATGAAGATCCAGTCAGTAACGGGGAGGTTATCTAACACCTTCTTAAACAACTTTCAAAACTGCCATGCCTCCAAATCTTTAATGCTTAATGTTGAATTTTTGATGACCTCAATAGCCAACACTACAAATAGTAGAACATATGACGTGGATGTGTATCGCACTACTAACTTTTAGTTATTCAAGGAGAATGGTAAAGACAACATTTTCTTAGTATAATCCAGAGTAAGTTCATATATACACTATATATTACTTTTTTCACCAATTTTTTTTAAAAAATTATCAATTTACAGGAGCTGACACTTTCTTTTGCTGGTTATCCAGACTATGGAACCTCTAGTGGATGTTCTTGACCCTGCTAGTATTCGGACTTTGAAATTTATTATGTCCCTATAGGCCTCTTCAAAATGATAAAATATCCACTCAATAACCTTAATACATCGACATCATTTAAAAGTCTCTACAAGTCTACCATCCCATTGCACTTGTACCTATCAAGTCTGCATCAAAGGGAAAAAGTAAATATGAACTAGAATGCATTGAAATTTAACAAACATTATGGTAATAAGCAGTGTTTTTTTCTTCTTTTTCTAGTGTCCATTAAAAAAAGACTCTTGGTCATCTGGTTATCTTGTACTAAAGTATATAAACTTCTCATTGAACTAAGCCATATTCCTACGATGACTTCAATTTAAACAAGTTAATAAATTTTGTGATTTCAATTTTCGTAGTAGTTAAGAACAAAGAATTTTGGTATTAACTCTATCACTTGCATTTGTACATCTATATCTTTGGTTCTAGAAGAACTACCTCACCATAAAATAACTTTATGATTCTTGAGAAATCTTGTGTAAGTATTTATTAGGGTTTGTACAAATGGCTGTCTAGACAATTTACAATTGTATGGATTTACTATTGCACTTCAACCAACAATTTCATACATTTATGTAATAGAGTTTTATCTGAAAATAATGTTTGGTATGGTTGTTGGGTGTCATGGCATGGCTTTCTTGATATTGATACATGCTTCTCATGATTGCATACTTTATGCATTATTTGAATTGATTTCATTGAATCGAATGCAAGTTCATGTCCAATGTGTGGATTATGGGTGATTCTCTTAGTTTTGCTGAATTGAATGCATGTTGATGTTGATTGTGTGGCTTGTGGGCGATTTAGTGTGTGAGTGGTTGATATGTGTATAAATTTATGTCAATTTTGCACGAATTTAATGATATGTATATAGAATGATGTGTCATGGTTGATAGTTATGTAAATGTGTGGTCTAGTGATTGTTTGACGTGGTTTGGTTGTTTGTACATTCACTGTGATTATTCGAAGTTCTTTGGTAGGGGGAATGTGTTGATTGTGTTGTTTGGACTTGAATTATTGTTTACAGATTCAATCTGACTTTCTTGAAGTGGTTTTGGGATTGATTGGTAGGTTATTTTTTTATAGAGTTGACTTTTCTTTGAATGCTTACTGCATGTATTTAGTTCTTATTGTAAGTGTGCCTGGTTTGTAGAACTGTAGGTCTTTAGGAACTACATTTCTTCATATTTCAAAATCAAACATATTGGAAAGGTTTTTAAACAAAAAACAACATGACATACTCTGAATGACAGTAATATGAAAAAAATGACGTGATAGGTTCACCATTGTTGTTATAGGTAAACATATGCATAATTCACCTTTGTGTTGTTTTTATTAGAGAAACTGAGATGGAAAGTCATAACTAGCATCATATTGACCATGAACTATACTATATGTCACATTAGTTTCCTTTTAAAAGATCAACACAATAGGAAAATTTACTTGTCGGTTTGATGTATGCATCTATCACAATTAACTCTTAACCAAGGGTTGTTAAACTGACGCCTTTAACTTCAATTATTGAGGCAACCACCTTGACGCTGACTCTTAACTGACATCATAAGCCATGAATGGCCACCATCTAAGCCTATATTTATAATTAGAATAATTGTGATTTTAGTGAAAACCTTAGTCTTACGAGTGTAGGTAAGGGTTGGTGGAAGAGCTTGGCTGACTTACACTTGAAAGTCATGCATCTCTGATGTAATTGCTACAAAGTACCTCCAGTAATGACAAGACATGAGAGGCATGGTATGTTTGGAATATGTATCTATCCATAAGTGCTATAAGATGTTGAAAAAATATTTTGAATTAAAGTAAGATACTACTATAAAGAGAACTATTTGAGTGGGTGGTCCATTATATAATTTTTTGATGTATTATGGTGAGCTTGACCATGTTATGTAGTGTGCGGAGTTTGTAATTCAAGATCACACTCTTGATTGGGGACAAGCAAATATTTAAGCTTGGATGCTATAATGAGCACACAATACATCAAATAATCATGCTTATTAATTGTCTCATCATGTATTCTTCTTATTTTACAAGCATCTACCATCATTGAGTTATTTTTGTGCTTTATGTTCCCATGTGAGATTTTTATACAAAATCAATTATTATGGTAATTTGGAAAATTAGTACTACTTGGTGTACAATTAGGTGATAGAAAAAAGAAACTCAGGAAACATCCCAAATTTAGATAGAAATGATATGTACTTATGATATAAATGACATGCCACAATACACAGATTCATTGCACAAGAAATTCAAAATGTAAGTCATGTGGTTATGAGGAATGAAGTGTGCATTTACAGATTGATCAACATATGAGCTCCCTTATCTGACTCACTATGTCAAGGTTAGCAATTATAAAAGAAATAAATCCCACACAATGTGTTGATCACATTGACATGAGAAGTCGCTTGGCAAGTGCACAATTTGAACAACCTGAGTACTGACAAGATGTGTCATTCACGTGACATGCCATGCCACATGTATATAGAGAAAAAAATATAAACATGCCACCCTATTGATGCCAAGAAGGGGTTGCCATCAATTTCCTATATAATTCCTTGAAAGCTTTTGGAGATCTTCTTGTCCTTAGACGAGGACGAAAAAGAAGGGGAATCTTAGGAGACTAAATGCCATCACATGGGCTAAGAAAATGGATTTTATGGCACAGAGAGGAGTAATATTATGATCTTTCAAAGACAAATTTCACTATAAAGGTCAATACTGGCATAAGGGATACATCTTTAAACTCTATCTAGAGTCAATTTTAGAGGAGTCTGTCTTACTAATAGTTCTTGCCTTTTTCTTATGGTTTAATAATTCTATTATGAACATCAAAATGGTATAAATTTCTCTTTCTTCTAGTTCTATGACCGTGATATTGTGACAGGGGATAAAAAAACTAGCATCCTCCTTACTTTTACTTATGTGGATAAATTACTTCTATAAGCATTTTTATGTTGGTTCACATTCTTTTTTTAATCTTCTTGGAGCAATTTATGTTGCAATCCATTTGTTTCTGTGCTTTGTGTGTGGTTGTACATAATTGGAATCTAGAGGTGATTCTGCAGTCAGATCATAGGATGGGAATACGAGATCATAGATGTCAAGAGTAATTTTACAATATCATACGATAAGAGAGTGCATGGTTATTTACTCTTATTAACTTATCATGTAAGTGAGACCAAGTGTTAGAGAGAAGACAATATTTAGCCTTAAAGAGAAAAAATGAAATCACCCATATAATAGTTAGATGCACAAATTATTATTACAGTTCATATGTGTATAAGTAGGACAAGATTCTATAAATCAAATTCCTAGGAATTCTCAAAATCTTATTAACATTTAGATGTGTTTTCCCTTTTTATTCAAAAAACTATACATAAATATCTCAAATATTATTGCCTTAATAGTATGCAATTTCATAGCGACAAAAATAAAGACCACTTTGTACCAGTGTGGATACAATCTTATCCTATAATACTATTTGATTCGTCCAATTATAGGTAGATTTTAGAGTACAAGTAGGATAACTACGATCCAAACACACCAATTTTGAGTGTCATTGTTAGGGAGCTAAAATCTTATTTGTGTTAGAGGAATTTTGTATTGTATTGTATTGTTCTAGGTGATTAGGTGGACCTTTGCGTACCTACTCTGGTATTCTGTAGACTTCTGATGGTTGCTTCATTTCTTTCTTGTGCATATGGTTTGGAGTAACTATAGTGTGAGAGATAGTAACGAGGCACTAGAACAACTATAGCACTACTCCACCTCATGTCAAGGCATTGTGAATTAAAATTACACTCAATTAAACTCAAAACTGAAGTATAAGTAACTCATTTTGTAGATATTCCAACTTATAACCTAAAGTGGCAAGAACTTTGTTGGATTATGCATCTCCTCAATTGCAAGAAGAATCTATTCCAACTACATTTAAATAAGAATCATAGTAGATCTCGAACACATAGATCTCAATCTAATTTCAGTAGTAGATTACAACCAATTCTTCAAGCTCCTCATCATCAAGAATTACAATAGATATCTATCGCATAGATCTGAGTCTAATTTCAATAGTATATTGAAACCAATTCTTCAAGCTCCTAAATCAGCCTATCTTGCACATCACACACTTTTTGGTGATAACTGATACAATGTACATTCATGGTATGATAAAGGAGAGAATATACCTCTGTCTCCTCCCTTTCTCATTGGGTGATGACTAAGCAATGAATACAAAGTCTTTGAGAAGGAATCAATTACAACTAGGGATGCAACTCCATGATGGCGTCTTCTATACAAAAGAACTAGCAAGGGGAAAAAGTTACTTGAAACCATGTCACAGAGCCAAAAGATGAGAATGTATCAATCAGAGTTAGGAAACACAAGTGAATTAGATGACATGGATGCTATTTCCATCCTCATTGTAGATATTAATATCATGATGAAATAGATCAAGTACATGAGTGTCAACCAAGTACAATTAATTCTTGAGATATGTTTTTTTTCCATGGATCTCATTGAGTTGTGATTTCCCCACCACTTGTCAAGAGAGCACACTATAAGAGAAGGTGAATTTGGTTGGGGAGGACCCATTTAATGAGCCCTACTTACATATATATAATGTAGGATGAAGATATCATGTAACTTATCATAAGAGACTATGATATCACTCCACCACCACACTAAAAAAAGAACAACCATATAGGTATAGATTCCAAAATGAAAACCACATGGATAGGTTGAAGAACACATTCAATAAATTCATGTGTGAAAATTCTGATTTAGTTCAAAACCAAGCCTCTTGTTGAAGATTTGGACAATAAATGTGTCAGATGTATTTGACTATCAACAAATGTTTAAAGAGCATTGGGAGATTGTCAAGAAACACCAAGTGTAACCCACAGGAAAACATGAATACCATCCTATTTAAAGACTTGGATCAAGTTTAGAGTTCAAAAACAAACCCATGAAGATCATTACACAAGAAACTAACGAAGAACAAGAAAAATCAATAAGTACACCTAATAACATCTATAGATAGGAAGTGATAAAACATGATCTTAAAGAATATTTGCATCTCCACTTGATAGAAAAAATGAGACCCGTTCCATATCCAAGTAATTTTATGACAAGAAAAAATGTCAAGAAAATCAAGGTATGAGTACTTAAGAAACTTCCAATCAATAATGCAGATGATGAAGTAGTTTAGAAAATACCTTTCCATGCCATCCACATTGAAGAAGTGTTAGAAAAGAATTGGTGAAGCCCACTACCAACAAGTGTGAATTAATACAACAAAATCTTCCTACAAAGAAGCAAGACTCAAGAACATATAAAGTTTCTAGCAAGATAGGTAATGTGATCCTCATGTCGTGTTGTATGATCAAGGGTTAGATTAAGATTATGCCAGTAAACATGCTTAATAATATGTATTTAAGCATTACATGTGACATATAGTTCATTTAGACACACTAAAGGCACACTCAAAGACATTTTAGTGAGAGGTGACAAGCATATCCTCCTAGTTGGTTTTATGATCAACGTATATTGAAGCAAATGGGTTGGACAACATTATCTTGGAACATCCATTTCTCAAGATTAAAAGAGAATTATTGAAGCACACTGTAGGAAGACATCATTATGCTTCTTCAATGACCACATTACACTTTCTAACACTTTCTTAGAAAAATCCTAATGGAATTTGACACAATATCTTGAACTTTAGAACACTATAGCGACCAAATGGATGGATTTGAAGTAGGGATTTAGGAGGCTATGTTGATGAAACACACAAGAGAAGATTAAAATGGAAGTCACTAGAGATGGAGGTGGAATTATTGATAACCCTTGGTGACATGGATGATTATCTAAAAGAAGTGTAATCATAATTTTCGAACATAGTAAAATCATTAACACCACAAATACCAAGTCATTTAAAACTCCAAAATCTTGTCATTTTTGTTTCCTTTTTGAAATCTTCTATTTGTAGATATCTTTGCTCATTTTGTGGTAAATTTGTTCATGCATGATTTTTGTTGTTGTTACATGATCTAGAAAGTATTCATAAGTCTAATGAAGATAATTATCTCACTTACCCCCCCCCCCCCCCAAAAAAAAATTCAAAATGACACATGTCCAAAAATCACAATGTGTCCAATAGGATAGAAATAGACTTAATTAGTCTAATATTGGTAACACTTGTGATTCACTTGGGACAATGTGTCGTTTGAAAGGAGGTAAATGGTGTAGTATCTAATCTTTAGACACATGCATGTCCTATCAAAGTCACATCTACTTAGAGGAAAATAATTATGAAGAGTTTAATGCTACACATGATTTTTCAATTGACTAATACACCATGCCCTCCATGTGGAATCTCCATTATAGGCCCTTACATTAAAACACCATTTTCCTTGAAATGATACTCCATCTTCTATGTTAGTGAAGAAAATAAAATAAATATATGATAGGGAAACCTAGACATACTGACCCCTACCCCTTATATGACTGACATGTTAATGTTGTAGATATAGGCTATACCTATGATTGCATCAAGCTAGGAGAGAACAATTGATCCACCAAGTGTGATGTGCTTCAATAGCACTATGTCTTTGACCATCCCTTACTCTAGCACAACCAACCTTTTCCTCTTTCAATTTTACCACCTCCAATTGCAACCTCACATGCTTAGGGTATTGGCACTCCCTTTTCTTCCTTTGCATTATACTCAATGCCATATCCATTCTCATTTCACTAACGTCCCAACATCATGCCTCCATATGATGATAAGTATCTATTCATAATAATAGTAGTTACATATCATGTTTATATTTGAACATCTCCATTACATTTTAGTCATGTTTTTACTACTGTTTGATTTTTAGCTATTTTAGCTTGTTTATTTGGAGTTCAATTAGTTTGTATTTTTGTCTTTGTAGTTTAATTACTTCTCATTGAAATTCTTTGATTGATCAAAATATATTTCTTAAGGCCTAGGTATTCATTGATCATCCCTGGCCGCGTGCTCCAAAAGGGGAGGCACAATCCCAAAGGATAATTATAATTAAAATTTATAACCCGAAACCTTTGAGGAACCCTTCTACTATTATACGGGGTTGAAGTAGATATACAGTGTTGAACACAAAGACATGTACACATTTAGGATGCTTAAGACTTCTCTCTTAAGTCAGATAAGGCAATCCTATAGTTGATATATGTAAGGAACTAGAACTAGTCTAGCAAAGTGTCACGAGATAAAACAAACAAAGAAAAAAAAACAAAATAGAGTCTATCGGATTCTACTAATAAGAGAAAGGAGTTCCTGGCTATGTAACCATAGGTTGGGCAGTCCATGCACCCATTCTTGGGCTTAGACAACCCTCAAACACTCTAGCAAGTGTCTAACATCCAAACATAGCATGTACTATGGTAGTTGTTCCTGTGGGAGTCATCCCACTCGCTCTCGCACAGCGTGACTAGAACCCCATCAAGGATCCAAAACATATCTCAAGGATTATGGATCAACACCCGTGAATATCTCGAATACCCTTTTAGGTCCGGAACATTCAAAGCTGTTAGGAACCACTCCCTTGGACCTTCTCCTTTTAGATTTGATCCAAACTACTTTCTTGCATCCATTTCCACCATTAATCTTTGATCTATGCAGAAATGAAAGTTCAAGAAAGAAAGAGATCAACCAATGCAGTAGTCATAACTGAAAAGAGAAGATAGAACATAAAACATAATTGATCTAGAATAAAAATATTTTCTTATGGTAAAGTATATAAACATGCCCAAAGCAGGCTACATAGCCAAGAAGAGCTCAACTAGCCACAAACAAGCATAGTTGGCACCGAACAAAGATAGAAGAACATCATTTATACAGAAACAAAGGAGAAAAGTAGAAGAAAGAGGCGGAGGAAGATATTTATCCCATAGAGGAGAGGTGGATCTCACTCCTTAGCCTCTGAAAGGGCTAGATCTCATCCTTTAGGTCATCCTCCTTGGTCTTCTAGACTCCTTGACCTCCTTTCTACTTGATTACACCTCAAACAACAACCTTGGTGGATGTATGGAGGTGGAAGGTAGCTGGAAAGTGGGTGAACGATGGTATAAATGGTTGGGCGGAGGTAGAGGATGATGGCGGGTGGAGGCCGACTGTAGGGATGGATGTAGAGTGTGATCTTTGGCCATGTAGGACCTTGGAGCTCTCCCACAGAGCTCAGGGAACTACCAGTCGACGAAGGGAATCCCCCAAAATTCAGAATCATAGAACCCAGGTCGGGACATAATGGAACCCCTATAACGGTAGTAGGGGGTGGGTATTTATAGGAGTGGAAGCCACCACAGCTGTAGTGGTCACGATGGTGGTAGCGATTTCGATAGTGGTAGTGGTCATGATGGTAGTAGCAGTCACAATGGTGGTTGCGGGACCACTGTCTCCTTAGATGGTGCACATAACACGATGCTTGTGGGGTAGAGTCTAGAGAATTGATGTCTTCTTGGATTTGGTGTCTGCAAGTCCCAAAAAAGGCTAGTTGAGTGACTTTATCTTCAAAAGATATATAAATTATGAAAAGATAAGCATCTAGAGTTATATTGGGCATATTAAGGCTATAATGACACAAAACTATAAATAAATGCTTAGCAAAAATATCTAAAATTGGGTGATCTCATTCATCACTGACTCGAATAATCCCACATGTGGAGTTCTTGAAAATAATAGTAGAAAACATGGCATAATAAAGTTTTCAAAGTAGGCTATAGGATTGAGTAGGCCATCTAGACAACCTAATGACCTCAAACAGGATGGGAGAAACAAGTAGACTATTTGGTCATCTACTAGATGACAATGAATCATTGAATGCATAAGAATTCATGCAACCAATTGACTAGTCTCATTGGTTGAGCAACTAGGTATTCTCAAGACACATGACACTCAATCACCCATATAGTAAACCAACTAGTCTCATTAGACATGATTGGACAATAAATAGGAATGCTTGAGGTACAACTAGTAGACTAGCTAGCAAAGACATACAATCAATTGGTAAATAAGAATCACCTTCTAATGATAGGCTAGTCAACTTGTGAGATGAGACACCCCAAAATTTGGAAAAGCTATTGGAAATTGGACAAGACTAGCTGGTCAGTTGTCTAGACACACCATTATACTTAGAGCAAGTATTTACAATTCCTAGCATCTCTACTAGTATCTAGTCAAGTCAATCAACTTGTATAGCACCTATGTTCAAGAAAGAGGCAACAATCACCATTTTCGTGAACCTACTAGTGTTACATTTACCATGATATATAAGAAAAATACCCAACATCCATCTAGACCTATATTATTCTATTTGGAGACCCAATCATCACTAGAGAGAACCTAATGAAGGTTACTAGGATCACAAAGGCATGTTAGGAGAAAATCATACTTGACTAGAGAATTGCATGGATAAGATCATCACACACCATGACTACTCTCTCCATCAAATTTCTATGTAAACCCTCTTTCCTACATTTGATGCACCATGTTTAGCGAGTAGTTCCACTACATGGGTGTGAGGAGTAGTTACATTACCCACTAATTCTTGCATCTTTTCTTGTATCAACTTTGTATGATTTGAACTGATGACTCATTTATTTCCATATCATGTTATTGATCACCAATCATTGCACATGTTGGATGAATCCATATCACCACCTTGTGCAATTTGCAAATGACTTTGATATATTGTCTTTTTTGTTTAATGCTATCTTTTATCTTTCTCTCTTAATGTATGAATAGGGGATCTCCCAAATATCATGAATGTATGAAAAATGTGATATTTGTCTGTGATTTTTCTTTCATTTACATGTATATCAATATGTTATTGATCTTGTTAATTTGTCATGCGTTGTTGATTGAGAGAGAAATATGGAGGGATAGATACGGATATTATATTTAGTGGCAAAGGTGAACACATCATATTATTTCTTTCATGTATTTTGTTAATTGATCTTTAGTTCTCATTTTCATAAATTATAATATGTTAATCAACAAATTGCAACCATTCCTATTGATTGTCAAATTCTAAGTTAATTAACTAATCATACATTATGCATGCCATGTGATGTGTGCTTACTACTTGTATTAAACACCAGAGCATGCATAGAAGTAATATAGGCCAAAAGAGGCCCAAATATTGAACATGGGGAAACATGAATCCAAAGACTAATACTAACTATGACTTGATCAGCTAGACCTGATGAAAAAGGTGGTTGATTGATTAATTGACTAATTGCATGAGTTAAACTATGTGATTACAATTGGAATGGATTCCCTAGGAATACAGTTTCACCATAGTTTATACTACAATCAACAATATTTATCAATATTCAGTTCTCCTAACCTAGACCATGGGACCTATAGTGAGAATTACCCACTCTCACAACGTAATTCACTACCCAATCTAATACAAATCCCATTTTCATAGTAATTAAATTATTAGTTAGGTGCTTTAATGATATGTTTGGTTATACCCTTCATATCTACTCTCTCTAGGCGTGGTCTAATCTATGAAAATCTATGACTTGTCCAACCCTTAATCCCTCTTCAAAAGCAATTGACAGTCTAAGAAATCAACTATGGTGATCAAGCATAGCTAATTCATGAAGCAATCATAAAATTATGTCTAGAAATTAGGGAAACATAAATATTAAATCATAAACATATATTACAATACATAACCAAGATACCCCCAGATCCTAAGGAATTAGGGGATTAGCCCCACATGTTTTCCATTTCCATACAAATAGATGGAGAAGGGAGAGATGGGGAAAACATCAAAGAATCAATAAAAATCCCTCGAGAAGATGGTCCAATTGACTCCCTTTGATGAACATGATGATTTGCCGTATTTTGACTACAAATCTATCCACTGAAAGTGCTTGAATCATCCAAAACATAGCTTCCTCCGCTTCTTTCTCCTCTCACAGCTCCAATCTCTGCTGTGCAACAAACTCCAACGTGATTCCTAGGTCTGGTCAAAAATTCTCCCTAGTCATAGGATTGACTTAAGGCATCATTTAGTCATGGTTGTTGGATTAATTATTGTATTTAATCTCATATGACCGTGACAAGTCAGTGCCACTGAGAGGATGTTAGTGGAACTAAGTCCTTCTCTAGATCGTGACTCCCTATAAAGATTCAGTACTACCAACTGAAGTGTCGATAGCACTGAGTTGCTCTTTGACATCTCTTAACAATTTTCTAGGTACAAGTCAGTACCACTGACTAGAGGTTGGTGGAACCAAACCACTTTGGTTGCGTTACTGTTGATCATGTCGGTAGCACTAATTCTTCTATCAGTACCACCGAGTTCCTTCGACTAATCTCTGTTCTTCTCTTCAATTGTCGGTACCAGCAACAATGTTGTAGCTAGAACCCAGCTAATCCAAGACTTATCAATTTACCTAAAATTTAACAAAGAAGAACATAAGTCCCATAAATAATGATAAATCAATATGAAACTATAGGAATAATAAATATTTGATGCAAATGTTTCTCACATGTCAATAATGATAAACTATGCACAAATAACATCAAAATGAGAAAATGTTTACAAAATACATGATAAAATAGCCTATGAAAAGTGACAAAATTCAGTGTATCAAAATCCCCTAAACTTAAATGTTGCTCATCCTTGAGTAACACTACCCTTAGATCTATCTGATACAAGTCATCAAAAGGATAAATAGTATGAACTTCATTTCTCAACCATCCCCACCTAGTAGTCCCAAACCGGCCCTTACCGACCACTAAACAAATAACTACTGATGAGAGACCAAAAAAATTCATTAGAGATATCCAACCTTAGGTCAGTGAAACATTATAAATAGAGCAGTTAATATCATACTGAATCAAGCATTCACTTGGTGCATCATGTGATTCCCTATCTACACTGCTCTTTTCCTAACTACCAAACTAATTAGAAGCAATTCTCCTTATAAATATGAATGATGAGATCAATCATATTTGTTGCCTACAAAGAAGAGCAATGAGTTGAATGAAGTAGTTGGATTATGAAGAATCACAAACAACTTTCAAATCACCTATGCAAAAATAAATGTGATGAACCTACAGAATGAAAAAAGCAAGAAATTCATGAATCCTAATGCCTACTATTCTGGGTGGAATGATGCATGGACTGAAGTTCTCATCTGATTGATGAGAGTGGGACAAAATAATAAACTGTGGAGATGTTTTCATTTATTCTTGAAGAAAGATTTAGAACTGAGCTCAATGCATCCTTTCCTTCCCCATTATTTCATAATTTTTTTTCATTGGCTTAATGCTTTAGCATGGTTGAAGAGTATGCCTAGGCTTCACTCTAACAAATCAAAATTTTTATTCTTTGTTATTTTGATTTGATTTTTGAAGGTTATGGATGTGTATCCCTATATTTTACTTCTAGAAGAAAACAACATTAGTAAATGTTAAAAATGAATGATGCAAAAGACATGCAATCTACATGGATTTGTTATGCAACTAATTGAGATGAAATTGATTTTTTTTTTCATTTTGTAACTGAGACAATAGAAAGACTACCTATCATGTCACCTATTATTCTATGCAATGCAATCAATAGGAGACAATTTGGGTTACTTGATTATCTTTGGGTGGTGGATCAAATGTATGAAAAGTAGATGGAATCACAATATTAAGGGACAATGCCTTTCTTGAACTATGATATGCCCTTCTACTACCAACCTATGTACATGGTAACCTTAGGATTTTTTCCTAAAACTTCCATTTAAGGTCTCATTAATTGTTTGGTCAGTTCATGGTGAAACCCCATCGCCATTCGCGATTCATGGACAATTAACTTTCATGCATATCAAATGTCCTTAAGCTGACTAACTCGTACACTTCCTCTAGGTGATGTTGCCTTTAGAATTTGCAACTAATATTTCAAAGATATGGAAAGTTTTTAAATCCTTATTTTAATTTTTAAATCATGATAATAATTCTCCAGGATTGCAGTAGATAGCTGTGGATCCTACAAACTCATAATGATAAAAGTAAAAAGCAAAATAAAGATAGATATGTTCCAACACCCCCCTAAGATTGAACTTGACTATGTCCTCATAGTCAAAATCCAATCAAAGAGGTGGACCCATGGTACCAATCATAATAGAAGTGGTGGCATGTTTGGATCTTGTGGGTAGAATGTGCCAGTGAAAGTAGGTGGTTGCTGTGGCATCTCTAGAGGAGGTGGGTAGTTGCCAAACTATCCCTGAATCCAATAATGATCATAGAATGGCTGTTGGTAGTGCTCAATCCATTATATCAGAGTGTGCATGTTCTCCTGGTTAGCCAAGAGAAGACACTCATTATCATAGATGTCCTACAGCTGCTGTAGAAGCTGCCGCTAAACATCGTGGATTTCTACCAATGTTGTTGATTATTGTTGCTGCCCTTGTTGAATTGACTGTAGCATACCATACATACCTACCATAGAGTATGGGTCTTCTTGCTAATCAGGTGGTGAAGTAGAGGATCTTGAATTTCCATGTCTTTGTGAAGACTTGTAGATAACCCACCGCTGTGTGGATGACATGGTTGCCTCTTCCTCTTCTTCAATGTCTTCATCTTGCTCTGGTTCAGTGTTGTCTTGCTCCTCCTCTTCCACCTCTGCATCCTTTACTGTACACCTCATGAAGTGCACCCCTCATAGACTAAAGATGGGGTCAGGAAGAACCCTTTCCTGAAATTGGTCATCGACTATGCAACAGAAAAACACCTTTCCCTCACACTTGCTGACAAGACGAGCTCTCTTGAAGTGGTTGAAATCCATCTTAGAGGATATTCTTGATGGGTTTGAGGTGGAGAAGTTGAGGTTGAGGTGCATTTCTATTGGTGTAATAAGCCCTCCAAAGTGGATTGGAGGCTTCCTTTGCACCTGACGCTTCACTGCGAACATATTTTGTAGAAAGGAGTTGAGATTGAACTTCTCCTCTCCTTTAGACAAGAATGCCCAAAGGACGTAAAGATCAGCATGTTGCACCTTCCCTTGCCCTTGATTAGACCTGACGAAGATGGTGTTGGTGAGGTAGCAACACAAAATATGAGAAAATGGATGCTGGATATCAATGAAGGAGGACATGTGCTAGTTGATGGTGAATCCTTCTGGCAAGTCTGTTAGGGGCCACCATGCCCAAGTGTAGTCAAAGTTTCCAGTTGCGTAGCACATGTCCCCTACTGGCCACCCATATATGGTGTTGAACTCTGACAATGTAAAGTAATGGGTAGTGTTGAAGAAACAAAACCACACCCATCCTTCCTCCCAACCCTCCGCATGCTCTGGGATGCAACATGACTCCAAGGATACCCAGAACTCATAGCTGATCTCCTAGTAGGTGGACCAATAACCAAAGAAGGGGTGATCACCCACCATGTGCTAGGCAACACAGACCTGATGGAGACTCTTGGTGAAGACTATTTTGGCGAGGAAGGGACAATCACCGTACCGTGTTAGTATCAACTCCCTCTTCACTAGGCTGACATAGATATTTCTCTGGTCATCATTGACATGAGCTATGCATGCCTTCATGAGCATGTCATGCTACTCCTATTGTTAATGAAAATGACCTCCTTGTCACCATTGATTCGAGATGAGAAGAGGGGTGAAAAAAAGAGTGCAGGGAAAACTCTAGGCACCTTGGAGCTCTGAAGCTTCTCTAGGTGAAAAGGAGATGGTGTAGGTGTGTTTGAATCACTACCCACACCTCTACTTTTATATCTGAGTATTGCCCTGACACGTCACATCAATATCACTGACTCATCCCTAGAATCTATGTGAAATCGATATCAATCATTGATACCAACATCTCATGTCCAACGATGTCGTGACATGCATATTGCACGACATTGATAGTACGACATCATGTTGGTGGTACCAGCATCTAAAAAGAATCATTGAATCAGTAATACCAACCGTTGGATGGAGATGATCTGGTTCCTTGATTTGTGCATTCATGTATTTTGTGCTTTTATGTGTCGGTACCACCGATAGGTGTTAGTGGTACCGAGCTGCTATTCGGCCACACTATTTAAGCTGTTGGTGCCACTGACTTTATGGGTCGGCAGTATTGAGTCGTTAGTTCTCTCATTTCTCTTGAACGAATCCTCTATATCCAAAACCTAGAGCATAACGCAGGTGTCGGTGCTACCGATGTGATGTCGGTAGTACCGAGCTTGTGCAATGAATCTAGTCTATCTCTGTAAGGAACCAGGGCTACCAACTACTATATTAGTTGTAACGAGCTGAGTTTTGGGCATCTCTATTGAAAAGTGTTGGTGCCACCAACTTGACTGTCGGTGGTATTGAGTTGATAATTCTCGCCCATGTAAAAATTTTCAAAAACCAGTGCCATCGAAATGCTTATCAGTGGTACAGACTGGCTCTCAAAATTCCCATGTTGATTTTCACTAATGGTGTCAGTGCCATCGAGTCAGTGTCGGTGGTACTGTCTTTTCTACTTCCTTCACACCAAACATAAAGGATCAAGGTACCTTTTTTAATTCTAAAAATTAAAATGCAAACTAGAATAATCAAAGCTCCTAAAAATAATGTAAAAGACAAAAACCAAAATACGATAAATGAAAATTGGGTTGCCTCCCAACCAACACCCTTATTTTACATCATAGGCTTGACGATCAGATCAAGTTGACATCAATGAAGCTTAAGGAGCTTTAACTCCTCTCCCTCATGTATCAAATCTCCCCCAAAGTAGTGTTTCAACCGCTGCCTGTTCTCAAGAAATGGGTAAACCCCATTACTAATCTCCACTGCTCCATGAGGGAATGCTTTAACCACCACATATGGTCCACTCTATCTAGACCTTAATTTCCTCGGATGCAATTTCATCCTAGAGTTGAATAGAAGCACCTTCTGTCATAGAGTGAACACTCTATGCACAATATGATGGTCATGGATCTTCTTGGTTCTATCCTTATATATCCTTGAGATTTCATAGGCATCTAGCCTGAGCTCATCCAATTCATTGAGATTCAACATGTGTTTCTTTCCTACATCGTCAAGATTGTAGTTTAACTTCCTCAAAGCCCACTTGGCTTTATTTTCCAATTCTACAGGTAAATGACATGCTCTCCCATATCCAACCTAAATGGAGTTGTTCCTATAGGTGTTTTGTAGGCTATTCTATACGCCCAAAGAGAGTAATTCAATTACATGCTCCAATTGGTCATGCTTGTTGATATTTTCTTTTCTAAGATCTTCTTAGTCTCTCTATTAGGCACCTCAACTTGACCTTGTGTCTGTGGGTGGTACATGGTTCCTACTTTGTTCCTCACTCCATACTTTCCAAATAAAGCTCCAAGCTTCTTATTCGTGAAGTGAGATTCCCCATCACTTATTATTACTATCGGAACCCCAAACATGTAGAAAATATAGTCCCTTACAAATCTAAAAACAATATGCGCATCATTGGTGTGGGTTAGAATTTCTTACACCCACTTAGACACATAGTGAACTACAAGAAATATATATAAATTAGAATTAGAAGACACAAAGGGTCCAATAAAATCAATTCCCCGTAGATCAAAAACCTCAACTTCCAAAAAAATGTTTAGGGGCATTTCATATCTCCTAGATATATTTCCTTCTAGTTAAAATGCATCACAATTACACACAAAATTGTAAGCATCTTTAAAAAGATATGGCTAATAGAACCCATTTTCTAAAACCTTTGCCACTACCCATGACCTAGCATGGTGTCCCTTTGTAGGCAGGGAGTGATAATGTGCCAAGATACTCTCTATCTCACACTCAAGCATACACTTCCTCAAAATCCCATCCCTACATTGTTTGAGTAAAATGGGGTCATCCCACTCATAGACTCTCAAGGAATGGAAAAATTTCTTCTTGTCTTGATTTCCCAAATCTTTTGGCAGCTTACCACATGCCAAGTAGTTCAGAATATTTGCAAACCATGGATCCTTGGTTTTCATGACAGACAATTTCTCATCTAGGAACTCCTCTACAATGGGTATCTCTAGATCCTTCTCATCTACGCTTTCCAACCTAGTCAAATGATCTGCTACCACATTTTTTGTCCCTACCTCATCCTTGATTTCTATATCAAGTTCTTGTAGTACCAAAATCCATCTTATCAATCTAGGCTTGGCATCTTTCTTTTGCAGAAGATACATCATCGCTGCATGGTCAACCCACACAATAACCCTTTCCCCAATCAAATATTGGCGAAATTTTTCAAAAACAAAAATTAATGCCAAAAGGTCTTTTTGTGTTGTTGTGTAATTAAGCTGGGAATCATCAAGGGTTTTTGATGCATAATAAATAATAGTGGGGGTTTTATCTGTGCATTGTCCTAGAAGAGCCCCTACGACATAATCTGACATGTCACACATTTGTTCAAATGGTTGGCTCCAATCTGGAGCCTGTACCATAGGTGCAGAGACCAATTCTCCTTCAAAAACTCAAAAGCCTTCAAACACCACTAATCAAAATTAAACTCGACGTATTTCTATAGAAATTCAGAAAAGGTTTTGCATTCTTTGAAAAATCATTTATGAAACATCGATAAAAATTGGCATATCCCAAAATACTCCTAACCCCCTTCACCGATGATGGTGGAGGTAGCTTAGAAATGTGGGCCGACTTCCATTCCTCTATTGGAAACCTTGTGCGCCAAAGCTATCCTTTCACTTGCCATCATGTGGCACTTTTACCAATTCAACACTATGTGAGTGTCCTCACACCTTTACAAAACTTTGTTAAGACCATCAAGGTAGTCTTTAAAAGACTCTCCACACACTGAAAAATCATCCATAAAAACCTCGAGACAATGCTCTATCATATCTGGAAGAATAGAAAACATACATCTCTATAGCTGGTGCATTACAAAGGCCAAAGGGCATCTGATGGTAAGCCAACGTGCCATAAAGACAAATGAAGGTAGACTTCTCTTGGTCCTGTAGCTCGATAAAAATCTAATATACTCAGAATGCCCATTTAGAAAATAGAAATGAGAATGGCCGAAGAGCCACTCAAGAATTTGATCAATGAAAGGAAGTGGAAAATGATCTTCAAGCATGGCAACATTCAATCCATGATAATCAATACACACACTACCTGACCACCAATCTAGTAGAGATCAATTCACTTGTTGAACTTTTTGTGACCGTTATTCCCACTTTCTTAGGAACCACTTGGGTTGGACTAACCCAATTTGAATAAAAAATAGCATAGATTATACCTACCGATAGAAGCTTCACTACCTCTTTCTTCACTACCTCAGTCATGATTGGATTGATATGCTGTTGAGGTTGTACTATTAGTTTGGCTCCTTCAATTATGATCTTATGCTGAAAAAAGCTAGGGGTTATCCCCTTGATGTATGCAACAAACCACCCAAATGCTGCCCGATGGTTCTTTAGCACCACAATCAATCATTCCTCTTCACACACACTCAATGAGGCTAAAATGATGACTGAAAGCTTCTCATTTGTTGCCAAGAAAATGTACTCATGATGCATAAGAAGGGACTTCAACTCAAGCTCTGGAGGACTACACAATGATAGGATCAATAGTGGCAGAGGTGGTCCTAAATCTTCATAATGCCTAGTGTAAAAACATGGCAATGGCTTCATAAATAGAACACACTCCTCCAAATAACAACAATGAGTGTAGTTATCAACCAAATCATGATGCACGCCTCCAATGGTAGTTTTGGGTATGCTTGCCTGAGAGAGGAATATGTTACCTCATCAATTGTCACTGGGCATGCCTCCTCCTCTTCATCATCAAGATGCTATACTTCCTTTGTTAAAGAAACCTCCTTGGTATGCTCCATGGTATCCACTTCCAAAGTACCTTTGTGCACCTTTGTCATGACATGAGCCATGTCCACAAACAACTTACCTAGAAATAGAGACACCTCTCCTAGTAACTGCTGTAACATGTGACATTGTGCCTTATCACCTTCTGATTGTATAGAGTCTGACATCTTGATTTAAAAGCAGTCATCCTGAATACCCAGTGTCAGTGTTCCTCTTCCCATATCTAGGATCATGTCCATTATAGCTTGGAATGTCCTCCCTAAGAGTATTTCATTTTCATGATCGTCATGCATCTCCATAACTATAAATTATGTTGGAAAACCAAAATTTTCAACCTTGACTAACACATCTTCATAGATACCATATGGCCTAACAACTAAATTGTCTGCTAGCTGTATGGCCATGTTGCTATTTTTGGATTCTTTAAATCCCAATTTCTTGAATGTGGTCAAGGGCATAAGGTTAATGCTTGACCCTAAGTTGCATAGAGCCTCACCAGACTTGGTCCTACCGATGTAACATGGTATATTGAAACAACCTTGATCTTGCCTCTTCTATGGTAATATCCTCTAAATAAGTGCACATACTTCCTCCTTCAACACCACTACATCTGAGTCATCCATCCTCCTCCCGATGTCCTTCAAAAAATCGCCCTAAGACAAGATCTGATCTATAACATCTATTAGAGGGATGTTGACATGAATCTTTCTAAAAGTATCTAAAAACTTCTAGAATTGTTGGTCAACCTTCTTTTCCTTTAAGCTATTTGGGAATGGAACTGGAGCCACCAACTTCCTTTGGTGTTGTGGAACATATGTGTCCTTCCTAGCCTCCCTTGTCTCTTTTGCTTCCTTTAATGTTTCCTTCTACTGTGATGTGGTGTCTGGATCAAGTGGGTTTGTAGCCAAAACTGGAACTGTCTCCTCTACATTGCTGTTTACTTCTGGGATGGTATTTTGATTATTCAACAAACTGTTCCCACTTTGGAGTAACACCACATTCACCTGTTGATTACTAGATGGAATGTCAGTATTGGCTGGGAATCCCTATTGGGTAGGCTTCTTCAATGATGCTACTACTGCTGCTATCTGAGAAATCTGGTTCTCTATACTATAGATTTGTGCTCCTTGATTCTGTAAGTCCCTCCACAATTGGCCTATAATTATCTCATTCTAACTGACCAACTTCCTATCATGTCCTCTATGTGGTCTATCTTGGTGGGGCCTCTGTCTTGCTGATGATGTTGTTGTGCATTGCCTTGCTAGGCTTAGCCTGTTGTGCTTGAGATGAGTCTTGCTAAAATTTGTTTGGATCCTTCAATGAGAATTTAGGATCCTTCCTCCATGAATATTCATTTATGCCCCTGTAATTCTAATGCCGCATAAACATGCATTCTTCTTCCTTGCCTCCTGATGAGTTTCCTAACTTCTGATCTAATTTCTTGGAAAGGTTGCCCAACTTCTCACTCAATACTGTAATGACTCTGGACTCTCAACACTTTTGACTATTATTGGAGCTTCTCTCTCCTCTCCCCATGACTAATTTTTAGTCATCTTCTTCAAAATTTCATAACACCTTGTTGTCTTACTGTTGAGAAAAAATCCAGATCCTGCACTATCAAGTGAGGTTCTCTCTCCCTTATGCAACCCTTAGTAGGAAGTCTTTGGTTGGACATAGAGATCAATCCCATGACAAAGGACCTTCCTCAAAATATTCTGAAATCCCTCCCACACTTTTGAATAAGACTCCTCTACATGCTGCTTAAAGTTATAGATCTACCAAACTAGCTCATTTGTTTTCTTAAGCAGAAAATAGCATTCTAAGAAAACACCAACCTTCTGATCCCATGTTTCCATTGATTCCGGATGAAGACTTAGAAACCATGCTTTTTCTTTATCTACCAATGAATAAGAGAATAGCTTCAGATAAATGACTATCATCAGGACCTTATCAATTTTGAACATATCAGAACTTTCCACAAAATTGTTTATGTGAGACATTGGATCCTCCATTATGTTCCTGTGAAACACCTATGATTTTGTAAGAGCCACCAAACCTGGATCAATTATGTAGCTTCCCACATTTACTGCCTGCCTTCTTATTGGTCCCAACTTAGCTACAGTTGAGGATGTGTTAATCCTCTCCCAGACAGTCTACTCTTTAGCTTCCACATTACCATCATCGATTTTTGGTTGTTCAGGTTGTGTCTTTTGTGGTGGTGGAGTTGGAATAAGTCCTCCCACAAGATCACTGTACTCTCTTTCCATACACAAGAGTTCCCCTTGGCTCAAACTCTATGGAATTGACTCTTCATAGTTGGCGGTTCTGGTTTGAACCATACACTAGAACATGAAAATAGTAAGATCACTATGAGAAATGGATACTAGGGATTGAACGTAAATTTGTAGTTTTAGCTTTAAAATAATGAATAGAAATAATAAAATTGTGGCCTAGAGTGGCCGATCACAACACTCGTAGTTCTGGATTTACTGTTTCCTCGACAACGACATCAAAAATATGATGCATGTTTACTACATGTATTAAACACTAGAGCACATATCTAAGTAATATAGGCCAAAAGAGGCTCAAATATCGATCATGGGGAAATGTGAATCTAAACAGTACTACTACTAATGATGAATCAATCAGCTAGACCTGATAAAAAAGGTGGCCGATTGATTAATTGAATAATTGAAAGAATTAAACTAAGTTATTGAGGTTGTGATCACAATTGGAATGGATTACCTAGGAATATAGATTCACAGTGGTTAATAGTGTAATCAACATTATTTATCAATATTCAGTTCACCTAATCCCGGACCAAGGGACCTATAACAAGAATTACCCACTCTCGCAACACAATTCACTACCCAATCTAATACAAATCCCACTCTCATAGCAATTAAATTATTAGTTAGATGATTTAATAATACCTCTAGGTTATACCCTTCACAACCATAAGCCCTCTCTTGAGGCACGATCTAAGATATTATAAATACATGAATTTTCCAACCCTTAATCTCTCTTTCAAAAGAATTAATGGTCTAAGAAATCAACTATGGTGATCAATTCAAGCATAGCTAATTCATGAAGCAATCATTGAAGTATGTCCAAAATTAGGGAAACATAAATATAAACTCATAAACATCAATTACAGTACATAACTGAGATACTCCCAAATTCTAAGGAATGAAAGAATTATCCCCACATGATTTTAGTTGCCATACAAATAGATGAAGAAGGAAAAGATGGGAAAACATCAAAGAATCAATAAAACCCCCTGGATAAGATGATCAAGCTGTCTCCCGTTGACGAACTGGGCAATTAGCCATCTTTCGACTGCAAATCTATCAATCAGGAGTGCTCAAATTGTCTTTAATGTTGCTTACTTCTCTACTTTCTCCTCTCATGACTCTCCTCTATCATGCAATGAACTCCAACATGATTCCTAGGTCTGGATGAAATCCTCCCTAATAATAGGCTTGACTTAGGACGTCATTAAGTTGTGGCTGTTGGATTAATTGCCATCTTTAATCTTGTATGGTCATGACAAGTTGGTACCACTGATAGGATGTCAGTGGCACTAAGTCCTTCTCTAGATTATGGCTCCCTATGAAGTGCCAGTACTACCAACTAAAATGTCGATAGCACCTAGTTGCTCTCTGACATCTCCTGATAATTTCCAGGTACAATTCGATACCACCGACTGAAGTTCGGCAGTACCACTTTGGTTGTAAAACTATTGATCATGTTGATGGAATAATCGGTATCACTGAGTTCCTTCGACTCATCTCTATTCTTCTCTTTGATTGTCGGTACCATAGACAATGCTATCGGTAGCACTGAGCTGATCCAAGACTTGTCAATTTACCTATAATTTAACAAAGAAGAACATAAGTCCCATAAATAATGATAAATCAATATAAAATAGTAAGAATAACAAACTTTTTATGCAAATGTCTATCACAAGGCAATAATGATAAACCATGTACAAATAACATCAAAATGAGCAAAAGTGCACAAACTACATGATAAAATAGCCTGTGAAAAGTGACTAATATTCAATGCATCACCATGAAGAAAGGAAGAAGAGAGACATTATCATCTACTATTTGAATGTGATATATCCAGATATATATGGACACAGAAGGTGCTTAAATGTGGTTGGGGATATCACCCTATATGAATCTTGTTACTATCATTCCTTGGATATTGGAGAAGAACAAACACAACTCGGGTCTCAGGTTCATTGTTGGTGATATAATTATAGCTATCCTATACCAAGTGTGATATGAGAGGGGTATTAGGCTTCATGGTAAAGGTGAGTATAAGTCTCTAAACCTTTTTGATTTCATTGTAAATAGGATATAATGGAGTTACAAGATTATGCCCAAGAGTCCCATGGACATATACCCAAGGATTTGTGAATAATGTGTCCTCTGCTGTCTCTTGGTATTCAACCAATATCTATAATAAAATAATAACTACATGCTTGAAGGTAATCTAGTCATATTTATTATTTGAGGTTAAAAATTACTTTAACCATTCTTGTAAATTTAAGGTTATGTAAAGTCACATCAAAGCTTTGAGATGTTTCTAGAGATAAAATAATAATTAAATTGATTATTTAATTGAGGATTAGGTAGGATTTTATTTATTTTCAAATTTAATGTGCTTATCTATTTGTATACACATTTTCCTCATTGGTCGTTAGTACTCTTTTTATCTAAATTTTAGTATTAAGTTCTAGTAAATGTCATGTTCAAAATTCCAGGTACTACAATATAGATGGATATAAATATTGATTGCACCTACTTAAAAATTCTCTGAGAAAAATGATATATGAAATGACTGATGAAGAGATCCAACACCTCATTCAACAAGCAGTGAATGAGAGAAGGGAACATGTTATAACAGACACCATGGATGCAATTTAGGTTAAGTCAAGAGAAACTAAAGAAGTAGAGGCATACAAAGGTTCACCAATTCCCCATTTTCAAGGCCTCAGCCGTACAACATGTAGATACCTACCCATCCATATCTAACCATATCATTAAGATGAAGACTCATCTGATCTAGATGTTGTAACATAATTCTTTTGATAAACAAAGTTTTTGATGATGAACATGAACATCTACTCTAGTTTACTATACGTTATGAATTGAGTAAAGAATCTAGACTCCCCTCTATAAATTCACCTATATTTATTTCCTTCATGCCTAATTGACAAGGTGAGGTTGTGGGAACTAGTTGCAATGAAACAACATATAAACATGGGACAATACACATAGAATTTTTAGAGAGACATACCCCCAGTCAAGGAAACACCATTTGAGGCATGACGAACTTCAAGGAGATTCTTCATAGGTGCCCATGCTACGAAATCAACCTCTTTTCTAATACAAATAATATATATTCAGGTGTTTATGACACCAACAAGGAATTCCTTGTTACATCTTCAGGTGGGAACTTCACAAATCAATCATTTGATGAATCATGAAAAGTGATATAATTTTTGGATGATAATTAGATTAACTAGGGGAAACAAAGACAAGGAGGTGTGATAACCTTACCATGGAAGAGGAATGAACCAATTCAAAGGTAAACCAAATTGCATATTCTCTTAAGTAATTGACATCAAAACAAAACAACAAGGAGTGTTCCATTAAGTCTTAGACATTAAATCCCATTTATAGACTTAGACATCAAATTTGACGTCCATGAGAACTGTTCCATATATCAATGCCAAGTTCGTGGCATTGAAGTTCATATAGTCACTACTTACATCATATCCCATCCACCAAGGATAGAACAACACAAATGCATCAACCACACTATCAACACAATGCGTAGGAAGTCATTGCTATAAACCATATACCATGATAGGGTTACTACAATCCAAACAAGCCATGCAATCATCAATAGTTACAATACTAGAGCCCTACACTAGCAAATAAGTTATACTACTAGAGACCCATCTATCACCAAGGACAATGTTGAGTTCCATATAGATTCTAGAAGAACTAAACTCTAGGCAAAATAATTACTACTTGGGTCAACGCCATTATAATTACAATCAGGGACAACACTTTCAGAATGTCTCCCAAGGGTAAGACTCTCCAACTTTAGGGAGCACACTCTCCATTTAAGAAATAGATGGAGACTTTCTATAAGTAGAAACATGTGACCAACTCTACTCTTCAACAAATGTTTGTCAACCAACAAGCATAGAAAAAAAGCCTTTAGACTCATCTTGCTCATATAGCTCTATAGATCCTACATATAACATGGGCATTTGCATGGTAGATAGATCACAACCAAAAGAATTAGTAACATTTGAAACCAATGAATATGTGTTTGAGGTTGATACCATTGGAGAGGATAAAATTGCCCACGATTATTGTAAAGAATGACATTGGGGTCAATCTAGAGATAGATGTACATGGAAGTGATTTCATCTAGGATGAAGTAGGCACAATAGATCATTCCACATAAGAGTGTATACTATCCAAGGCCAATAATTCAAAGAATATTGTCACTATATCACACTAGATACATGATTCATGAAGTTTTAGGAAGCATTATAGAAGCTGCATGCCCACATCCCTTTTCTTGATGCCTTGACTAGGGTGTCATCATGGTCTAATTTCCTAAATACCATGCCTACTTACAAATATACAAATAGGCATATGAGATAATAACATTACCTCACATAGTGTTAGACATTGTTTAAGACAAAATGCCACATAAGATGAAGGATTTTTCATCTTTTGACATATCTTACTATATTGGTGATTCTTGTTTCCAACAAAGACTTATAGACTTACACTCCATCATCTTAACCATGTTTCATAGTTTTTGTGAGCATTTAGATATCACAAATCTTCTACCCATTGGGATGGTGAGTTAATTATCTCACTCATCCATGACATCACTAGTTGACATAATGCAAGATGTCCAGCTGCAAATGGGGAAATTATTTCTCCCTTGTGAGTTCGTTTGTATGGATATCAAGGAGGATATGTGCTACCTATTCATGTTTGGAATACCCTTCCATTCCATCACTCATGCATTGATTGACATCCAATAAGGCATTTTGATTTTGAGAGGCGGTTAGGAGTTCATGTACTTTAAGTGTTCAATTACATGAATGGAGCCTCTACACATGAAATTATAATTTCTCAAACATGTTGACCAATTCACTAGAATACACCATATGAATTACATACTAGGCTATTAGATACCCCTCTCACTAAATGATATTCTAACATGTGATTAGATTGTCTTTCATATAAACACTACCTAGAAGGAGCCTACCCTCAAGCATTGAGATAACATGTATTTCTATTATTGAGGAATAGGTAAGGACAATGGAATAACTTGTGATGAAGGCAATTCTATCCGCCCTGAAGTATGCAATTCTAGATTAGAGACAAGTTTTCCCTCTGGTTATCAATGTAGACCATATAGGGGACTTGGAGGACAAACTTGTTACTAAGCTGTAAAAAGGGTAAGAATCTTAGGGGGTACAAGCAAGTAGATATCACAAGTGTTAGTCAATCATTGTGCATGTACATAATTAACATGATAAAAAAAATTAAAACATTCCATTGAGCGCCATTGTAGTTCTAATATATTCATGAAAGGAAAGAGGGTTCAAAAGGATATGATTAAGCTTCAAATGGAATGATTTTTCTATCCTATTTTTGAATCATTATAGGTGAGCCTTGTGCATGTTCTCCTTGAGAAGATATGTACTACAATGGTTCTTAGTGAATAGAACAAGTTGATTCTCAGATGTATAATTATGGGATGGAGGGTGGTCACTGGCCATAAAATATTAAAGAAGACCACTTGCAAGGACCATTTCCATCTCAAGTTCCTATATAAGTTTTGGAACATCTTTCTCAACAACAATTCTTTTCTCATTGGATGAATAATAAGGTTTTATCATATTTCATTACACCCATATGACCAAGAGAAGCCACATTTACTTTTCCATTTGGTATATATGCATTCAAGAAAATGACAATCTGACTATATATGCAATGATTTGAGTACATTTTAGCAGTATAAATCTAAAATATTCTCTAGGTACACTAATACCATCATGAAGTTTTTCATTTACAATTTCTTAGTCCATGGAGATTCATTCGAGTCTTGTTTTCAACACATCTGATTGATTTTAGCTCACTGTGAGGAAGCACATCTGGTGCTCAACTTGGAGAAAATCCACTTCATGGTGAAAAAGATAGTTTTGGGCCACATGGTTAATTGGGGAATTGCAATTGACAAATATAAGGTGGATACAATCTCCAAGCTTGATCCCTCATATTACATCATAGAAGTTCATGATTTTGGGACCGTGTTGTGTTCTAACATTGCTTCATAAAAGATTTCCATAATATCTACAAGTTTCTCACAAATCTATTGCTCATATATGTCGAACCTGATTTCCATGATGGATGCTTAAAAGTATTCAATTGCCTCAAGGAGGCACTAGTGTACACTCCCATCATTCATGCCCTTAACTTGCCTATGTCCTTTGAGATCATGTCTGATGTCCATAATTATGCAGTGGGGTAAATTTTGTGGTAGTGCATGGAAAAGAAGCATCACATAATATACTATGTGAGTAAGACACTAGAGGAAGCTAATCACAATTACGCCATTAATGAGAATGAAATTCTATATATTATATACACCTTAAACAAGTTGAGCATACTTGGTAGGGTTACATGATATTTATTTGTGTAGACTACATTACTATCATATACCTATCATCAAAGAAGGAACCAAAATTTGCCTTACTCATTGGTTTCTACTGCTATAGGAATTATATTTGAAGAATCCTGACAAGAAACACAACAAAAATGTGGTAGCATACCATTTGAGCTGATTTCTATACCAGGACAGGATGTAGTCCCATTCAATGACTTGCTTCTAAATACCTTCTAATGAAGGGCACTACAGTACCCTAGTTTGGGTAGACACTATGGTATCCAAACATTGTCAACTACATAGTGGTGGGTATCATGCATACAGATTGCACAAGTAGTTCCATGAAAAAGTTCTTATAATACATCATGTACTACTACTACTACAAGTTATATCTATTCAATTGTGCTCAATTGACCTTTATAGACATTACATGCCCGACACGGAAATTCACTCCATCCTCAACCACTATCATTTTAGGCCTACATGGGGTCACATAAGATCCAAAAAGATTGCCATAAAGGTCATGCAAAAGGGTTTCTACTGGCCCATGATTTTTAATGACTCACATCATTTTTCCAAAGTCAATGATCCATGTTAGTAGACAAACAATATGTCAAAAAGAGATGAGATGCATATCACACTTTTGCAAGGATTGAAATATCTTCGACATTTGGGATTGTACTACATGGATCCATTTTGTTCCTCTTGTTGATTTTCGCACATCCTTATGGTGGCAGAATATGTGTCCATTTGGGTTGAGGCAATTTCCACCCATTCCATAATAAATATTTGACCATCAGATAGTTCAAGGACGTCATATTAGATGGTTTGGAGTCCCTTGCACCATCACATCATATGGTTACTCCAACTTTCTAGAGAGATGCTTAAGTCCCTTCTTCATAACTATGTTTTCTACCAACAAGTATCTACAACATATCAAACACATACGAGCTTGTAGGTGGAGGTTTTCCAATTATATATTAAGGCTATCCTATAAAAGATAGTTGCATGACTTGAAAGGAAGAGGAATGCAAGCTCATGAACTCCTTCTAGGTATAGAGAACATAGTTCAAGAATCTCTTGGAGAAACTTATTTTTTCCTCATATTATGGAAACTCACGCCACCTTCTTTTGGAATTTGAGCATAGAGAATGGCGGGGTGTTGAGAAACTCAACTTTCACTAGGGGGAGGTGGGAGAACACAATGCTTCCATCTACAAGATTGTCAGACAACATATGAAAACATACACTTATAAAGAGAGGATGAACCTAATGCATGATTTCCAAATATACATGAAATTTACATGAAGAGACCAAGTTGTACTTTATAATTCATGTCTCCAACTCTTTAAGGGAAATTTCAGGACAAGATGGCCCCATATGTAAATCATTGATGACATCTACCCACAAAGATATTGTAATCTATTAACAAGATGGATGATCTCAAGTTCACTGGGAAGTGTATCAAACACTAACTCACAGTGGATGACATGAAGGTGAGCTTTCCTCTGGATCTATCTGAAGATACATCAAATGAGAAATTTAGGCATTGATCCTGTGATGAAGTTGATTTTTCCACATTTATGATCCAAATGTCAAATATGACCTTGTAGAATCTTATGTTGCCATTTTGACCTCACCTCATCACCCTCATGATCAATGAATTATTTTGGACACCAAATTGCAAATTTGATACCTAAATATAACAATGTGCACTTTATGACTTCAAATTCTAGACCCATTATTGTTGTTAGTGAATTGCTTTTATTTGTGGATTAAACAATACCATATGAACTCCAAACTCTTTTTGCATGTATAAGAAAGTTATTTGAAGCATTAATTAAAATCTCATAATTTTTAGATGTTGCAATTATGAGTTATGAATTATACAAAAAACCCCTAAAATAGCTGTAATTACCTATTTTTTACCCATTTCCCTAACCTATATGGACCAAAATCTGGATCTAGCAATTAAAAGCGTGTGGTCATCTCTCCCACCCATCTATTCAAGATGACCCCACACTATAGCATGGATATTTTAAATCCTATCATCTCCCTATCTACTAGACCCTTTCTTTGTCAAATTGGTTGCTCCAAATCCAATTTCTCCCCCTTTCAAATGTGCCCTAACAAACCCTCCATTGATCTCCATTCCAAAAATGCCCAAACAGAAGCTGCCTTGACTTGAAGGAGAAGAACATCTAAGTAACCCTAGTCCTTTGATCTAATATTTAATACCCTTAATAACTTTGTTAAACTATTTTTAGTCACAAAGAGATATCAATTGCTTTTCAACACTCCCTCTCTTCTCCACCTGACTCCATCTTCATTTGCCTAAAATTGAGATTCCTTCTCCCACTACCAGCACCCCTTACAATTACTTGCACTAAAACCTTCATGACACTCTGATGGAACCCCCACCATCTATGCGAGAATTCATGATTGCCTGAGGTGCTCTACCGACAACGCTCCTCCCTTCATCACATCTGTGTTGGCTCTAACAAGGTGCACTGAGCATGACCTAGAGCCTCCATGAAGAGCTAAGACATGTAGATGATTCCTTGTGATGATGTGAAGCTACTTGGACCCCCAATCTCCCCTTAGTTGTGATATACCTCTTAATACACCTTCATCCTTTCTCCTACAAGTCAACACACCATCCTCTACTTAAATCTTTGCTTTGTCCATTAGATGCCTGGTTGACCTTGCTAGAAACTCACAAAGCTAACCCATGTTTTTGCTTCTACCTCATGTGATCTCCTGGCTAGATCACATATTGATTTTCTTTTTCTCCTTAGCTCACTGATGCAATGGAGTGAGCACGGACCTATTTTAATTGAAGATATAAGGGTCTCATTTTATTGATATGCCCTAATAATGTCACACTTCCAATTTTAACAAGACGGATATTTGTGTCCTTTTAACCCCTCTCGTAGCCCCTGTATTCAAATCTATGCTCATGGGTCACTAAGGAGGATCCACTTTGTCGGATCCCTCCCCTGATTTGTGAATCTTGGCTGACTCACCTTCTTTTTCTATTAAAAATGATCTATCCATTGCCTAGCTTATTTTCTATTGGTCTAGTCTTGTAAAATGGATTAAAAATAGCTCATTATCAGAAAATTTCCCACAAAATGTCCACATGCTACAAAAATGTGTACTTTAATTTGGAACCTATAACTATCCTATTTTAGTAATTGATACTAAGTATTTCATATTTTTCTATTTATCTTAGTTAAGGTTTCTATTATTATTTTAGACCCAATGTTGCCAAAAACTCTATTTTTCCTTGCTAAATTTACAAATCACGATTATATTTGATTATGATCAAATTATAAAAGACTAGATCACACTCCATGACTACTAGATCATTATCCAATCTACTCTTGACATATTTATACATGAACATGACTAACTGATCTAATATCTTTGATTACTGACATTTTATACATTAAATTAAACCATTATTTAAAATATGATTTCTTGATCTCAATCATATGACCCTAGATCAGTTCTTTAATGACTATAGGGCTGCACATGCAATGAGAATATCAATATATGAATAAATTCCCTAGTAGATAACTAGAGCAATGAACCAAATGTATTGATACATGTTTTTTCTCATTATGTATCAGGGTCAAATACTCATTAAACTTGTTGATTTGGATATTGATAATACTTTAGACTCTAAAAGAGGTACACTTTTATATTGATTCCTCTTTTAATAGACTATTGATATTGAATGATAATCTTATATGTACTCTTATTGAAAATCTGGTCTATGTATATGTTTGATCTACAACATTCCCTACTGAGTAATCTTTTGATTCATATATGTATTCTTGAAAATCCTTAAAATCAATGACAATGCCCCTTATTATTGTCTGTAATAGTGATGTTGATATTTGATACAAGCGACCTCCTCATATTGGAAGGTGGAATTTGTATAACAATGTGACCTCCCCAATCTTGTTGGGTCAATGGAACTGTACATATATACATGCATGTTGATTTCAGCAAAATTTTAAAATTCTCAGAAAAATTTAATTACTTGAAATAAGATGTCTTTGAATATCACATTAAGTATTTTGCATATAGGTCCTACCAAGTACAATATTTCTATATAAATGTTTTCAATGGTCCAATTTTTTTTCTTCAAGGCATGCTAATGCATTTGCACTGATTGCATCTCGATTTACCTGATTTTAGGCATAAAGACTTGATACAAGCTGATCTACTATAGTCTTGTGAATATCTTCTAGAATGAAGAATTCTTACCACATTGGATTACATGCAATTGGGATATAGAATTTAGTTTGTAGTTCTCTCACCTTGTTATTTTTTCTTTTCCATGTGGCCTATAGGCTCATATGTAATAAACTTGTCCCTATTTTAGTAAGATGGAACATTATTTCTTGATGCATAAATGCATGTGTGTGATTTTTGGTCCACTCAGAGGTGAGTACTCTAATATCCTTAACACTGTCCATCACGTTTTATGCATTAATGAAATGATATTCTTAATCTCTAAACCAAAGGAAAATCCTAAAGTTCACTATGGTGAAACTGAGGTGTATAGAAAGAGCATAAGGGGTTCTGATAGTAATTCCTCATACCTATCTAGGTATGGTGACTGAGGTTCCCCCGCTCCACTTGGCCTTAGTGGATCTAGAAATGTACTGAAGGGATTTCGTATAACCTTAAAGAGTCTATTAGAATCTCATATTTTCTTTAAGGACTACTCTAAGACACCCAAGTAGATGATTAGTTAGTTTTCTCATATCATCGCGTGGTCTTTCTTTCATGGTTATTTACCACATGATTTCTCGATTATGAGTAGCTTATATAAAACTAAAATTCATTTGAAATCATGAAAATTGATGAAGATGATAATTCCATGATTTGATGTTAATTTGAATACTCAATTTTGAATAATGAAACTAATCTTGAAATCAAATACTCATGTATGACCCCTTCATATCATGTAAGCTTGATTTCACCAAATCTAGACTGCATGCTTCCTATGTTTGAGGTAAATGATTAAAATCTTGATATGGTGAAATAAGTAAGTTACCTTATACCTCATGGTTGATGAGGTCCCTCTTTGGTTAAGTCTATGTTGCCCTATTATTTTTTAAACCTTAAACATAGTTAAGAAAACTTTTTCCCTATTTGATACATACCATGATCATGCCAAAAAATGACCATGCCTTAGGACCCTCCAAATCATGATGTAAGACTTTGATACAAAAGGAATTTTTCCTATTGATTACTAATCCACTTTGCAAGCTCGATTATTAATGATATGATGAATATGGATCTCAATCTTGCATTATTATGCTCTGATTCTTCAAATCCGTAATCCAACTTCTCAATTTTCAAATTATACCATTATTTTAATCATGAAATAAAGGGAATGAAATTATGACCCTGATCTTGCAAAATCTTGAGACATAGTTGGCCTATTATATTGTTAAACTTTGATCTTATGAACCTATGGAATATGATTTGATCATTAGTGCTTTTCCTATTTGGATATGCTCGATTGCTCATGACTAATGTAGATTTATGTGCTAGATTAGCATGGTAGTTTACCCATGACTCCACTAACCTAGGTCACATCTTTATTGTGACTAACTCTAATTTTTCACCTTGTTGATTATTTATAGTTTGGAAAAGTAACCCCTTTAACCCAATTTTGATTACTTGACCTAAATATCTAATGGGCTAAATCCATGATGATATTGATACTCGATCATGAATCTTGGTTTAATCCTGATCTTGAAATATGAAAATGTTGAATATACCTTTTAGTTGAGTTCCTAGTAAGACCTAGGTCTAAATCATTCATCAACCTCGAATACCATGATAATGAACTTGATATTGATATCTCAGAATGTGCTCGACAATTGCTTGATTGTTGTATATGGATAAATGATCATGCCTAAGGTCTAAAGTAGGAATTTAAACCCTAGCTTCAAAATCTTGGACCTATGATGATGTAAAAAACTTGACTCCTGATAGTTATTAATAAAATTTTGACTCACAATTATTCAATCCCAATGATGATATGAATGCTATGACCACACTATTTAGATCTTGAGATCACCCTTGATTTATGAATAGTGACGTTCATAGTCTGAAATTTGAAAGTTTTGATGTGATGACTATGTTGATTCTTTTAATTTATGACTCATTATTTAGCTCTCATGAGGGCTAGGGTGGGACCTTCCATTAATTTTGAGAATGAAATAATGATATTTAAATATGATGTTGTCTCAAATTCTTAAAATATGAAATCTCAAACCATGGATGTAGAACCCCACCTATGACAGTGTAGAAGCTAGAACCCTAAAGAATTGGGGTTGAAAGTCATGTTGTACTCTTAATTCAAAAACTCTATTCGTTTGAGCTAAAATCTAACCTATCCAAACTTGTGATCTGTAGAGTGGTCTCTCCCAATTTGTGACTCACATGATGTGTTTTCCTAGTTGATGAACAATGTGACTATGCTTTGAACTTGATGCTTGATTGCTCGATTATGATATGTGATATGGAATCCCACTCTCAATTAATGGATTATTGGAATTTTAAGGACAAAATTATTTTAATGGCGGGAAGAATGTGATGGAGTAGATTTTCCCACATTTGTTGTAACATCCCAGGTCTTGAGGACTCAGATGAAAAGATCTTAAATGGAATGATTGGACTACCTGTATCACCAAGATGCATCTCCTTTTTAGAGATCCCATAAATAAAGAAATCTTTGGTTTTTGGGTCAGTCATCATTCTTGAAACTTTGCTAGAAACTTGGGCAGTGGTCCCGAGTGTTACAAATGGTATCAGAGCCAATTCCCCTCCAGTAGGTGGGCCCCACTTGGGTCAGTGGCATGCCAATCGTTGAGCCGTGTGGTCGATGCATGTTGTAAATGGCTACCCTAGTTGATGGAGCCACCCTTGCACTGGTAGCCGTGGTTGGGAGTTGGGTGTACATGATCTCAAAAGGAATGATTGTACTACCCATATCACCAAGATGCTCCTCCTTTTTAGAGAGGCCATAACTAAAGAACTCTGTGGTTAAGCATGCTCATCCTAGAGTAGTAATAGGATGGGTGACTAGTCGGGATGTTTTTCCTAGCTTGCTGTGAGTGAGGACAAAGCGTGCAACTAAGGCTAGTGGTGGTCTGTGGGGCCAGTCATCATTCCTGAAACTCTACTAAAGCCTTGGGCAGTGGGCCTGGGTGTTACATTTATGATCCAAATGTCAGTTATGACCTTGTAGACTCTAACAATGCCCATTTTGGCCTCACTTCAACACTCTCACTATTAATAAATGATTTTAACACCAAATTGCAATTTATGATAATGTGTATCGTGTGAATTCAAAACATAGCCCCGTTAATGTTTTTACTCAATTGAATTTATTCGTGGATCAAACTAGATCCTATGAACTCCAAAACTTCTTCTACATGTAAAGGGAAGTTATTTGAAGTATTGATTAAAAAAGACTAGATTGTGGTGTTGGTTGATGACAAAATTTCATTAGTCATGATATAGAGATACCTACCTTCCACAATGACATCCGACTAGGGACATAATAAGAATGTACAAACTCTTAGCATCTGTATGATCTCATCGTTCAGGTCCTTAACCTGAAAGCATACGTCATTGAGTACTGTCATTCTCTAGACATTCAATATGTTCTATCACTATCTCATATGACTGAACTAGAAAGAATTAGAAGCTTGCCTTTGATGTTTATCAAATCAATCTTAATGTATCCCACCAATCATCCCATGATTGGCTCTCAGGGCATACATACCAATAGATCAAAATACAACTTTCTATCATGTTTTCTTGAAATTGAGAAGAATGAAAAATCAAACAACTCTGTTATAAAATGTTGCTGCTAGTTAGATTTGTTATTCTAATAATTTAAAATAAATGGTTTTTTATCACTTTAATAATATGTTCCATACATCTATTTTTACTTAGTAGAAAAACATGGATTATATACCAGCTTTCTTTGAACCCATTTCTAGTGCAGGTTTTCAGTATATGAAACCTATAACCATTGAACTTGAAATTTTCAATACTCTCAAAATTATAGGTCAGAACAAGGCCCTAGGCCTTGCTGGTATTATTGTGGAATTTATTCTTCACCATTGGTCTATGGTAGGTCATCCTGTAATATCTACTATTCAGTCAAATATACTAGGACTTTTGTTATCAACTCATATGTGTAATTCTAATGTTGTTCTTATACCAAAATGTGCCAATATATCCAAGTAATGGTCATGTATCATATTAAGAATACTTTATTCATATTAGATATTTAATTTCAGTAAATAATAAAGACATTGTGTTTATCAAATAAGGTTAAATGTTGACACTAAGAACAACTTTAAATCATTGTTACTTTCTAACAAACCTAAATAAAATCTAAAAAATAATGCCAAAAAGTAAATATTGTCATTTCATTATGCTTTGTTATAGATATTGTGAGGTTAGTATAGCATGCAAAAAATTTAGTGAAAATTAACTACTTAAAAAACAGCTTAAAGTTGATAAGTTACACATATAAGAGGTATATGATATTTAAGTTGATCACATAAACTTATTTTGTGGAAAATTGTTTATGATCAGTGACATTTAATCTTACAAAAGGAGTGTTTCACCTAGTCCACCACTAATGTGTAACTAGCTCACTTCGTATTACAAATGGGAACATTAAATGGAAAACTATGTATGTATTACATTATTTGATTATAATGCATTATATAACATAAATCAAAAGTGAAGTTCCATTTGCATCATAGTTTTTGTAAAGTGCATATTCATATTTTAAAAGAGTGTTTTGATGGTCATTGCACACACATCTTTTTTTCTTGTGAATAAAATTGATTTTTCCAAAAGGAAATGAATTCTTTCAAAAGCTACAATATATATGCTCCAGTGAGAGGAATTTACATTTCAACCCACAACATGTCACTTTGACCCCTCACTTTGAAAACCTAAAGGTCTCATCAGCCCCTAAAACAAGCCAAAATAACCCCATTGGACTCGAAGCGGTGTGCTTCAACCCAGAATTGGGTTGCAATAACCTTCCTACAGTTAGTCAATGGTTCATTGACCACGAGCAGGTCACAACAGTTAGGTCCAAGGATGCATATACCACATAAGTAAGTAAAATAACCCCCATTATAGTTTGAACATCCATCAATCACAAGAAATTGATGTGCTCAACACAGCATGCTTCATCCCATTCAAATTGGTCAAACTGGTCCAACCAAGTAATGTGAGACTAGAAACCAATCCGTCTTGTATTTATTTATCCAATCGGTCAACTTGAGTAGTAAGGTATGATTTTGTAACTATATAAATTCTAAAATTTAACTGAACCAAAACTTTATTAGGGACTCACAATTGAAGCAGGGTGCATCTTCACAAAACTTGGGATGATGGAGTTGAGTCTTTGTGGTTTCCTACTTGATAATGAAGCTTTCTGTAAATGTATGGTGCTCACTTGATTCTTTTATGGCTCTTGAACTCTCACCAAGGGAACAATTTACTTACTTGATATAGGATGTGGTGGTTAATGTTTGACTTGATGAATGTTTTTGTGGTAGAGGAACTTTCCTGGGTGATCAACTTTACACCAACTATTCTGGAAAGTGGTAAAGAACAATCGTTGTTGATTGAAGATTTGTGTTTCTTATGTATGTTTTGAAGGGAAAAAGTAGAGCACCAATGAGTTTGGAAAGAATTCTTTTATTGAGAAAGGTTTTTGCATATTTTATGCGTGCAAAGTTGTAGGATATAGTGAAGGTCGTTTATGGTGTAAGGGTATTAGTGGATGGTTTGTAATAGGTTTTGGAAGGGGAAGCATAGACAAGTTGAGATGGTTGTTACTATTTGTGAAATTGTGTGGATGATGTGACTTATACATACCTCAAATTCATAAGAATGATCAATTGTAATTTTTAACATCAAATAGAAGATACAAAAGATCACATGCAAGTAGACACATCTTATCATATACAAGGGTTTAATCCCAAGAGAAGAAATTTTATTGGATTGGTTGATTGACTAATTAACTTTGAACTATGAAATTGATAAGAATGGTTGTTTGGTAGTTGATTAACTAATGTCAATTGACTGAAAATGAGAGATAAAGCTCAATTTATCAAATACATGAAAGAACTAGGGTGATGGGTTCACCTCATACTACCCAAGATAATATCCCTTTCTCTCTCATATTTAGATTTGCATAACCAATTGACAAGAGCAATGATATTCATTAGTATTAAAAAAATGTATTAAATGATTAGGACATGCATCACACATGTGTTATATTTAGGATTTCATCAATTCACTCTCAAGAATTTGAAGATATATTGTAGCATCACAACCAAACAACAAATATATGATAGCCATTAACATATTTCACGCATCATTGGTGTTGATACGCCCAATAAAAATAGTGAGCAATTATTAGTTACATGTTACGGCATCAAATTTTTGCTATTAATTCAATTAATAAAAATTTGAGACCATGTAAAGATATGAGATGCAAGAATTAGCATGTTGTGGGGCATTCTCCACAATAAGTATAGATTCTACTCACTAATCATGGTAGTGTTGCAACTAGAAAGGAGATTAGAGCACATCATGCACTGTAGAAACATGAAGGAAAGAGAATTTGTTATGTGTGATGATTTTCTCCCAAAAATACTCTAATCAAGGATGGTTTGATCCCACTGCACCTCGATGGTGTTTTTTTATAGTCATTGGGTTCTTTCTAGTGACATCTAGGTCTTCATTAAGACTAACATATGTATGGATAACTATTCTGTATATTTCTTTTATATCATGGTTAGTGGCTCATGAGTAGGGCTGCCAAAAATGACAACCATTGCCACTTTCTTGGATGCTAGCACTCTTCTAGATGATTGACTATACTAACGTGTTGGTTGGCAAGCATAGCTTCTAGACATTTCATTTTCTTGACAACCAGTTGACAACAGAGGATAGTTGGTCAACTACCCTAGCTTGAGCAATTTGTTGTAGATTCTAGAGTAAGTTCTCAACCTTGACTATCCTTACATCAATGGTTGTTTTCAGTTTACCAACCAATCATATGCCTTTCATAGTAGGTCATATGGTTGCATATCATGTCTTCTTGTTGATTATCCATTCCTTATACTAGTGACACTAGCCAACTAACTAGTTTGATGATTGAGCTTTCATGTGTCTTGAGCATGCTTAGGTGCTCAAAAAGTGATACATTAAATAATATTGATAATTTCTTATGGAGTCTATGATTTACTATAGGTTTGACATTCCAATATCTAGTTGGTCTACTTTCTCTCATATTTTGGAAGATCAACTAATCGGTGAGATAGCATAGCCAATCAGTTGATCGTCTCTAAAGATCTATTATTCCATGTTGATGTTATTATCTTCTATAAATTCCATCATGGGATTGTAGGAGTGATTAATGACAATTTTAGACTTCAGCAAACTTGTTTGGATCTATATTAAGAGTTTTATGACCTCCTCTTAATCACTTGCATTATTAAAAATAAACAAAATTATGAAATATCTAGTAAACAAGATAATAATAACTAAAACCCAAAAAAGCACAACATGAGTAAATGTAATGGGCATATCTACACTGAATATGATATGAAACTACAATTATGATGAATAGAAAATCATAGATAGCATTGATCTCCTGAACACTCTCCAAATGAATACTCACAATCCTATTGACATGAATCATAATCACATTATTGTTGATATGTCTTAGAAACCCAGCCTCGTGTCATCATGGAAAACAACTAGGAATTTCATCTCTCTTGGCTTTTCTTCAAATAACTACTTCCACCAATTTCACCCAAGTCTAAGATGTTTAAAAATCTTTTAGGAACCCAAAAAAATCTTAGACAAGTAGACAATCCAATGCTAGGGTATGATAAATGGATATGCAATGTAGTGTAGTGTGTACACCTAGGTGGAAAATGGAAGAACAAGGTCAAGTAAAGGAAATGCACATCTCATATATATTCAACCAGGGATTGTTTTCTTTTCATTTTATTTTTGAATACTAGACAAGATTTGCTTGTTTGTGCAAATTGACGCATGTTTCATTTTTTTCCTTGGTACACCCCTATTACATCAAGAGGGTATGAAAGAAGAATATAGATGTGGATGAGAGGGGTGACACTAGAGATTTGGGTTTAGAAATCTTTTAGGAATTTTTGGTAGTAGGAAGGTAAGAAGGTGGAAGAGATTAGTAGAAAGGTATTGGATATTGTATATAACTTTTTTTAATATTAATCAATGTAGTGAGTTATTCCTTAGGTTTTACTATGCCTAAATTATGAAATTACAAGGGGATAAATGGAAATTCAATGGGTATAATTCACCAATTGGTAGGAGGAACACCATGTTTGACTCCTATTGGAACCTCTAGTACATGCCATCATTTCAAGGGAATGTGATCTGAATGCTCATCAGTTACAATGGGTAATTTTATGAATTGGCTTGTTTCCATTTTAAATTATAATTGGCATGTTTTCGTAAAAATATCTAATTTCAAAAATGTACATGTAACAAGAGGGTTAAATAACAAGATCTATATGTAAGATTAGAATTTAATAATATGGATATAATTGCATGTTGGGTTCACCAAAAAAAATAATATGGATATAATTTTAAGCCAACTAGATAATGGCTTCTGACACAAATAATGTAATGAACAACACTGTGCATCTGAAAAACAAATTAGCTAAATGTAACGTATAAGATGCTACGATAAAATGTAAAGTAGAATAAAATTTAGGTGTGGATGGAGTAATAGACGTACCACTCACCCTCCACCTAGATATTAGGAATTTTGCATCATTGGAAAGCCCTAGACATAAGATGGAGGGAAAAAATTATTCACGGTGCATCTATTTGGTCAACTTAGATCAACCATTATTTCCATTTCATGTTATTGATTGTGGTGTATTGGGGAGCTAATGGTTGTGACTCATGATACTTGGTTATAGTGTGTACCATTTTCCATAATAAGTAAATTCCAGGGATTAGAATTGGTTCGTGTGTTGGTAGATATCCCAGGTACCAAATTTTGTAGTGTTCATGTCACTTGTGTCATTGCTTGGTGTGTACAATACACTAATTACAAAATGGTCATGGGAAGAGACTAGTCCAAGTAAAGATCTCCTCATACAAGTTGTGCATTAAAGGTTGTGATGTAAATATGTCACTTGAGTATTAAGAATATTTCTTGTCTTGGATTAATTCATTGAATAGCAGTCATGTTTAAAACAAATTCCTTAATTTTTGTTTAATCATCATACTTAGATATCTCAAAATAATTTTTACATTGAGCCAACCACTTCACTTTACCTCAATCAGATTGGAAGCTAAATATATCCCTATCAAGGTGTGTTCAGGTTTGAAGATTCAGATCTCAATCTATATTGAAGTGTTGTTGCAGTGCATCTATTTGTTAGAACTTGAAAATCTAAAGTCAATCGAAAGTATACATGAAAGGTAGTGTAAAAGTAATGTTTCAGTCTAGAGTTCCTTAGGAACTTCTCAATTTGGAACTGAAAACATTAATTCTATTAGTGTGTTTATGCAAGCATAGCACAACAACTATTTGTTGTTGTCGTCCATCTTTTCTAGTTTTTCCTTTTGAGTAGTGTTGCAATCCACTTTGTATTTCAATAGTAGGGAATGTTTGTGAGGTTGTGTGGCAATATTTCATGCCATGTTGCATCTTGGTAGGAGTTAGAATGGCCCTCCTCCCTAGTAACCTTTTATTCTATAGTATGTTCCTCGTCAAGTCGTTCTATACTGATCTTGTGGACAACAATGATGAAATTGTCCACCAACCCCATATTGGTACCAAAATCAAACATTAGCATGGACTATAAGAGTGGCTCCTTACCTGGAACAAAAATTGTAGAGTCATTAGCCATACTCTATGTAGGCGGCTCACAGATGATCCAAATATTGAACACAAGTAGTCCTTTGATTTAGACTACGACAATGAGGGAAAATTTTCTTCCTCCTTGCCCTAGAACAAGCCATGTGCCTTCTTTGCAAATCTTTTTACAAGAGTGGTGGTAAATAGTGGACCACATTTACCTGAGGAGTTTTTGATTGGGGGAGGAGATGGAGGTGGTCTGAAATGGCTAGAGGGGATGTGTTCATTGGGAAATGAGTGAAGGTGGCATATTTTTGTGGATGAGGGGAAGGGACGGAGGTCAATCTTAACTACTTAAGCTTTGGTTTTATGGAGAAGAGAGAGTTTTATGGTTTTGGGAAAAACAATGGTGGATATGGTGATGGAGATGGAGGAAGGGGAGGATAGTGATGGGGAAGAGATGTGGATATCAAGGAAAGGGGAACATGGTGCTAGTCATTCTCTAAAAGGGATTTTGAGAGGTGGGGTTATTTAGTGTTGCATGAAATGAATATCATTTGTAACCCTCGACCCCAAAGACCACTACTAGCCTTAGTTGTGCACTTTGTCATCACTCATACACAAGTTGGGATCAAATTCCTGACCAGTCACCCATCCTAGTACTACCCACAACCCAGCGTGCTTAACTTTGGAGTTTTTGGTGATGGGCTCCCTCAAAAGGAGGTGCACCTTGGTGATATGCATAGTCCAATCATCATTTTATCCAAATCCTCAAGACCTAGGACATTATAATCTCCCTTACTTAGACTCTTGATGTCCTCATCAAGGCTCAACTATAAGGACTCATGAACATTCCCCATTTCAATGTAGACCTAGAATTATCCATTTGCACCTAGCTCCCAATCATGTACACTAGTACAAGGGTGGTTAGATCACCATGGATAACACTTTCTAACATGCTTGGATCGTATGACTCTAGATTGGCATGCCACATGCCCATGTGAGCTCCACCTACTGAAGGGTTCATTGCTCTAATACCATTTGTAATGCATGGGCCCACTTCCTGAGGCTCTAAGAGGGCTCTAATACCAGTTGTAACACCTGAGCCCACTACCCAAGGCTATAATAGAGTTTCAGGAATGATGAGTGGACCCACAGACCACCTGTAGACTTAACTTCATGTTGTGTACTCACACACAAGTTGGGATAAACTTGATGGCTGATCAGCTATCCTAGTACTACTCCAAGTCGAGCACACTTAACTTTGGAGTTTTAGTGATGGGCTCTATGAAAAGGAGGTGTGCCTTGGTAATATGTGTAGTACAATCATTCATTTTAAGGCCTATAGACCTAGGACCTTGCATCATCCCCTACCCTTAGTCGATAAGTGCACCAAGATTTCTACTAGATGGTCAAGTAGGCATTGATATTCAATCTTTTAACACCTATGGTATTTGTCTTACCCATTGAAGAAGTCACATTTGATTGGATATTCAAATTTCTAAACCACTAGGAATGTTTGAATAACCTCCTATTTGAGCTACTTGTTGGTCTTAGCATGCTTTCTTATTGGATAGATTCCATTATGAAACACTCCTCTTTATTAATGCATTTTGTTGTCTAATTTTTTAGTCATTCTCTTATAAAATATCCTCAAATGCATTAGTAAGAAATATTAATGTCTATTTACTAGGTATGTTTATTCAATTGGATAGCTAGGAATGAGGTTGTCCTTTATTCTCCATGTGATTGTTTAATTGTCTAGGTGAATTAGCTAATTGAATAGTTGAATTTGTGATGAAAATTTTTTATGTATAGACTCCAACTTCCACTACATATAAAAGTTTAAAATAATTTTTCATTCTATCACTCAATGATGTGTAGGAAATGCACAATTATGATATTAATGAATCTAACTATGATGAATGAAAATGAAAAATAAAAGCAACCATCACATTTCCCCTAGAAAGCACATTTGTTTAACATTGATGGATCTATCACAGAACTACTCTTACCCTAATTCCCATCCTACTGTCTGGATGGGAAGTATTAAGGGAATTAGACTGCCCATCTTTGAGTGGTTTGAAAATCACACACACATTTATGTAGAAAGAAATAGCATACCACTTTATTTGAATAGAAACAAGTTTAATACATCTGATCCCACAAGAGAAATGGAAAAGAAACAAACAACAAGGTGAGAGAACTACAAATTAGATGTTATTTCCCATTTACATGTAATCATATGTGGTAATCATTCTTCATTATGGAGGATATTGGCAATAGTATATTAGATTAGCATGTATCAAGTCTTGATGCCTAAAATTAGGTAATCAAGACACAATCAATGCAAATTCATCTGTAGGCTTTCAAAAGAACAATATTGAACAATTGAAAACATTAATATCAAAATATTTTACTTGGGAGGACTTATATGCAAAATACTTAATGTAATATTCAAACTCATCTTTGTTTTGAGCAATTCAATTTTTACTACAAAATTTCCCCATTATGCTGAAATCAACATGCATGTATATATGTATGGTTCCATCACCCCAATAAGATGGGGGATGTCACCACGTTATACAAGTTCCACCCTATGATATGAGGAGGTTTCTTGTATGCTATATCAACATCATTATTACATGCAGTCATAAGAGGCGTTATCATTTATGTCCAAGGATTTTCAAGAATACATATACAAATCAAACTATTACTCAGTAGGGAACCTTATAGCTCAAACAAATATGTAGCTAAGATTTTCAACAAGAGTGCATACTAGATTATCATATGATATCATTAGTCTATTCAAAGATGAATTAATATAAGGGCATGTTTGGTAGGGTGTAGTCAGATGACAAAGTGTGAGTTTGATGTAGATTTATACATTGGCAACTCACACAACTACTCCTGACTACACCCAATCAAACTAGCCCTTAAGCGTACCTCTTTTGGGGTCTAGAGTATTATCAATATCCAAATCAACAAGTTTAATGCGTATTTAACCTGATACATAATGAGAACAAACATGTATCAATATATATGGTTCATTGCTCTAGTGACCTACTAGGGCATTTATTCATGTATTATTATGCTCATTGCATGTACTATCCTATAGTCATTAAGAGTACTAATCTAGGGACATATGATTGAGATCATGAACTTATATTTAGAACCATGGTCTGATTTGATGTACAAAATATTAGGGATTAAGGATATAAGATCATTCAGTCATTTTCATGTACAAATATGTCTAGAGAAGATTGGATAATGATCTAGTAGTCATGGAGTGGGATGTAGTTTTTATTATTAGATTAGAATTAAGCATAATTGTGATGTGTACATTTTTTTTGGTCGGTCCAAAAAGTGTGTTACTGTATTACCAAAACTTTGGGCACATAAGATTTTGCTCCCCCATTACAGACCTAGATGAAGACATCCAACCAACCAGAGAACAAACTAAACACAAGCTACACAGTAGCCATCTACCTAGTTAAAAGAAGAAGACAAACCCACAATACTAACTCAAGAGATAACAGAGAACCTGAAACGACTATCCAAACTACACATGCCAACACTGGCAATAGACTCATCCTCTGAAATTGTGGCAACATGGGCAGCCGAAACATCACTTCAGCAACCGGGGAATCTCAGGAGCAATATAGAAGAAACCTCCACTGCTATCATCCAGGTCTTTGAGTTTCTGGCAAGCAAAGGAGATTGCCAAGCGGACCTAGTTATTTCTGTGATGTGTACATTTAGAAAGGAAAAACATAGTTTTTGGTAATATTAGGGTTTGAAATAATAATAGAAACCCTAATTAAGATAAATAAAGAAATATTAAATACTTCATAGCAATTTATTATAATAGGGAATTATACATGTTCCAAATTATAGTACATATTTTTCTCAGCATATGGATCTTTTGTGGGAATTTTCCAATAATCGAGCTATTTTAACTCCATTGTACAAGAGTGTACCAATAGAAAATAATCTAGGCAACATATAAATCATTTTAATAAAAAAAAAGGTAAGTTGACCAGGTTTCATAGACCAGGGGAGGGATCCAACAAAGCAGATTCTTCCAATGACCCATGATCATGGCTCTAAATACAATGGCTATGAGAGGAGTTAAAAGGATGCAAGTGTCCATCTTAATAAAATTTGAGTGAAATTATTAGGGCATATTAGTAAAACATGGCTCTTGCATCTTAAATCAAAATAGGTCCTTGCTCGCACCATTGCATCAATGAGCGAAGGAGAAGAGGAAGCTCAATACATGATCTGGCTAGGAGATCACATGAGGCAGAAGAAAAGACATGGGTTGTTTTCATGAGTTTTCAACAAAGTCAACTAGGCGTCTAATAGCCTTAGCAGCATGTATGTTTTTACTATTAGATACATATGCATCATGTACAAACTCTTGTTAGGTTTAATCTTATATATTCCAGATGTGATTTTTGTTATACATCAAGATTTGGAACCATTGACTAAGAGATCTAAACACATAGGTCATATAGTCTATTTCTAGTTTACCTTTTTATTGGTATATCCAAAACTTCTAATACTAAATTTTGAAAAGGAATACATCTACCACTGAACTAAAGTGAATAAAAAAGTGAAGATTGTGAGCATCTCGGATCAAGAACAATATGAACCAGATTCAAACCTACTTTCCTTGAGATTATCTTGCTTATTACCCTTTCTTCTGGTATGCAAGTATACACAAGGGGATGCAAAGGATAATTGACCTAATGAGAGGATTTGATAACAAAAAAAAAGAATATTCTATGTTTATTAGAAGGAGTCTTTTTCCTTTTTGGTCAAATATTCTTGTTACCTTCCTACTAAAAACTATAGAAAAAGACAAATGAGAAATATTTGCAACTCGGTAATGAAATCTAGTTATGTCACTTTTTAATTTAATTAATCAAATACATATCAAATGTAAAATTTTGCTCCATTTTTCTTTGAATTTGTCTATGTTTGAAATTGATGAAAAAATATCTCGTCATATGCTTATGCGTTCCATTGCATTTTTCCCATTTTAAAAATGATCAAGAGAACATAGGAGGAAGAGTGTTACCATAAAAATTACAAAGCAAAAGGTATTTTATGTTACCCAAACCCACTAACCAGGGTTTGAATCTTCCAAAGAGGGACCTGACTAACCATCCAACTTTAAACACTAGTTGAAAACAAGCATACATTTGTATTTATTTAATTATATAGAAATAATGAAAAATCATGCTAATTTGAAAGATAACATATGGTTTTATCATAAACATCATACATGGACAACTTTAAGTTTTACTCTTACATCATAACTAAAAGAAAAAAAACCAGTTCTTACTTTAACACACATCAATTACATCTTTTCACAAAACTACTCTCAATCCTCAATCTCACATTCCCAAGACTAGAGGAAGGATAAAAGAGCATCTTACTATACTAGCTATTCCTTTCAAGACCACAACAGACCTTCTCCCGATGAAAGCTAGCTTCTGACTCCTCCTGCTAAGCTGAACCTATTCTCTAGAAAATGTTTCAATAGAGTATTCTGTGAGATACTGGCTCATTGCATGGAAAAGCATAAAAAGGTAATATAATTTAAAGGTAAAAATTCAATAGATTTAAATATAGAAGAATAAAATAATTACAGTTATAAATTGTAAATCATCTAACTTGGTAGTAATTATGATAATCACTACAATAAACCAAATCCATTCATTAATCTTATATTATTTTTATTATGCACTGGACCCACATGAAGTGTACCACAATATGTGAGAGGATTACCACAATATAAGATCTTACCATATAAGACTAGAGTAGACCTGAGACTCTAAGTCTACTAACTGGCCTACAATGGGGTTGGTTGCATCTGGCCTCAATGGCTATACAGTGGCCAGATATGATGAACTGTTCCTCTCAACTTGGGTACACATGTATAGAGTCAAAGCACTTGACTAACCACTTGCATTAGTGGTTCCACAAGGGGTTACCGACTAGTATCTGAACTAATGGAACTATTTTGGGTACCACCGAAATCTCTAGATAATATCGAGTACCTTACTAATTTAAGCAGACCATCCTTGGTGGACCTTGGTCCCCTGTACCTTTCTGGTATGTATTGACTACCTCATCTTGGACTATGCTAGTCGGTAAGCACATTTCCTCCTTCACGGTGCAACCTCTGTGATAGATTCCACATTTTTAGGGAATCTAATGTCTAATTTAATCATTAGCTTCCTGGTAGAATTGCTAATGTATCATTCTTATCTTAACTCTATACTTAAGCATTCTATTTTCACTTTGCAAATACTAAACTTGAACTAAATCATTGGAATCATTAAAGTGATCTACTTGAACTAATAAATGAGTATACGGATAATTACTATAATGAACTATTCTTTTAACTTCATAAGGATCTGACTAGAAACAATCAATGACTAGATCACATATTCATAATATGATTCGATATTTCAGAATTTAAGGCAAACCCAGGTCCTGATGCTTCTAATTATACTATCAAGATCCACCATACTCTCACAATAAATCATTCTAGAGCTAAAATCATCTATAACACATCATAATTTTGAGTCTTAGGGAGACCCCGCTCCCCCTCCTCCTCAAATAGGTGCCAGAGCCCGGATGACCCAAGGAGTTGGTAATTACAGTGCGCTCAGGGGGATTCGAACCCGGGTCCCCCAGGGAGGACAAGCCGGACCGAACCACCTGAGCCACACTGGCCGGGTATAACACATCATAATTATGTTTAAAAAAACAATAACTCAACTGAAATCTCAAATTTTGGTCCAATAAGTCAAATACAATGATCACCACAAATTAAACTACACATATTTTGTAACTTTTGGGCTTGATCACTATAAAATAAACATTTATAGGTGATTTCCACTCACCCACACTTGATCTAGCTTATTGATATCAGGTTAGATCTAGATAGACTCGGATTTCAATCTACTACACATGGAGTTGAGATCCAGACCTCAAAAACTTATTAGAGGACAATGAAGAAAGTTAAGGAAAACCTTTGGTAGGAGATATAGAATATTCTTAGCAACGATTGATAGAAAGAAGGAGAAATCTACGGCTCAAACCAACTTACCAAGTTGGATCTAAAGTGAAAGCATACATTTCTCCTATTCTTCATGTTATTCCCCAATTTTTCCCTAGAAATTACCCCTCCATTCACCTTTTTAGTAGGGCTTTAGTTGTGTAGAAGATCGAAAAATATGCAATAAAAGAAATTTCATTTGGTTTTGATATATATATAGAAAAAGTTATGTACATTTTTGTGATTGGTTGTGTTGGGAGGTGCCTAGCTCAAAACTACCAGTTTGTGAGTTTTCCGAACCATTAGCTGTTGAGTCTGCCAAATAATCACTTGTTCAACCATCAATTATGAGTCTGCCAAAAATTTGATTGTTGAGTCTGCCAAACCATTAGTTGTTGAACCATCAGTTTATGAGTCTTCTGAACCATTGGTTGTTAACCGAAGGTATTTGTGGGTGAAAACTAAAAGTTCCAAAAATATCTCCTTTTAACTCTGGTTTTGTTCACTATAATAGCTTTGGACTCATAATTGAATTCTATACAATTATACAACCAAAGTTTTACAAAATTACGAATTAATAATGTCTTTATTAATGAATTCCTTAAATGTTCGTAAATCTCTTTCTACCAACATGTTTGTGTTAGTACTATATTAACTAAGGCCCAAACCTTGATGTATTGTCAACAAAAATTTAATTTAAGTTATCAAAGAACATGTTTAAGATAATATAAAATATAAATATACTAATTGATAATGTAACATATTTAATAAAGGTGTAACTGACACCTAGATTATATTAAACTCTCAACTTATCAATAAATCAACGTATGGGTTGTAGTAATATCCCCTTCTCATAAAATTTTAATCTTGAAATTCCTAGAAAAGAAAAGGATACTTGTCACACATATCTGACTGTAACTCCCATTTAGATTCATCCACAACATTATTCTTCCATAGGACCTTCACTAATGGTATCTCTCTCTTTTTAATCTTTTGAATTCTATGATCTAGAATTTGTATCAGGCCTCTAAAATAGGATATATCTTCTCTTAGTTGTACTAGATTTGGGTCTATGAAATTCTCTGTACGTAGATGACACATCTTGAACATGGATAATGAAACACATCATGTAAGTTGGCTAGATCATAAGGCAACTTAAGTTTGTATGCTACTAGTCTGATTTCTGAATGATTGAATATGGACCCTTGAATCTAGTACTTAGTTTTCCTTGCTTTCCAAACCTCACTGCACCTTTCCATGGTGACACTTTCAAGTCAAGTTCCATGCTATGGAGCCATGACTCGGCCTTCCCATAACATCTAGCCTTCCTCACCCACCAAAGTCTATGGTTCCACCTCGAGGAAGTCCACCAAGGTAACCTCATTCCTCCAATGTGAGCAATGTTTGGTTCTCCCTCCCATTGCTTCATTCAAGGCCTTAACTAAGACATCATACAAGACTGAAGGATTCTCCCTGATAGGAGACTCAACGTGCTCATATTTTCTAATAGAAAATATTTCCTTGTCTAAGTCCATCTGAGCCTTACCCTTGTCACGTTGAGCCTTAGGGTCCATCTGCAAGGGAAAGAGGGAGGTTCATAAGCATGTATCATAAAAGTGAAAGGATTCTCATAGTGGCCATTCTAGATTATACTCTGATTACACCTTTGTGACAACCTCCAATTAAAACTAACTACAACCGTAATAAAAGAATATCAATTGGGGGATTATGACAAAAACATGACATGATATCTTGAATTGAGAAAAATCCATAGAATAAGAGGAATATCCTCTAGAATGCCTTATTACATTCCATACAAAAGGACTACAATTTCTACCATAAAAAATTCAAGAAATGAAACTCTAATACAACATAACTGAAAATAAAGAATAAAAGGTTATATAGAATTGCACCCAACCAAGTAGAATCTTAAAGAGAACTCAAACTACAACTCCTCCCACTACTTCTCACTTATGGCATGGCTTCCTACCTATGTGCATTGAGACATAGCCATGCATTTAGATGACTATTGTAAGTGGTTAGATTTTCAAAATAATAAGAACATGAACTAAAATTTATACATAAAATTGAAATAATGAACATCATCATTATTATATTTTTGGGAACAATGGTAAATTTTCTTATTTATCCTACATTACCTTAGTAGGAGGAAAATGCCAAATAAAATTCATTACATGGAATTGAAGGGTGTAACCCATTACAACATTCATTTTGTATGTTACTTCTAAACCCTGGGTGAGGTTGGTCATAATCAACTATAAAATCTATAAGGCTATGGTGAAGCTTTGCCAGTTGATTTGCATCAGTATTAAGAGCACTAGGAATATTTAGAAACTTGACATTCCATTCCCTATTTAGGTAATCATCAATAGGGAGAAACTAAGGATTAAGAATAGGTACTATGCCATTAGCCTTCATCACTACATTGTATTCTATCACAGAGTCAGTTTCAATAGATATATGTTTCCAACTAGATGCCCATTCTTTTTGTAAAGCAAGTAGTATAGCATCTCTGTCTCAGCCACAAGAGTAGAATTACAAGAAGAAATTTTTTATAGGCAGAGATCCATTCTCCAACATGATTTGTAGCTACTATAGAAGTAATAGCTTTGTCATTTTCAACAGATGCATCACAATCATTCTTCAACCATGCCCATGGAGGATGTTGGAATGAAATCAATGTAGGTTCTAGTTGTACTAAACTAGCATTATCATTTGTATGTGACCAAGCCATATCAACACAATGAATGGTCTATAACACATACCAAACTATTGAATTCGAATGAGTAACACCATTATTGAAAATGAATGTATTTCTACTCTTCCAAAGTTCAAAGAAAGTAATAATAATGATATTACCTGCTCTATGATGCAACTTCAGACATGACTTTAGCCAAATATGAAATGTAGAGAAGAATAATTAGGGGTAACTGATATCCATATGAAGATGTTGCTTACATGTTTTGCGTTAGAAGAATCTCTAAGAACATGTAAACATCTCCATTGTGATGGAGACACCAAACACATGAAATTCCATTAGTGAAATGTCACTAAGATCGTCTGTGATTTGTTATCAATGCTTGATGTACTACCAACCAAATGAAATATACAAATTTAGAAGACAATTTGAGTTTCCAAATGATACTCCATGGTTCACTCTTCTTGGAAACTACACCATCAGTTAAGAGCTTGTATGCTAAACGCTGTTGAAATTGGAAGGAACGTCATGATTCTAGTAATGTGAATCATTACCTTCATCACTTATGGGTACTGGTAGATTCAGAATTTGGTTCCATAAAACTTTTGGATAGAAAATGACTTAGTAAATAAATATCTCAGAGATTATTATCGATAACTATAAATCTGGTTTTAAGATCATCCAAATAATTAGGAATAGGACATAAGAATTTGCCAATTAAACGTAATTGGATAAGAACTCACAGGTCGTGCCATGGATAAATAGATTTACCGCTAGTAATAGTCAAAGTCCTAGAGAGACAAAGAACTAAGACATGGTATAATTCTCCAAAAAGAAGTACAACGATTCCCAAAAATAGTTTTGTAAGATTTATGCTTATGAGTAAGACCTTGTACCCATAACTTATTAGGTTTATTTAGAAACTTCCAACTAGCTTTCATCAATAATCCTTGATTCTAGTAATTCATACTTGGGATACCTAACCCACCATCCTCCTTGGCATCAGAAATGGTTTCTATGCAACCAATGATAGTGGTTTTTGAGAGGAGCCCCTTCTCCATCTAAAATGTCGGATGATCCTATACAATCTAGTGCATAGATTAGTGCATAGATTAACTGGTGGTCTACTAGCCTGCATAGTGAAAGTAGGGATGGCACTCATAATAGACTTCACCATACAAAACATGGTGAGAAAACTTATGTGCAACACAACTAGTTGTACAACTTTAGATCTTTTGAAAAATCTCATAATAGGTACCCTTAGATATCCTGCCATGAAAGATAGGGACACCAAGGTAACGACCAACATCAATCACCTGTGTCATGTCAGCATGAAAGCAAATTGAATTTCCTCAAAGTTGCATTGCTATTTTTGAATAAAAGATAACACTCTTTTTAGTTGCTATATATTGTCCCGAAGCACATTCACACAGTTGAAAACATTACAAGATAGCTTTAATATTTGGCATAGTGGCTCGAGCGAAAAGTATCAAATCATCTACAAAAGCTACATGTGAGATTTTTGGGCCTTGTTGGGATAGATATATTGGTTTCTAGGATCATGTTAATAGAACCATAATCAGCTGACTTGGACGAGTAAGGCACCTTAAGAATAAATAAGGGGGCAGCAAATCTCCTTATTTGAGACCCCTATTTGCTTTGAAACTAGGAATCTTCTCTCCATTCTAAAGAAGACTAACTCGACCACCAGACAAAGAGTTCATAATATAGTTAATAATTGAAGGGGTAAACCAACATGCTTAATGGCATCAAGAAAAAAAGACCAACATTCTATCATAAGATTTTGATTGATCAATCTTAATTGCCATCTCAGGAGCAAAGCGTGGATGCCTCATATCATGAATAAGTTCTCGAACTGATATTATATTGTTAGTAATGCTTTGACCAGGAACAAAATCACTTTGAGAAGGATCTATCCAAGTGGGCATATAAGGCTTTAACTATTCTAGAATATCTTTGAGACTAGCTTGAAGCCAACGTTGATTAAGGAGATGAGATGACATAGGTACTTGTTAGAGAACAAGTGTACCAGACAGACCCACCGTGAGTTTGACACATGGAACCATGACATGGTAGCCACAGTTACTACTCACAGTGATGGTGGTGAGTGTGATTCTTTGACCTGAAATCACTACACTCAACACATGTCGTTGGGCACACTTTGACATCATCAAACGCAGTCCTGAAATATGGGTTGTTACAAAGGTTATGATTGGGTGGCTTTGACACATGGGGCTTTTGAGGGGTGAGTGATAGATATGGGATTTGTCCCTCCTGAGGGAGTTTGATATCCATGGCCGCTTGATGAGTAGGATTGAGAAAGGCGTGCACACATGTGTGAATCAGTATGTGATATTGATGTCATACATATCTCTTCCAATCTACTCTGAAATCAAGAAAGTGAATGAACGTTGACAGGATGATTGTTCCATGCCTTGAGTTCATTCGGGATATCAGTAACAAAGGAATTATACATTCACTGTAACACTATTCATAGATTGTAGGATTGAAAGTTGTTCTCCAACTTTTTATTTCACTTGGGTAGCACTGATGTGTGACTAGGCATCACTCTTTGCTTGTGAAGTCATAAGTGTTATGGACTTTCACTGCCAACATGAAAAGGACCTACAGGGTCACACACATAGGATTTAACCTGGAAGAGGAGTTTTGTCCACATACAATGTTTAGATTGATTACTAAAGAAGTTTGGTAGTTCAATTAAACACTAAATTAATTGATAGCTCAATGTCATAATGTTCAATATGTTAGACACATTGATTGGAGTATCGGATTGATTGAAACTGCAATTGACTGATTCTGCACAATCTGCACTCCCATCCGATCGGCTGAGCTTGGTGAACCGATCGGTTCAGATGGTGAGTCGATCGGGTGATGGACAAGGTGAAACAATCACTTCAACTGTTAAAACGATCAGTTCAACTGGTCCAACCGAGCAAGTTGGGAAAGTAGGATTGGTGAGAAATTTCTTTTCGTTTCACTTACCCAATTTGATTGGAACAAGGATTGGTATTTGGTACCAATTCAAAACAAAAGAGGAAATGTCAATCGGGAACTGACCAGGACCACGAACTGACCAGGACCACAAACCAACCATTTCAGAAGTGAACTGACCATTTCATGGGTCCCAACCGATCGATTGAGGTGTCAACCGACCGGCTCAGGTACCCAACTGACCGTTTCAAAAATGAAATGATCGGTTCAGGTTGTGCAGTTGGTTGTTTTTGTGGAAAATCTTGAACCCTTCTACTCTTGCTTTAGTCCCACATTGCCCGGGATAGAGAACCCTGTCCCATGACCCTCCTATATATAGGGGTATTGAGGGCTTCTTAAAGTACAACTCAGTGCAACCAGTTGCTCTGTAAAGTTGTCGTTCTCTCTGGTTTTGGTAATCGAGAGAGCCCGCACAAGTGCTACCCAATAAGGGAGGCACAACAAGGGAAAGACAACTGCAGAAAGTGACTGGTGGCATGAGAGTGTGTCAGTGACTAGTACGCTGACAGGAGGGTGTGACTCCTTCCAATTCCTTGTGAGACAAGGAGATTGGAGTTCTAGGTGGTTCGTGTTGACTACTTCATAGGCGGGAGATTTCTGCCGCTCAGAGGACAACTGTCAATCCCGACAGTCCCTGTGAGACCAGGAGTCGTCAGTCTCGGTGCAACCAAGAGCTGCACAGACACCGTCCAAGACTGGAGGTGAAGACCGTACAAGCCGCAAGGTATTGTCCCCGAGCAAGCCTCGTGACAAGGTATGATTCCACAAACCATCCTTTCCTATTGTATAGACGTTGATGTGTTTCCTTGTTCTGGGTTTGGGGAGGAGAAAATTTTTGTTTCCGCTATTTTCTCTGCCTCTCCTAAAACCCAATAGTGGTATCAAAGCCACGTCAACTTCTCTATACTATAGGATTATCGATATGATCGATTTTGGTTTGTCACCTTTATTTATTGCATACGATGCGAATAAAATTGGCTTTATGCATGTCCAATCTTAAATCCGCAAATCCCAATATACATATATGATATGTAATATGATTGCACTCGATATGCGTCACCCTTAAATGAGTTTTATGGTGGATTTATAGCTTGGTTATGGCCAATAAACCCTATATGTGTATGGTTGTATGTGGTTGCTTGCATCTCAGTCTACACATTGATTCCCTTTCTCCTATTCATGATGTAACTCGAAATAATTCGAGATTTCTTTCCTACCTTTGCTCCCCTCAAATGTAACTCGAGGTTTCTCTTTTTACAATGTAAAATAGGATAGAATTTTATTTCCTGTTATGTCAAAGAACGGAGGACATCCTGACGACAACTGAGACAATCAGTTCAAGGCGTGAACCGATCGGTTGACATTCGAGATGATCGGTTCAAGGAGTGAACCGATCGGTTGATGACCGGTTCGAGGAGCGATACGAGCAGGTGGTAGCCATGATGAGATGCATGACGACCAGGCGAACCGATTGGTTGAAGGAGCTAACCGATCGGCTGGTGGCACCCAGCCGACCGGCCTGATGGCGAGCCGATTAGTCATGTGATGAGTTGATCAAACCCAGAAAGGCAAAGCATAAATTTCATCTTGTATAGGTTGCAAGTGATGTAGACCTAGATGACTGTGATTTCTCTTGGCTCGAGGAATCACATTAGGATGGCCATAATCATCACTTTTATCGTTTTGCATGTTTTATGTGGGATATAGCATGTATATGATACATACTATGTATTGTGGTGATTGGATATGTATATGTATATAAAACCAAATCCCTCATTAAATATTAATGTTTTAGATGCCTTCCAAATGTGACACACGTGAAAAGCTTGACCAAGTGTGGGCACGCCCAAGCGTGGTGCACCGTCTATCTCGTGGAAGCGTGAAGGATGGATATGTGGGTCTGCCCAAGTAGGGTGCATATTCATCGTGTTGGCTTTGGGTCAGACTTAACAAGGTGACCTAGATAGGATCTAGCACCTTGAGGCATGGAGATGATCATGGCAAGGAGTTGTATATGACATCTTATCAAGAGTTGCATATGATGCAATTGGCAAGAGTTGCCTACCTGAGAGATCTAAGTTGTGGGTGACAGCCCAAGCTGGTCCATGACTTAGAGGATTTCAGGATCTTGCCCACTAGAAGGTTGTACGCTGTAATCTTCTGAATTGATGGTGAGGGCTATCAATTTGAACTAAAATAGTGGGAGAAATAATTAATTAAAGGCCTAATTATATCGTCAACTTTTCAAATCAATCAAATAAGTCAAAAATGAGTTTTTGGACTAAAATTGCATATTTCCTCTTGTAGTAAAAATGACAACAAACAACAATCACTTTTCTTTGCGATCGGTCCTTGAAAAGGACAAATTAAATGGGAATTTTTCCATGACTGGTTAGGGCATTGAGAAGTGTTCTCAATCATAGAGTGAAAGCTCTAAGTCCTAGTTATTCTAGATGAACTTGATCCCACCATATCAATGGCTAAAAGTATGCTTATGGAAGCATACCGAGGAAGACATTGATGAGGAGTGCTTGATGTTGTGAGACAACATGAGACATATGATGTCTCCAAGACACTGTCCTAGTATGTCATGACAGAAGGAGATCCAGTAAGTTATTCACACACTCAATGTGATTGGGTATGTGGAAAACCTGACTAAGAAGGATTCCCTCTGAGCCAAGAGTTGGCTATTGGTATGATACTACAAATGTTGTGAGAATTATACAATTCATGATTAACAACTTTGACAAGCGTTGACAGAGTTGTTGGACATGTTGAGGATAGTAGAGGCAAAGATGAAGAAAGACAAACCATAATCTTTGATATGATCAAAGAAAAGGTAATTCTTAAGGGCAAGGATAAGGGCAAAGCAAAGAAGTGTTCTGATGCTAGCCAGTAATCCAAGACGTCTTCAGCCTCAAGGCACATGGGGAAAGGGTGTATGAGGGATTTCCCTCTATATCTGGAAGAACAAAAGAAGAAGTAGGCGACAGACATCTCTACTTAAAGGTGTCATGAAAGTAAACTTGTAACACTTTTGAGGTATATGATACCAAGATGTAAAGTGTAAAGCACTCAATAAATGGGGCAAGTGTTGCCGCCATAGTAAGGAGTACTTTAGTTTATTTTCAGCCTAAAAGGCATGTAATATAGTTATGAACTGCTATTTCATATTTGCCAATAGATACAAACACTTTATTTTTGCATATTGTATGACAATGATTGCAATCAATAAAGAGATGTTTCAATTTCTAAAGATATGATCTTTGTGGCAATGCCTTGTTTATCTTATGGTATTTGATATGCATAAGATAAAATGATACCTAAAAGTTATAGATAACTCAAACAATCAAATTAGCATCAATCATGATAAATTCATTTCTAGTTTCCATGTGATGGATAAATCTAGACTCTTTTGGTTTGAGAACCAGTAAGAGACATGAATATCTTGGACATGATTAATCAATCTTCACTAAAGGTAGTGGGAGAATGATTATCCTATTAGGTATGATACATGTGATGTATTTACATACCTATTGGAACAAATGCTAATACTTCAAATGGTGTTTAGAGAAATACCAATATGAATATCTTGAAGTGTTCAAGATTATCATAGATGAAGTGCAAATTTGGTAAAGTGTTAATTCTTGATGAGATCAATGAATGAAATACTTGGACCAAATGTTTGAGATCCTTATGAGTGATTATGATAATGTATCATAGTGAACTCATGATTAAGGCATGGTGATGTCTAAATCAAGAAGGAATCATACTCTAAGGAGTTAGAGAATGATTATCAAATAACTGAATTCTTCTTAATAAAAGAATACCCCACACTAATAAAGGACATTAAGAATCACAAGGAGTTGTACGTTCTTATATCCTTGACGGATACACCTTGTTTATCTATGTGATTAGTTGTTCATGTGATGAGTCAACTATCTAGATGAATATGAGGAACCGAATTTTGAGTTATGGTTTATGACCATTACATCCTAAATGACATCCATGTGAACCATAAGGTATGACCTTGATAGTAGCACCCATTGGATGAAATCCATAAGTGCAAATGAATCTTAAGTGTTAAGACACATGGATAACATTTTGAGAAGGATGATGCTTGTTGATTGCAACTTAATGACTAAGACATTTGGCATATGGATACTAAAACCGTATTCCTATGAGGAACAAAACAAGGATGTGTACATGACACAATCTATAAGGTTTGTGAATCCACTAATGCAAATGAAGTCGATAAGTTACAATGGACTAATCAATGTGATTGATTGAGTACAAGCAATTCAGAATTGGAACTTTACTTTGATGATATAGTCAAAGGGTTTGACTGATATGTCAAAGATAAAGAAGGGATCTGTGATTTAGTGGGAGCGTATTCACATTCCAAATGTTGATGTGAAATGGAAATGTTCTAGAATGGAAATCCAAAAGTGGAAATTATCTTTAAGGAAGATAGAGATGTTTCCTATGTGATAGGAATAGAGATCTATAGAGATAGTTCTTGAAAACCTCTTGACCTAAAAAGAGAAAGCATACATTGGCAATCTGTACTGAAGGGTTCAGTATGCACATATTCAGTGGGAGAAAACTTGTCCATGTTACATGGAGTTAGTATCCTAAGGCCAAGTGTCCAATTCTTATGAAGAATGGGAACACTAAGAATAGATATGGATCTATCATGTATGTAATCATCCCATTATTTTGCATGTAGGACATGGCAATATGATGTGCTCATCCTGATAACTCATATGTGGGACATGACGAGTGGATGTCTGTCTACTTCCAGTAAGGGTTACTGGAATACCATGAGAACTTGATAAGTACTTGATAATTACTAGTTCTATGGAGATAAGGAAGAGTTCAATGTAAAGAGTTACATTGATGCGAACTTCCGAAAGGACAGAACATTAATCGCAAAATATATATAGGATATATAAAAGTGAAAGTTTGTTGATAATTGGAAGTGTTCCAATAAAACCATTTAAAAGGAAATGCCGAGTATCTATGTGTTAGAGAACAACAGTGGATACTATATGGATTTGGAAGTTCATGAGATGAACTTATAGATATTCCGCTCATTGATGAAAAGTATGGAATCCTTGATCATGCAATATGGCTAAAGGTTAGCAAAGGAATACTAGATCGCATATTACGAAAACTCCATCTCATACGTTTGACGTACAGTGAAGAGATGAGAGACATGCAGTTAAAAACTAACTTTGGAAAGGCGTTGCCATAACTCACTATGTTCGCACTAGAGCACAATAACATGTGGGACATGTTTGAAGATCACTATGAATATGATTCAAGGGTGATTGGCTCGCAGTGCAAGTGGGAGTCTGTTGGTATGTATGCCCAGAGAGCCAATCATGGGATGATTGGTGGGATACATTAAGATTTATTTGATAAACATCAAAGGCAAGCTTCCAATTCTTTCTGGTTCAGTCATATGAGATAGTTATAGAACAAATTGAATGTCTAGAGAATGACAATACTCAATGACGTATTCTTTCAGGTTAAGGACCTGAATGATGAGATCATACAGATGCTAAGAGTTTATACATTCTCATTATGTCCCTCGTCAGATGTCATTGTGGAAGGTAGATAGAATCTCATTAGTCATGATATAGAGATATCAAACCAAACACATAGGTACTTGTTAGAGAACAAGTGTACCGGATAGACCCACCATGAGTTTGACACATGGAACCATGACATGGTAGTCACAGTCAGTACTCACAGTGATGGTGGTGAGTGTGATTCTTTGACCTGAAATCACTACACTCAACACATGTCGTTGGGCACACTTTGACATCATCAAACGCAGTCCTGAAATATGGGTTGTTATAAAGGTGATGATTGGGTGGCTTTGAAACATGGGGCTTTTGAGGGGTGAGTGATAGAAATGGGATTTGTCCCTTCTGAGGGAGTTTGATATCCATGGCCGCTTGATAAGTAGGATTGAGAAAGGCATGCACACATGTGTGAATCAGTATGTGATATTGATGTCATACATATCTCTTCCAATCTACTCTAAAATCAAGAAAGTGAATGAACGTTGACAGGATGACTGTTCCATTCCTCGAGTTCATTCGGGATATCAGTGACAAAGGAATTATACATTCACTATAACACTATTCACAGATTGTAGGATTGAAAGTTGTTCTCCAACTTTCTATTTCACTTGGGTAGCATTGATGTGTGACTAGGCACCGCTCTTTGCTTGTGAAGTCATAAGTGTTATCGACTTTCACTGCCAATGTGAAAAGGACCTGCAGGGTCACACACATAGGATTTAACCTGGAAGAGGAGTTTTGTCCGCATACAATGTTTGGATTGATTACTAAAGGAGTTTAGTAGTTCAATTAAACACTCAATTAATTGATAGCTCAATGTCATAATGTTTAAGGTGTTGGACACATTGATTGGAGTATCAGATTGATTGAAACTACAATTGACTGATTATGCACAATCTGCACTCCCAACTGATCGGCTCATGTGATGAACCAATCGGCTGAGCTTGGTGAACCGATCGGTTCAGATGGTGAGTCGATCGGCTGATGGACAGGGTGAAACAATCGCTTCAAATGTTGAAACCATCGGTTCAACTGGTCCAACCGAGCAAGTTGGGAAAGTAGGATTGGTGAGAAATTTCTTTTCGTTTCACTTGCCGAATTTTATTGGAACACGGATTGGTATTTGGTACCAATTCGAAACAAAAGAGGAAAAGTCAATTGGGAACTGACCAGGACCACGAACCGACCGGTTCAGAAGTGAACCGACCGTTTCATGGGTCCCAACCGATCGATTGAGGTGTCAACCGACTGGCTCAGGTCCCCAAATGACCGTTTTAGAAATGAAATGATCGGTTCAGGTTGCGTAGTTGGTTGTTTTTGTGGAAAATCTCGAACCCTTTTACTCCTGCTTTAGTGCCACATTGCTCGGGATAGAGAACCCTGTCCCATGACCCTCCTATATATAGGGGTATTGGGGGCTTCTCAAAGTACAACTTAGTGCAACCAGTTGCTCTGTAAAGTTGTCGTTCTCTCTGGTTTTGGTAACCGAGAGCCCGAGCAAGTGCTACCCGATAAGGGAGGCACAATAAGGGAAAGACAACTGTAGAAAGCGACTGGTGGCAGGAGAGTGTGTAAGTGAATAGTACTATGACAGGAGGGTGTGACTCCTTCCAATTCCTTGTGAGACAAGGAGATTGGAGTTCCAGGTGGTCCGTGTGGACTACTTTAGAGGCGGGAGATTTCTGCCGCTCATAGGACAGCTGTCAATCCCGACAGTTTTGGTGAGACCAGGAGTTTTCAGTCCCGGTGCGACCAGGAGCTGCACAGACACCGTCCAAGACCGGAGGTGAAGACCGTGCAAGCCGTGGGATATTGTCGCCGAGCAAGCCTTGGGACAAGATATGATTCCACAAACCATCCTTTCCTATTGTATAGACGTTGACGCGTTTCCTTGTTCTGGGTTTGGGGAGGAGAAAATTTTTGTTTCCGCTGTCTTCTCTGCCTCCCCTAAAACCCAACAGTGGTATCAGAGCCACATCAACTGCTCTATACTATAGGATTATCGATATGATCAATTTTGGTTTGTCTCCTTTATTTATTGCATACGATGCAAATAAAATTGGCTTTATGCATGTCCAATCCTAAATCTGCAAATCCCAATATACATAAATGATATGTAATATGAATGCACTCGATACGTGTCGCCCTTAAACGAGTTTTGTAGTGGATGTATAGCGTGGTTATGGCTAATAAACCCTATATGTGTATGGTTATATGTGGTTGCTTGCATCTCAGTCTGTGCACCGATTCCCTTTCTCCTATTCCTAATGTAACTCGAAATAATTTGAGATTTCTTTCCTACCTTTGCTCCCCTCGAATGTAACTTGAGGTTTCTCTTTTTACAATGTAAAGTAGGATAGAATTTTATTTCCTGTTATGTCAAAGAACGGAGGACATCCTGACGACAACTGAGACGATCGGTTTAAGGTGTGAACTGATCAGTTGACGTTCGAGACGACCAGTTCAAGGAGTGAACCGATCAGTTGATGACCGGTTTGAGGAGTGAGACGAGCGGGTGGCGGCCATGATGAGATGTACGATGACCAGGCAAACCGTAATCAATTTATGACAACCCTATCTAATAGTTGGTGAAGGGAACTATTCTTATAAGTGAAAGGAAAGCCAAAGCATCCCATACCATTTAGATCAACCTGGAGTATATAATTTGGAACATGAAAGCCTCACTATAATTGAATCTCCCTCCACCTAGCCTCTCTAAGTCCAACAACATTATTGAAATCACCAATAACAATGCATTATGTCATTTGCAACAGTAGATTGTAGCTTTTGAAATAATATATCTCCTCATGCAAAAATCAATTTTATTCACAGGAAAAAGAAATATGCATGTGCAATGACCATATAAACACTATTTTGAAATATGAATATGCACTTTACAAAAAGTTTTATGCAAATGAAACTTCACTTTTGATTTATTTTATATAAACATTATAAATAAATAATGTAATACATACATATTTTTCCACTTAATGTTTCCAGTTGTAATACAAAGATGGGCTAGTTACACCTTAGTGGTGGATTGGGTCAAGCAATCCTTTTGTAAGATTAAATGTTCACCAATCATAAGAAATTTTCCAAAAAATAAGTTTGTACAATCAACTTGTATATCATATACCTCTTATATGTGTAATTTATTGACTTCAAACTATTTTTTCAGTAGTTAACTTTTACTAGAAATTTTTCATGCTACACTAACCTCATTATAATTGAAAAAGAAGAATTGAAGACAAAATTGATGTTTGGTTTGAAATGAAGATTTTTTTACAAAAATCTCTGAACTGATAAAAGTGGGTGAAACTTGATGGGTTAAATATGTGATTGGTTTTGGAAACTCTGAGAAAAATGATAAATGTGAAATTTTTTGGAATGTAGAATTGACTTTGTCATTATCTAGAGAATTAGCATTAATCATGAACTCTATCGAGAGAAAAAAGATGTCTCAACACACAACTATTGATTGTTCCCTACTACTTGAAGGTCAAAATTGAGTTGTTTGATTCAGGCCTTGTGCTCGAGCTCCATAGGTAGGCGACCAGATTTCCTATAGATGTAGTACACATGGGAGTCTTGTACACAACTCTGTAGGCCTATAGTGTGTCTTTAAGCTTGTGACCCCAATCCTTCCTTGTTTTTCCAACTATCTTCCCTAGGATGGCTTTGATTTGATGATTGGTGACTTCAAACTGGCCAATTGTTTTTGGGTGGTATGGAGTAGACACACAATTGGGAGACACTGTACTATAGGTTTTTCAACTGACTTTGAAACATAATTGACAACAACTAGTATGTAGGAGAAGCCATAAGATGAGGGGAATGGAATCATGTAGTCCACATGCCAATCATAAAATATCTCCACTTCCTACCAAGATTGAAGAGACATCTCAACTCTTTTGAAAATAATCTCAGAGCTCTATCATTGGTATATCATGAACGTTTTTGAAGATTGAGGGCCATAAGAACACATATGTGAAAAACCTCAGAGACTATCTTGTTGGGTCTTATATGACCTCCAACTAGGATGATAGGAACTTAACCTACATAGATCCACCAAAGTAGAATGCCTGAACAAAAATGGAATAAACAAGGCTCACCCCAATATTAATGGGGATGTCAGACATGGAATTTTTCTTTGCATTTCTAGTGTACTCTAGATGAATAACTCTAGTAGTTAAGTATTTCAAAAATTCGACATACCATTGGGGGATCATGGTTATTTTCATTAACTGGTTGTTTGGAAGGAAATCATGAATTGGGACATGGTCATTGTCTTGGATATAGATGACATGATAAAAATGATGTTTTTAGTCTCCTTTTTATCCTTTATTTCTATATCAAACTTTTGCATTATAAATATCCATATGATTATCCTGGGCTTCATGTCCTTGTTTGAAATTAAGTAACTTGATAGTAGTGTGCTTAGTTTAGACCACCACTTCTGAGGCCTCTAGATAGGAGCAGATTTTTTGAAGACGTAGATAATGGTGAGGATCTCATTTTCAATGGTTTCATAATGCCTCTATACATCATCCTACATCTTGTTGAAATAATAGATGGCATGATTCTTTTTATCTGCATGCTGCTATAAGGTTACACATATGACATAGTCTCTAAAATCATAGATGATCTCCAGAGGGAGAGATCAATTTAGGGAACAAATGATGGGGTTAGAAATGGAGCTTCTTTTAGACAAGTGAATATCTTCATATAGCCATAATCAAGTATGAATTCAACAATTTTTGAAGCAAATTAATGAGGTGCTCGGCAATTTAGCTAAAGTCATGAATGATACTCTAGTAGAATCCAATTTATCCTATGTTGGATGGGCTAGTTTGGAAATCTTTTCTATCTTTTTCTTTCCGACCTTGATGCCTTAAGGACCTAAAACAATGCCCTCCTTCACCATGAAGTTGAAATTTTGCCAATTAAGCACCATATGTGCTTCTTTACAACATTATTATACCAAGGAGATATGATGTAGGCATACATCAAACAAATATTCATAGATAAATAATATGATCTCAGTAAGGACCATAAAGATGCACAAATACATCACTTGAATGTTGTTGATGCATTACATAGTTAGAAGGGAAAATGACAAAAAGCATACCTGCCAAAAGGACATGTGAAGGTACTCTTTTATTGATTGTTGGGGTGGATGGGGTCTTTGTAGAAACCAAAGTACTCACCTAGGTAGTAGAAAAATTCCTATTTCTAGTCTCTCTAGGACATGAACAATGAATGAAAATAGGAAATGATCCTTATATCTTTATTGATCTTCTAATAGTCTGTGCTGATAGGTCACCCTTTTACAGTGAGGGTGGGTTTCAGTTCATTTTTTCATCAAGGATGATTGTCGTGCAACCTATTTTGAAAACCAAAGACATGTGATTACACATTATGGTTAGATATGGGATAGATGATCCCTAACAGTAGTAGATTTATTGCTTCCTTGCATATGACCTCCTTCAAAATTAGGTCAACTTATGTTGGGGTTTAATGGAGGGCTTGTAGTCATCATCATATTAATTATGTGCATATAGAGGGCTTATCTAAATCCTACAAGGTCTATCATTTTGTATCCTAGAGTTTATTATCTCTTCCCCAATTTGGTTAACAATATGTAGTCTTGATATATAGTGAGATTTGATTGATGATGACTGGAAAAATAGACACACTTTAACAGTCCAGGAAGAGGATTCATATATGGGGAATTTGATGCTTTGACTTCCTTTTTAATGATAGAAATGCCTTATAGTTCTTCAAATTTGAATTTAGGTCCCTCCTCTCTATTGTCTAAGTGAGGTAAGAGTTTCTCCACTTGTTTATCTTCAATTCATAAGCTGTAGGATATATGAGCACTTTCTTTAGAGGGTGTTACGAGGTGGACACATCTTACTAAATCTGTATCATTTTGTCAATACCATGTAGGACGAACACCTCCTCTGGGATACTGGGCCCTTTGAGACTCTCCAACACCCTAAAGTTTAGCATATCTATCCCAATCCTTAATGTTAGAGTGCTAGATTCAACATCAGTGATGGCTCTCGAAGTTCTAAGGAATAGACATCCAAATATGAGAGGACACCAGATTCCTCCTTGATGTCCATTATGTCAAAATGATATGGTAAATACAATCTTATGGCCACTTTCACATACACATTTTTGATAATGCCCACTGAATTAGTTATATAAGAGTTAGCTAGATGTATCATGATGTCGGTGGGAAGGATGTCGATGAATTCTACCATTATGTAGAGACTATTGGCCATGATGGAAATGCTCGCCTCTAAGTTTTTGAATCCTCTCTAGAATGTAGAATCTCCAATTAAGCATGTGATCTTAAAGGATTATGTATCCTTGAGTTTATATGGCATTTTGTTTTGGATAATGTCATACATTGTCTTTACTAGATTCATGGTATCATACGACTATGTTGTGCACGTTTGAGTGAGGATAGCTATGAAAAATTTGGAATAAGAGGGTATATTTCCCAAAGCATCAAGTAAGGATATGTCAATGTGTTACTTCTTCATTGCCTCCTTGAACATTGCAAACTCATGTCCAAGTAGGTTTGAGCTAGTTTAATGTAACAGAGTGGTCACATGTTGTAAACCTAAATTACTTGGATAATAATATTGGGTGTATCTTCTAGAGCCTTCTCTAGATTGGCCATACTACTAAGTTCTACAATTTCACTCACTTGAATAGTAGGTACACCCCAAGGTGATTTATGATCGTTGTGATAATCAAGAATCAACCAATTAGTGACTGGGACTATTGGTTTCCACAATACACACCTTGAATGAGTGGCCATTTATTTTAATTGTTCCTGGTGTCACAATTATTTTCAAGCTAACCCGCGAACCTATTGGACGACAAATGGAGAAAATGATTTATGCTAATTGGATGTCAATAGCTTTGTTACATGCTTGCTCACTTTTAAACATCCTCTCAATAGTATGAAGGTGACCTTCATCATTGGAGATTATAGGGATCTAATGATTATTTTTCCCTTGAATTTGCTATCCTGAATTATAATTGTTTCCATTATTAATGTTGTTGCAATATTGTCCCTAGTTGAAGTTTCCTGGAGGAAGTTTTGATTTAGTTGAAAATTTGGAGGAACCCAGAATTGGCTCTAAATATGTCCCTACTAGAACTGACGATCATTTTAAGCCCCATATGGGTTCCTATATTGAAATGCTTGATGTTTCTTTTGGTTGATTGGCATGGTAATATCCATGAAATGGGATATATTTGAGAGCGTTGACTTCTTCATTTGGGTTGCTATCGAATTGCAGTCTAGATTTATTTGAGAGCATTGACTTCTTCAATTGGATTGCTATCAAATTGCAGTCTATGTAGTTTCATGGTGTCTTGGTAGAGGTGATTATACTCTAGGCTGGTGTGCCTCTCTCCACTACAGTCCTAACAGACCTCCTAGCTTTCTCTAACTTGTTGACAGGATGTAACCCTATGCCCTTATTATTGTTAGGAAGATTGAAGGTTGCCTTATTTTAAAGAGAGTTGCTTTAAGGATTCTATAATTTCCTTCATCTTTGATTTATCATTTCTCATGAAAACCTTTAGAACTTATCTCTATCCTAATGTACCACAATTTATCTTGATTTTTATCTCCTAGGCTCATGATGTTTCACACGTTGTTGAAAATTTGTCATATAAAGTTTCATCCTGATGCAACATTAGGGAACTTATTAATATCACCATCAATTGTATTATAGAAGCTTTCATTTATTGCACATAATAAATTCCATGACGAAGGCATCAATGTCAAAGCTCATTGAATTGTTTGCAAGCTTGAAAGAGTGATTCACTTGGGAGATGCGTCAATTCAATGATGTGACCTATCATTTTTTAAATGAGTGAGGGTGGGAAGAACTTATCTAAAAACTTGTTTGGAAGTTCTTTGTAAGTGTTGATGCTACTGGACTCTAGGGATTTGTAAAACATGCCAAATTTGTATGTACGAGAGTAGAAAAATAGAGAAATCTTGATAACTTCATCCCACACACCTGCCTATTTTCTCAATACACAAAGACCAATGAACCTATATAGATGATCTCATGAGTCCTTGCCTAGTCTCTCTGCAAAAATGTTGTTTTGCTTCATTTGGTGCTAAAATAGCTAGTTTAACAAGAGGGCCGTGAACATATATAGCTTTATGAATAGAGAATTCTAGTAGATCCCTTTGCCTCTATGCTTTCCTAAATGCATGTGTTTATACCTACACAACTGATCTAGCTTCTAGCATGAGCCTTTCTCTCTATGCTTCGAGCACTTCCTGCACCATGTAGTACATCTCTTCTTCTAGAATCCTTGCTCTATTTTCATAGAGAAACCTATAGTAGGTATGTTCAGTCTTAATGTCAATGTCTAGTATGGAATCAACACTAGAGGTGCGTCACATGCACTGGATATGTCACCAGAGAATGGTAGAAAACCACAAGTAAGATGGACGGTGGAGTTGTTTTTAAGAAAATTTGTAATATTGTTAATGGTATAACAAAATCCTAACTGATCCTGGTTTATCAAATTAAAAAGAAAATTCCCTTGTCCCTGGAAACAGTTATAAAAATTTGATGCACATATTGACGTACCCTTAAATTCCCTAGGAACAATATACTGGTTTAAACACATATTAATAGTATGACAAACAATACTCACAAGAAGATGGATCTTCATGTACTATAGTTAGGATCAAACCCAAAGGACAAAAACTAAATGATCAACTAATCAGACTGAGTATTTATTACAAAAGTTGATTGTTGGTTGATTGACTAAATTCCAAGAATAAAAATGCTAGATTATTGTTCAAATTATCAAATGGATGGTAAAACTAGTGTGAGTGGGTTCCACCATGGCTACTTATTGTATGCTCCTCACTACATCACAAACTAGCATAAACAAATAAATGCTAATAGTGGGTATGTCTAATCCTTTGAGAAGGATGATTTAATCATGGCATATATAAACTATGCTCGTTGTCATGTTATCTAGAGGCCAGATGCCCATCAAATCCAAAAAACCTATCTGAAGTTCTATCAAGATTTTAAGATGAATAAACCTATATTCTAGATCCTGGGATTGCAATCCAGTCATCTAAAATTTGAGAAACATACAAAATTTCTAATCAAACAAGATTATAATAATTAAATGATTGATTTAAAATATATCAAGGTTCATACATGATTAGATGCAAGTAAAAGAACAAAAATAGTTAGTGGGGCTACTCTTAGCACCCTACTGTGGGGACTACTTGCTCTTCATGGAAATAAAAAATCAACAAGGGAAGAAAGATAGAAATCCATCTTCAAGGTAGAATTTGGAGGAGTACCCAAATTCATAGGTTGGACTTACAAGAATCTTTCTCCTTTTGGTGCTTTGGTGTGTCCTTGTGAGGAGAAAAATAGTACGATAGTTTATGGATGGTAGAACTTCTCACCCTAGCCTCAGTAAGGGTCTAAGCCTTGAAGGTTTGGTAGAAGTAGGGGGTAGCTTCACTTTTCTCTCTTAAGTTCACGTCAGGATAGTAGTAACATGGAGATGGAGGTTGATGGGTTGCGTTGATGGACTTCTTGGATGCTTGAGACTATAATATAGTAGATTTTTAATGTTGAGCCCAAAAAGGAGAGATACCTCACAAGGAGGCGATGATCTTATATCTATAGGAGGAGTTGATGAAGGAAAAGTGTCACCTGGGTTGCGGAAAATCTCCAACAATCAATCTATGGTGGGATACCGATTCGGTATAATTGGGTTAATTTCTCTAAGGTCAATCATGTCACGATCATTTGATAAGTGAGGTATTGATGGCAGACAGGATGATGAGGGCTATCTTTGGTGAGGGTGTTGATGGTTGTGAGGGTTGATGGGTCATGGTACATGTAGACGGGAAGACATAAAGGTCAATTCATAGACATCAATGGGTTCCCTCAATGTCTAAGGACCTCAGTGGATTCATAGCTTTGTTGGCTTAGGACCTTGATGAGTTGAGGGCCTTCATGGTCGAGGAACTCATGAATCGACTATATGCATCACAAGTAGAGGATTGGCATGTGACATAGGGGTTGTACTAGATCCTTCATGGTCCATTGATCGACACGATGTCATGGTTGATTTCTCTCTTGCTTGTCAAATTTTGACCACCATCCTACATTGGTATGTAGGGTGCAATGCTCGAGCCTTTTAAGAAAATAAACAAATTACACCAAAACCCCTAACAAATTAAGAGAAAACTAAAGAAAACTAATGGAACATAATTCACATGTAAAATGATAAAGGCAAATGCAAAATAGCTAAAAGTGTGACAATAACTAGGATGAATACGCACACACTAGATTCCTACATTTCATATTAAATTTATTGTTGTTTTCATTATATTCTACCTTCTTGGATGAGGTTATGGATGTTATATGGTGGAAAACTTGCTCATACATAAAAATATCTCCCTTCCTCTTCTTTGTCCTAGTTGGAGATATAGCTGACTCAGGTGGATGTTGCACAACTAATTATCACAAATTTGTCTTCTAGTTAGCTGTGCTTTTATAGTAACAATAATCATTATTGTATATAATGTAATTCATTTGTCACTAATTTAGGATATAATTGCTTGTGTGTAATATTTTTGAATTATTTTTGAATCTATTTTGTCATAAGGTTTCAAGGTATTAATTACAACATTATTTAGTTACATAAATCAAAGTAATGTTCTGGAAAGGTGCTATATCAACTTTTTTTGTTGATATTATTGACTAAAAGACTCTAAACATAGAATAAAGATTGACTACATTTGATGCGTTGACATTTGTGTTGTTGGTATCAACCCCAAAAGAATTCTCTACAGGAGAAGGACAAAATTGAGAACTGAAACTAATGGATGCATATCAACCCTAGTATTAGTTAATGCATCACCCATCCTAGTTGATATATCAATCCGACACAATAATTACATTTGAGATTGAACTATTTGCATCCAACGACTAATATATTGTATTGGAAAAATAGATCACTTAAGACCTAATTTTAGGGTCTAAGTGTTGGATATTGTTCTAAGAATGGATTTCCAAAGAGAGGATGATGATTGGTGAAGAAAGTGCTTCATATAACATGTACATCATAGGAAAAATCAACCAGTGCAAACCGCTTAGAAACATCTCCAACCTACTTTCTAGAGTCTTCTAAATAATTCCTCTTTCTCATATCTATTATTCTAAGTTTCATTATTTCTCTCTACTGTATTAAGAACACCATGATCATGAGGAAGTAATCCTCTATTCCTTTAAAATAGGGTGCAATCCGTCGTGATGTTGTTGTTATACTCATGATTTATATTAGATGAATCATATCTCAATCCTTAGAATGAATGATCTTTATTGTGCCAATTATGCTTGATCACTGTAATTAGTTTAATAAATAGGGCCTTGTGATTGGTCTACACATATGCTATGAATTTTATGCATAGACATAGGCCATAAGAACACAACAATAGTCTCATCCTTATGAAGCTTCATTGTAGTAGATCTGGACTTTTTGGGTTTTAGCTAAGTTGAACACACCACATAAGAGGTTTTTTCCAGTTAGGTACGTGGTTATGATCCAAAAGGACATATCACATATAATGCAACATTATTCCAAATTACAATTTTTGTATGATAATATATTGATTTAGCTAGAAATGATTTATTGTCATAGTGAGTCTAGGAACATGCAATTCTTGTTGGTATGTGTGCCCAGAGAGCCAATCATATGATGATTGTAATGGGTCATCATATACTTGACTTGATAATGATAAAAGTCATTTTGTTTATTGTGTTTGTCTCAATCATGAGATGATGATACAAACATAGTAGATGTCTAAATTATGATGTTACTCGATGACATATATATTCATGTTGAGGACCTGAACAATGAGATCCTATGTATGATAAGAGTACATACATTATTGTTATGTCCCTAGTCAGATATTACTATGGAAGAAAAATAGATAACAATAATACATAAGACTAGAGTGTGTGTTGATTGATGAGAGAATCTCATCAGTCATGGTATGTGATATAAACCAAACACAGAGGTACCTATTAGAGAACAATGTCCAAATAGATCTACATTGAGAGTGATAAATGGAGACCATGGAATGGTAGTTAGGATCAACTCTCATAGTGATAGTGGTGATTGTAGTTCTTAGGCCTGAAATCACTACACTGATCACATGTCATTCGATGTATTTTGACATAGTCTAATGTGACGTTGAATAAGGGTTTCCATAAAGGTGATGCTCTAGTATGTTATGACACTTGGAAATTGAGTGTGATGATATAGATGGCATTTGTCCTTCCTATAGGAGATTGATATCCCAGACACTTGATAAGCAAGACAGAGAAATGTATGGCCATACTCATGTGACTCAATATGTGATATGTGAGCTCACATGCATCTCATGTAGTCTGCTCTAGTTCTACGAACATGGACTAAATGTTGAAGAGGATGTCCATGCCTCGAGTTCAATCTAGATATCAGAGATAATAAAACTATACAATCATAGTAAAACTAATCACAGACTATAGATTGAATTTGTTCTCCAACTTTCCAATTGCTTGGGTAGCAATGATGTGCTTCTAGATATCGCTCATTGATTGTGATGTCATGAATTGGTTATGGACATTCACTACCAAAATAACTTGGGTTCTATAGGGACACACACATAGGATGCACCTGGATATCGCTCATTGATTGTGATGTCATGAATTGGTTATGGACATTCACTACCAACATAACTTGGGACCTATAGGGAGACACACATAGGACACACCTGGAATATGAGTTTACTCATGAATAAGGTATAACTTGATTACTAAAGTGTTTAGATATTAAATTTAAACATGATTGGTTGTACAATGGCTAAAATGGAAAATGAAGCAACCATTTCAAAATTCAAACAACTGTTTTACAAAACGAAACGACCATTTCAAATGTGAAATGACCGTTTCAGAAAATGACACGACCATTTCAAAAGTGGAACAACCATTTTAGAAAATCAAAACAACCATTTAAAAATGAATCAACCATTTCAGATTGTAAATCACCTAGTTCGATGATCAATATGATTGGATCAAGGATTGATGCTGAAGTCATGTCATGCATTAATTGAATATTAAAAGACAATGTGATTGAAAATAGGAAAACTAGTGAACTGAAAAGTTCAAGTGTTGAACCGATGCTTTTACAAGTGAAATAATTAGTTCATGTATGAACCGATCATTTGATGGATCACAACTTCTAGAAAATTCATGAGAATCCATCTCTTTGACTCCCAGTTGATCTGGAAACCTTGACCATGTCCCTCCTATTAATAGAGGGGTATTCAAGGCTTTCAGAAGAGACAAAATTACTCTCTGACAAGTGTTGTCCTCACTAGTAACTAGAGAGCCAGAGTAAGTTATACCCATGAAAGGGAGGGATAATAAGGGAGAGACAACACGAGGTAGTGAATCAAACCTGACAGGTTCATGTATGAAGGGACAACTCCTTCCTATTGGCTCTAGTAGCACACCGTGGAGTTCGATGGTCCCCATAGACTATATAGAGGTAAGGAGGCATTTTCCACCCGCTAGGAGGATGCTATCAACCACCATCCATGGTGTTGCATCGCGAGGCTATTTCTAACGACTGCTTGAGTGCTGATTGAAGAAGTGTAAGGATAGTCGCTAGACTTGCTCCAGGACAAAGTATATGCCTTGAAACCTTTCCTTCCCAATTCATAATTATTGATGCGATCAACTATATAAGGGTAATATGGCGGTAAATGTTTTAATTCTGCTTCCATTTTTGATGTCATATTTCCCAAGGGCGATATCAGAGCCACGTCAATTTACTATGTCTTAGGATTTAATCATTATGATCAAATTTTGGTTCTATCATTTATTTATTACATGCGATGAAAATATTTAAATAATTAATGTTTATATCCAATTAAATACCATATATGGTACTTATATATATGATATGATATATATGCAATTTATACACGTTGTCCAAAATTCGTTTGATGTTGGATGTTAGCATGGTTATGGCCAATAACCCTAGATATTTGTGCATAATTGGTGGTTATTATTCCTATTTTATATATCAATTTACATACCGAGCCTCTCTCTCCTTTTATTAATGTAAGAGTATTAATTCTTTCCTTCCTATGATCTCCTAGAATGTAATTTGAGGTTTTCCTCTTACAATGTGATATATTAAATATTATTAGGATAGTTTCTTTCATATTATAGCAAATAAAATGTTGTACTCCAGACAAACTATCCGATTCAAAAAATGAACCAATTTACTAGAGGACCAAGAAGGCCACATGACAAGATGAGACAACTAATTGGCTGGTGGCTCAAAAAATTGAATGGAGGAGTCCAGACGTCACTCAGATTGAAGATCAACTCATGGATATGAGAGACCAACTAATAGACCAGGAGGCCAACCAATCGGTTCAAGAGTTGAGTCGATCACCCAGACTGGTTCCAGCACATATCTTTATGAACAACAAGTTGCTACATATCATGTGGACCTGAGGTGGTAGTAATTCCTTGTGGCTCCATAGAATTACATTAGTATGGTCATAACCATCACTCATGTTTTATAGTTGTATGTTGCAATTGTGGATATAGTATGTATATGACACATACAAGTATGTGGTGACTGGATTTATATATATATGTATTTATAAAAATATAAAATCCATTAATCAAATATTAAGTCTTAGATGCTTTCCATAAACAACACATGAAAAGTTTCATCGACTAAGTGTGGGAACACCAAGTTTACTATGTTGTCCATCTCATGGAAGTGTGATGGTAGTTATGTGGGCCTACCCAGCAGGGTGCAAAACTATCATGTTGGATTTTGGGTTAGACTTAACTAGTGATCTTAATGAGATTAAGTGCCTAGAAGCATGCAAATGACTATGACCAAGAGTTGTGCATACCATCTATCTATGAATTGCATAAGATGCAATTGGAAAAATGTTGCCTACATTAATAATTAGTTATGGACACTGGCATTGGTAGGATAATAACTCAATTGTTTTGGGTCTTGGATCACTAGAAGGTTGTACGTTGCAATCTTCCAAATTGATATGTGAGGGCTATCAATTTGAATAAAATAGTAGGGGCGATAATTAATTAAAGTCCTAATTAATATCATCAATATCATCAAATCAATTAAAAAATATTTTGACATAATTGCAAATGTCTTTTGTAGAATATAATGCCAAACATAAACACATTTTATTTTTGATTGGTCCTTAAGAAGGACAAGCTAAACAAGAACAACTTCTGTGACTGGTTCTAGACGTTGAGAATCATTCTCACTCAAGAGCACAAGCTCTATATCCTGGAGACATCAAAGCCAAATGAACTCACTCCCACCACACCTAAGGCTGACAAAGATGCTTAGAAGAAGCACTCTAAAGATGTCTTGGATGTCAAGTGCTTGATGTTGTGCTGAATCAACTACGAGTTAAAGAGACAACATGAGAATATGCATGTTGTTGAGATGGTAACACATCTTAAGAATATGTACCAAGATCAGAAAAGATAACAAAGATATGATGTCTCAAAGGTATTGTTCAAGTACAACATGACTGAGGGAGATCCAATAGGTCCCCATACACTCAAGTTGATTGAGTATGTGGAGAACCTTGCTAGATTGGGATTTCCCTTAGGCCAAGAGTTGGCCACAAACGTGATTCTGTAGTCCTGCCAAAATCATACATCTGATTTGTCATGAACTACAACATGAATGATTTTGACAAGCCATTGTCAAAATTCCTTAGCATGTTGAGGAGAGCTAAAGCACAGATGAAGAAGGACGGACCCAAATTTGTGATGTTGATAATAGAGGGAAGTACAAGGACAAAAGAAAAGCTAAGAAGACTTCTACAACTAGCTAGAAACCAAAGTCTTCTGCATTAAAGGCTAAAGGAGTGAACAAGGAAGGAAAGTTCCAACACTCTCACTAGCATGTACATTGGAAAAAGGAACTTCCCTCTATACATAGAGAAACTCATGAAGAAGAAGGAGATAGAGATCTCACTTCAGGACCCGAGAAGAAGTGAGCTAGAACTGTGTGGAGCAAGAGTTGTTTCCACCACAGTTGGAATCTGTCAGTTAGCCTGATTGGCATGTAGTAGAAATGGTGAATTACTATTATGTATCTGCCATTGATGAAAAACCTCACGTATCTTGTATGGACACAAATATTATGAATAAATTAATGTTTCCTTTTAAAAGATAAGATCTTGTATGGCAATGCCCTATGTCTCATAGTCTATACTTGATAGTTCTAAAGACAAATATATATAACATATGACTGAATGACTCAATGACTCAAACAATGAATACCTATAGCATTGTATTCTAGAACACATAAATTAGAAATGAATATCTACAAACCATAATGATGGTTGTCTAGAATATTTTAGTTAATGAACCAATAGAGGCATGCAAGTCTTATTTATTGGGTAATATGACAAAAACATCTTTCACTATAAATAGTGGGAGAGAAAGTATTATATTAGGCCTCATACATACTGATGCATGTAGACCTTTTAGAATAAATGATAAAGGAGGTTACTAGTACCTCATTATATTTCTTGATAATTTTAGTAGATATGATAGAATGTATTTAATGAAATACAGGTCTAAATATCTTGAAGTGTTCAAGGAGATCATGAATGAAGTACATAACCAACTTGGTAAAAGTATTAAGACACTTTCATATGATCGAGGTTGAAATATTTAAACCAAGAGTTGTGTACCTTTTGGAGATACTGTGATAATGTATCATGATGAAATCCACCCAGAACATAACAATGCATCAAAAAGAGGGAATCACACCTTGTTACTCATGGTGCGATCATCAATAAATCTAGCTGATTTTCCAATTTCCTTTTTGGTACATGCTTTACACTAAAACAATATACCATTTAAAGTGGCACTGTAACGCCCCTCCAATCACATATAGGACAGCGGAAGCAAACCCGATGTTGTCCATAACATGGGTAGCTCAGCTCAGAGGAACGTCACAAAACACGATACTCAAAACCAATAAGATAAATGAAACACCATGCATTAACTCAAAACATAGATCAATACATTGTTCATGGAAGGAAAGACATAACTATCTCAACCGATATCAAAACCTATTACATGTAGGCTAAGCAAAACTAAAGCATAAACGATCTTATCTTGATCTCAAGTCTAACACATGTAAGCTAAGAAAATCTAAAACATGGAAAGATAAACTAGACTAGAGGATCTACTGGGTGGTAGATGGCACCCCACCAAGCTAAGGTCTTCCTTGAGTCAGCTACCCTTGATTGCTCACGTCAGTTCCCTCTTGCTCCTTGATCTAGGGACATCTTGTCCCACGACCATGTGAAAGAAAGCATCAACATAAGTAAGCGGCATTATGCATGTTATAAGAACTGAAAATAAACATATACTTGAACTTGGAATAAACTTGACATAACTTGGCATTACGAATTCTCATTACACATTAATATTCATTACATCAATGAATTAAGAACAATATTATATGCATTATCTCCTCACTGCCCACATGGGGCACATCATGCTCGGAAAGCCCATCATTTCTAGGAAGCCCATAACGACCATAGAGGTCCATCATTTCGAGAAACATATAATATGTTACTTAATTCTCTTAACTTAACATTAACATTAGCATCATTGTTCTTATCTTGTCATCAATGTAAATTGTCCTCATCCAATAATTGCACCAAAGTGCTCATCAGGCCGGTTAAGGCTCATCTTAGTTGCACCAAAGTACTCATCAATGTCATAAAGACAAAATAACATAAGGAGGAACAATTCACAACTTAAGTGCATTATCTTAATCATCATGGGATTTCTCCCTCTTAATCTTGACATAAACATTACATGATTTTCACGATTCTTTATTCAATTGCTTAATCATTGCATAAGCATAGCATTAAACTAATTAACATCAGTGATAAACATATGAATTTATGGACATAACAACAAGCATATAATCAAAGGCATAATCATTATCTTGATTCCATTTACTATCATGAAATTCTAAAGCAAAATCTTAAATCATACATAGCAAGCAACTCATTCAAAATACATATGCATAATGACATGGCCCACTTACCTTATTGGAGCAAAACCTAATCTTAGTCTCCCTGATCCTGAGTCAAGTCCTAGGTTCCTGAAATTAGCATGGTTTATATTAATTATCATCTTAATTATATCATAAACCCTAATCGTCTCAAACCTGAAACTTCGTGAAAACCAAACCAAAACATGTCTCAGAACCCTGACCATTAGATAGATATCAAAAAATTGAGCAAAAACCATATATAACTTGTCCTTATACCATCTACCAATTAAACGTTATGAATTTTCATGCATCGGCCAATCAGAAATCCAGGAAATATATTCATGAAAACAAAATCGATTTAATGAGACTAAGATGACCGAGAAATCCATAGCAAGCGTTACATCCGATTAAACATACGGGGGCAAAGTAGTAAAACTCACACCTCAATCAAAGGCACTACCGCTTGATTAAAATAAAAGCAAAAGTCCTAAAATGCCCTAAGTATGGGTGACATAGTGAACAAGATCCAGAGGGCAGAAAAGGGAAAGTTGCACATTGCTTCTTCGATGCTTGGTCATGGCGTGACCAAGCTTCCCTGAAGCAGCAAGTCGCCTTCCCAACTGGCGATCAGAGCCCACACTCACCAAAAGATCACCCCCTGAGAAACTTGAGGCTTCTCCGAACTTATCAAGCCAGGGGTCATGACCTGCGGTGCCCGGAGCACCCTGGTCCCAGTCGTAGACCGTGAAACCAGAGCAGCAACGCCGGGTTTACAACCACTGGGAAATAAGGCGTAAGCAAGCCAAAAGAATCGGAGAAACCAATCTAGGGAGGAAAGCGAAGTCAAAGGGGCCATTTCCTTGGCCGAAGACACACTAAGGAGTCGGGGCGGCAAGCGTCGACGAGGTGCTCCAACATGGTCTATAGGACCCGACGGTTGGGGAAAGCTCAGTGAACAAAGGTTATGCGGGAACGTCTACCGGGGGTCAAGGAAGCTCACCGAGGCTGCAATCGAACGATGGTGGCTGGAGTGGTCGGGGTGAGGTGCAGGTCACCGAAGACTATAAACTGAGTAGGCAGCGGCGTCTTGGAGGGCAGGAGATGAAATTAATCGGAGAGGGGGGTCTCTCTAGGGCTTGCGACCATTTTCGGCCCCTCTTATATAGATTTGGGCATCGAGAAGCCCTCCTGTAAACCTGGGGCGGCAAAGAGAGTCCGAGCTCGATTGGGCATTTCTCAATAGGGCACCAAAACGTGTCGAACCAGTGATCAATGGGACCATGGCTTGCTCCTGGTTCCATTGGCGAAGAAAACAATGAAAACCATGGTCTGTGGAGGGAGAACCGAGCCGGAGAGGATCGCGCCAGAGACCTGCTGCTCTCGGTCTCCTACCCGAGGTAGGAGACGGATCCAACACCCTCAGATCGTCATCCGACGGCCCGGACAGATGGCAAAAATTAAGTGAAGTGCGTGACAGTGAACTATAGGCGAAATAAAGGAAATATTCGTGTGATATTCAAAATAATGAGAAACCATATGAAATCGACCTTGATTAAATCGATTTATGTCACATATAGGGCCTAAACCATACAGAAACTCTCTAAATTCATTAGAAGGGTCAAAAGAAGTCTGATTAGGCTCAAATTTTGACCATAAGCTAATTAGAGGGTCTAGAATCTCTCTATCCAATTGGATTTTCATTTTGCTGCTCTTTCATTCATCAATTTCAAGTAGGTTTCTAATTTAATACATGCATTATATAAATGTGACATTAATAGAATTATCATTTATTAAATGGGCTATATGAGACAAAGCTAGGTTTATGAGATTATTTCATCATACACCGGACTAAGAGGTCCCATAAAATTCTAGTTTTTTTGGTAAAAACTTAAACTTGAAAACTAGGGTTTCACATTAAGGTACATTAATAGATGTAGGATTTTGATGATGTTACAATTCTACCCACCTTAAATAAGTTTCGTCCTCGAAATTTTCTCATGCTACCCACCTTAGGGTTACACTAATCATCTTAAAGTCACATTCTCATGGTAGAACACTATCTTGGCCTCCAAGTGGGTGTATTACTCATGATTCTATTTAACATCCTCATTTACATCTCCGAACTCTTCTCTAGGGTTTCAAAATTTACCATGGATCTTACTTGCTTATCTATGTCAAATATCTACTCCCCCTACGCATGCTTGGTCTTACTATGTGTCTTGACTAGGTTTAGGTAACTATATGTCTTAAAATTTTAGTGCAAACTCTTCTTTTATTAGTCACCTTTGGATACATGTCGGCCGGTCATACATTCAAAGCTGACTTATCTTATCACACTTATCTTAGTACCTCCCCCATGCAAATGTCCCATACCACATGCAATTGGAAGGACAAGATAAGCATGATTATGCATTTAACATCCTCTCTACAAAACCCCATGAGCCTGTGTCCCATACCACAGACACGCGAGAAAAAGAGAGAGTATGCTATATACAATTCAAGAGTTAACATAAAAATCCAAAACATTTAGGCACATAACCCTAATCATTATCTTAACTTATGTCTTACATCTAGACCTCTACTTTGGTTTTCCATATCTCATAACATCATAACTTATCATTCAAAGCTCAAGACTAACACATATATGATCCAAGGATAAAGTCAAAATCTAAATGTGACAATCTAAACCATACCTTGATCACTTTCCTCCTCCATGTCCATAGAAAACACTCTGGCCTGTCTCTTAGGGGCTGGGTTCTGGTTTCTTGCTTCCTTCCTTTGTATCTTAGGGCAGTCAGGCTTTATGTGTTCAGGTTCTCCACAGTAGTAGCATAAACCAGTACCAAACCTACACGGCCCTCCATGGACCCTCTTGCAAGTCGGGCACTGTGCTTTCTCTGGGGAAGCAGGGGCTTCAACCTCAGGATCCTTCCTCTTATTGTTGGGAGATTGATGCTGATTGTTCTTCTGAATATCCTCCTTCTTGTAGGACCTCCCGGGGTGGTCTTCTAGCTCTAGGGAAGCATCTAATGCAGCTTGAAGGGTTCTGTGGCCTCTTTCTGATAGGGAAAAGCTCAAGTCTGGCTTCAGTCCTCGGATGAACTTCTTCGTCCTGCGTCGCTTGTCATAGTCATATCTGTACTTCTGTAGAACCCTGAACTTCATGGCGTACTGGGTCACCGTCATGTTGCCAACCTGAGCTAGATTGGCAAACTCCATCTCCTTCTTCTCTATCATGGCTTCAGACATGTAGTGCTCCTGAAAGGCTTCCACAAAACCTTCCCATGTGAGTGCAGGTGCATCAGCAGCTCTGGAGTTTAGGAAGTTCTCCCACCATGTACGGGCTGCTCCCTTCAGCATGTGGGTGGCAAAGCGAACCCTAGACTGTTGAGGGCATTCCAGGTCACAAAAACAATGCTTCATGCTCATAATCCATTCTTCTCCCTTGGTGATGACATCATCCTCTCCTTCTCCAGCAAAGGAGTCGGGCCTGATCTTCAAGAAATCCACCAGGGTCAGCTTGTGGTGTCTGGGTTGACGTTGTCCTTGTCCTAGGGCATTGGTGAGTAGTTGGACTAATTCCTCCAGGGTTGCCTTAGGGTTTCTTCTCGATCCACTTCCCTCACTTGAAGAGCTAGCACCATCATCCCTATCCTTTCCTTTGTCAGACTTCTTAGGAGCCATCTAGAAAACAAGGTACACCTAGGGTTAGAACATGTGAATCTTTAGCTTAGTGGCCATCTACTCATTGCTCTGATACCATATTGTAACGCCCCTCGAAGCACATATAGGACAGCGGAAGCAAACCCGATGTTGTCCATAACATGGGTAGCTTGGCTCAGAGGAACGTCACAAAACACGATACTCAAAAGCAATAAGATAAGTGAAACACCACGCATTAACTCAAAACATAGATTCATACATTGTTCATGGAAGGAAAGACATAGCTATCTCAACCGATATCAAAACCTATTACATGTAGGCTAAGCAAAACTAAAGCATAAACTGTCTTATCTTGATCTCAAGTCTAACACATGTAAGCTAAGAAAATCTAAAACATGGAAAGATAAACTAGACTAGAGGATCTACTGGGTGGTAGATGGAACCCCACCAAGCTAAGGTCTTCCTTGAGTCAGCTTCCCTTGATTGCTCACGTCAGTTCCCTCTTGCTCCTTGATCTAGGGACATCTCGTCCCACGGCCATGTGAAAGAAAGCATCAACATCAGTAAGCGGAATTATGCATGTTATAAGAACTGAAAATAAACATATACTTGAACTTGGAGTAAACTTGACATAACTTGGCATTACAAATTCTCATTACGCATTAATATTCATTACATCAATGAATTAAGAACAATATTATATGCGTTCTCTCCTCACTGCCCACATGGGGCACATCATGCTCGGAAATCCCATCATTGCTAGGAAGCCCATAACGACCATAGAGGTCCATCATTTCGAGAAACATATAATAAGTTACTTAATTTTCTTAACTTAACATTAACATTAGCATCATTGTTCTTATCTTGTCATCAGTGTAAATTGTCCTCATCCAATAATTGTACCAAAGTGCTCATCAGGCCGGTTAATGCTCATCTTAGTTGCACCAAAGTGCTCATCAATGTCATAAAGACAAAATAACATAAGGAGGAACAATTCACAACTTAAGTGCATTATCTTAATCATCATGGGATTTCTCCCTCTTAATCTTGACATAAACATTACATGATTTTCATGATTCTTTATTCAATTGCTTAATCATTGCATAAGCATAGCATTAAACTAATTAACATCAGTGATAAGCAAATGAATTTATGGACATAACAACAAGCATATAATCAAAGGCATAATCAGTATCTTAATTCCATTTACTATCATGAAATTCTAAAGCAAAATCTTAAATCAGACATAGCAAGCAACTCATTCAAAATACATATGCATAATGACATGGCCCGCTTACCTTATTGGAGAAAAACCTAATCTTAGTCTTCCTGATCCTGAGTCAAGTCCTAGGTTCCTGAAATTAGCATGGTTTATATTAATTATCATCTTAATTATATCCTAAACCCTAATCGTCTCAAACCTGACACTTCATGAAAACCAAACCAAAATATGTCTCAGAACTCTGACCATTAGATAGATCTCGAAAAATTGAGCAAAAACCTGATATAACTTGTCCCTATACGATCTACCAATCAAAAGTTATGAATTTTCATGCATCGGCCAATCAGAAATCCAGGAAATATATTCATGAAAACAAAATCGATTTAATGAGACTAAGATGACCGAGAAATCTATAGCAAGTGTTACATCCGATTAAACATACGGGGGCAAAGTAGTAAAACTCGCACCTCAATCAAAGGCACTGCCGCTTGATTAAAATAAAAGCAAAAGTCCTAAAATGCCCTAAGTATGTGTGACATACTGAATAAGATTCAGAGGGCAGAAAAGGGAAAGTTGCACATTGCTTCTTCGATCCTTGGTCATGGCGTGACCAAGCTTCCCTGAAGCAGCAAGTCGCCTTCCCAACTGGCGATCAGAGCCCACACTCACCAAAAGATCACCCCCTGAGAAACTTGAGGCTTCTCCGAACTTATCAAGCCAGGGGTCATGACCTGCGGTGCCCGGAGCACCCTGGTCCCAGTCGTAGACCGTGAAACCAGAGCAGCAACGCCGGGTTTACAACCACTGGGAAATAAGGCGTAAGCAAGCCAAAAGAATCGGAGAAACCAATCTAGGGAGGAAAGCGAAGTCAAAGGGGCCATTTCCTTGGCCGAAGACACACTAAGGAGTCGGGGCGGCAAGCGTCGGCGAGGTGCTCCAACATGGTCTATAGGACCCGACGGTTGGGGAAAGCTCAGTGAACAAAGGTTATGCGGGAACGTCTACCTGGGGTCAAGGAAGCTCACCGAGGCTGCAATCGAACGATGGTGGCTGGAGTGGTCGGGGTGAGGTGCAGGTCACCGAAGACTATAAACTGAGTAGGCAGCGGCGTCTTGGAGGGCAGGAGATGAAATTAAGCGGAGAGGGGGGTCTCTCTAGGGCTTGCGACCATTTTCGGCCCCTCTTATATAGATTTGGGCATCGAGAAGCCCTCCTGTAAACCTGGGGCGGCGGAGAGAGTCTGAGCTCGATTGGGCGTTTCTCAATAGGGCACCAAAACGCGTCGAACCAGTGATCAATGGGACCGCGGCTTGCTCCCGGTTCCATTGGTGAAGAAAACAATGAAAACCATGGTCTGTTGAGGGAGAACCGAGCCGGAGAGGATCGCGCCAGAGACCTGCTGCTCTCGGTCTCCTACCCGAGGTAGGAGACGGATCCAACACCCTCAGATCGTCATCCGACGGCCCGGACAGATGGAAAAAATTAAGTGAAGTGCGTGACAGCGAACTATAGGCGAAATAAAGGAAATATTCGTGTGATATTCAAAATAACGAGAAACCATATGAAATCGACCTTGATTAAATCGATTAATGTCACATATAGGGCCTAAACCATACAGAAACTCCCTAAATTCATTAGAAGGGTCAAACAAAGTCCGATTAGGCTCAAATTTTGACCATAAGCTAATTAGAGGGTCTAGAATCTCTCTATCCAATTGGATTTTCATTTTTTTGCTCTTTCATTCATCAATTTCAAGTAGGTTTCTAATTTAATACATGCATTATATAAATGTGACATTAATAGAATTATCATTTATTAAATGGGCTATATGAGACAAAGCTAGGTTTATGAGATTATTTCATCATACACCGGACTAAGAGGTCCCATAAAATTCTAGTTTGTTTGGTAAAAACTTAAACTTGAAAACTAGGGTTTCACATTAAGGTACATTAATAGATGTAGGATTTTGAGGATGTTACAGGCACGAAAGACACCATATGAGATAAGGCATGGGAGGTGTCCCAATACCACTTTTAGAAAGATTAGGATTGAAAGCTTGTGTAAGAAAATAGTTTCTTGAAAAACTTTGTCCACAAACTACATAAATGTAGTTTTGTTCAATACTACTTTTATATTCCAATACAACAATAAAAGTGTTTGGATATAAAAGTGCTTTTGCAATAAAAACATGATGGACATGTTAAGGTCATTTGGAATAAGATTCGTGGGTGATTGGCTCTAAGTGCAAGTGGAATATATTGGTATGTACGCCTACAGAGCCAATCATATGATGGTTGTAATGGGGCATCATATACTTGACTTGATAATGGTAAAGGTAATTCTGTCTACTAGGTTTGTCTCAATCATGATATTATGACACAAACATAGTAGATGTCTAAAGAATGATGTTACTCGGTGACATATGTCTTCAAGTTGATGACCTGAACAATGAGATCATATGTATGATAAGAGTACATACATTATTGTAATGTCCGTAGTTGGATATTACCAGTGGAAGAAAAATATACAACAATATTACATAAGACTAGAGTGTGTGTTGGTTGATGATAAAATCTCATCAGTCATTATGTGATATCAAACCAAACACATAAGTACTTATTAGAGAACAGTGTATCAAACAAACCCACCTTTAGAGTAATACATGAAGACTATGGAATGGTATTCAGTATTATCTCTCATAGTGATAGGTGATTGTGGTTCTTAGGCCTAAAGTCACAACACTCATCACATGTGGTTTGTATTTTAAAATCAAGTGACCTCGAATAAGGGTTGCCTTAAATGTGATGCTCAGGTACGTTATCACACATGGGGATTATGTGTGAGTGATGTAGATGATATTTCTCCCTCCTATAGGACATTGATATCCAATCCATTTGATAAGCAAGACTGAGAAATGTATGATCATACTCATGTGATTCAATATGTAATATGTGAGCTCACGTGCATATCATACAATTAGCTCTAGTTCAAGAACCATGGATTGAATGTTGAAGAGGATGATGATTCCATGCCTCAAGTTCAGTCTGGATATCAGAGACAAAGGAACTATATGATCACAATAACACTGATCATGGATAGTAGGTTGAAGTTGTGCTACAACTTTCCAATTACTTGGATAATAATGATGTGTTGTTAGATATGGTTCATTGCTTGTGATGTCATAAATTGGTTATGGACATTCACTGCCAATGTAACTTATGAGATATAGGGTCACACACATGGGATGTACCTAGAATAGGAGCTTACTCATGAACAAAGTTTAACTTGATTACTAAAGTATTTGTTGTACATTGGTTGAACTAGAAAATGAAATGACCATTTCAAAAGTGAAAATGACCATTTTATAAAATGTAATGACTATTTTAGAAGTGAAATGACCATATCAGAAAATGAAATAACCATTTAAAAAATGAAACAATTGTTTCAGATTGTTAATCACATAGTTCAATGATCAATATGATTGGATCAAGGATTGATGCTGATGTTATGTTGTGCATTAATCAAATATTGAAAGCCAAAGTGATTGAAAATAGGAAAGTAAGTGAACCGACCAATTCAAGTGTTGAACCAATCATTTTAGAATTAAACCAATCAATTTAGGTGTGAATCAATCATTTTGTGTTTTGCAGCTTCCAGAACATTTGTGAGAATCCATCTCTTTGACTCCTAGTTGATCTAGAAATCCTGAACCTGACCCTCCTATAATTAGAGGGGTAGTCAAGGCTTTCAAAATAGACAAACATACTCTTTGACAAGTGTTGTCCTCTATAGATGTGGTAACTAGAGAGTCTGAGTAAGTCCTACTCATAAAAGAGAGTGACAATAAGGGAGAGCAAAACAACCCTAGCATGTTAACATTTGAAGGGACAACTTCTTTCCATTGGATCTAGTAGCACAACATGGAGTTCCCGATGGTCCGTGTGGACTATGTAGAGACAAGGATGCCTTTATCACCCTCTAGGAGGATGCCGTCAACCTCCATCTATGGTTTTGCACCAGGAGGCAATTGCTGATGACTGCTTGAGTGTTGATTGAAGAAGAAGCACAGTACTACAAGGATAGTCGTTGAACTTGCTCTAAGACCTGGTATATGCCTTGCAACCTTTCCTTCAAATTCCATACTTATTGATACGATCTACTATTTAAGGGGAATATGGAAGTAAATTTTTGTTTCCACTACCATATTTGATGCCATATTTCCTAGCAATTCTTTAGTTATAAATTCTTTTAATCATGGATTGTTTTAGTTAATTTCTCAGTTAATTAATAATAAAACCCAATCCTCTTATAAAATTATATGACATGTGATATTTTTTGATAGTTCCTAGTGGCCCAACACCCTAACATATGTTAACTTGGGGCTTAAAAATCCGTTTTTACTCAACCTCAGTCTTATTTTCCCACACACATGTTTTACATATATAGTTTTGTGTGTCATTGTCAGGGAGTTGGTGAATGGAAGTACTATCATTATGAATTCTAAAAGTTCACAATCTCAACCACTTTTATTGAATATTGTTTTTTACTTTGTACCTTATAATTCCTACACTCGTATTATTTATTTTCAGGTATATGTCCAACCCTAGAGCACATCCTTTGTCAAGACAAGAACCTCAATTTTCCATAACTTATCCAAGTTATAACTCAACATAGTAATGAAGAGACAATATGCATGACTGATGCAAAACACAATTTCAAAGAAGGAGGTAAGCCTCATATGACTTTTTGAGACAAACTCCAACCCTTGTCCCAGTCAGCACAATAAGGATGCATTCATCAGCAAGTAGTAAGAGTGAAATTTCAAAATTGATCTGAGCCTAGTGGCATTTGTGAAGTCTCAAGCATTTCACTGACACCTTTATTAAGAATCAATGTTTCATATCTACACATTTATGGAGCGGTACTACTGTCAAGATTGATAGAGTGCCATCTCAGTGGCATTGAATACTTTCAAAAAGTATGCCACTATGGTACATCAACCAAGTTTGAATTCAATAGAATCATGTTATGGCATGATTAACAAGTTTTGAGAGCACTATTTTCAACTTTATAAGATGAAATAGATCGTGGGAAAATTTTTTTTGTTCAAATGATATGAAGAGGAGTCTTATTCTGAGACTTTGAGAAGATTCTATGTCATCTTGATGAAGTGTACTCACTAGGAGATCAACCTTTATGACCAGGGGAAGATCTTCTACCATAGGATACACATTCAGAAATGACATTGCTAGACACCACATGAGAATGATCCTTATTGAAAAAACTATAATGACAAAGGTCAATATATTTTGTGGAACATTGCCGTAAATCATTCATGGGGAGGCCAATATGAGAATTGGTCAGAAATGGAGGTGAAAGAGATGGTAAAACCTAATTTGTAAAGGGACACACAATAATATAGATTGCAATGATGGTATACATTCAAGGCAACCATCATATGAAGCTATGTACATGGAACATCTAAAATTAAGGAATGAAACTTATGCTTGGTGAAACTAAAACTATTTCTTATGGAAGGACTAAATATTTTCAAAAAGATACCTCATAGAATCAACCACCTCAATAGTAGTAGTAGCAACCACCAGCCCAATAACACAAAAATGAAATTTCCAAGGTGATGGAGGTCCCAACCTGATGGATAGACTAAAATATGTGTATGACAATTACATGGATAAAAATGATCTTTAATTCTAATAGTTCAAAGGGACATGAAAAATTAGGGGTCACAAATCAGGAGCTTGAAGACATATATCTCCAAGTTAGTAGTTCATTATTGATCTCAAGAAGCCATCACGCCAAGGGTTTCCAAGAAACACAAACTTTCTAGATAATTGACATGAAAAGAAAAAGACCCTAAGAAGTAAAAAATAAATACACTACATATGCATCAACAAAAGGTGAGGTACGTGATCCCATGCCATCTAATACTAATACGACAATGGAGGAGGAGATTGTTCCACATATAGAACTAGACGAGGAAGAGCCAGAGAAGAGCACATTACATAGGCACCTAAACTATCTTAGGGGAGGGTAATGCTCCACACACACACACACACACACACACCAAAGAGATGGCACCCAGATGGTAAAAGTAATGATGTATGACCGAGAGGTCTCAAGTTCAAAACCCCCCGGCCACGGGATGAATGAATGGCCAATTTTTTTTTTAAAAAAAAACACACACACACAAACACACACACACACACACACACACACACACACACACACACACACATATATATATATATATATATATATATATATATATATATATATATATATATATATATATATATATATATATATATATATATACCTCCTCACCAACAGAAGGTAGTAGTGCTAGTCCATTGTCCTCATAGTCTCAAGAAAGGGAAAGTTCGTCAATTATTCAAAAGAATTTCTAGATGACTTCTCCAAGCTTCATATTAATATTCCACTAGTAGAGACAATATAACATATTATAGAATGTAGAAAATTCTTGGAGGAGATCATCAACAAGAAGAGGCAGACAACAAAGTATCATACAGTTATGTTGCATGAAGAGGTTAGTAATTAAATTCATAATTACCACCCAAAATGACAAGATCTAGACAATTTTAACATCTCATGTTTCATTGGGAATTTGTATTTTGGGTATGCATTTTTTGATTTAGGGGAAAGTATCAATCTAATGCCTATTTTTGCTTTCAAGAAATTGGGTTGAAGAATCTAAAGAACACTAGTATTACTATCTAGCTTGTATAAAAGTCAATGGTAAAATTGATACATTATAGGGGCATATTAGGGCTAACAAGATTTATCGAAGCCCCAATCAACACATTCAAATATAACAAACACTTTTCCAACATGCACACAAGGTTGCATAGAGAGTGGGCAAGCCAAAGTTCAATCCATGAGGAGCGGGCAGGGAAAACTATCTAGGGTTGCTTCTTTAGGCTTCTAGAGAAAAGGATTAGTGTTTCTAGGGTTTGACTTTGGGGTTTTGATTACACTATAGTGAGCAAGCAAACAAGCAAAGAAAACAAAAGATAAAACCTAAGTTAAACATATTCAAATAATGCTATTCAACTAAACAAACTAAAAGAGCGGTTGAACTAAGTTTGACTAGTCATTAGAAAGAAAACAAGAAAAAAAGAGAAATTAACTAAACTAGGTTAGTAATTACACTAGATAAGTAAGCACAAACTACACTAAGAAAGCAACTCAACAAACCTAGCACAAGAAACAAAGAAAAACTATTTACTCTAACCAAAAACCAATTATCATGAACAACATAAGCAATCTAGGCAATCAAGACAACTAAATATCAAGAAGACAAATTAGGGTTAAGCAAGTAGATGGGGTAGTGGGCTATTTTGTGGGGATGTGCACTAACCAACCATGTTTAGGGTCATTTTCATGCACAAATTCCAAATAATAACTACCAAACCAAACAACCTAAATTATACTAGAGCATGCATCATATTCTATTAGTGGACCATGCATGGGATGGTAGTGTGTAGGGGAACTAGTCCCTATCACTGACCATCCACCATTGTAGGGTTCCATTGACTAAGGAATAACTTGGCATTGGTCTAGTTTGTTCATGTATAGGTGACTATATGTGATTTACTATTACATTTAGGGGCCGTTTGGGTGAATCCATTTAAATTGCTAAAATATTCACCAATAATAGGATTTAGATTCCCTAATTATCTAAGTTTTTATATTTTAATTACATTTTTTGTAACGCCACAAACAGTAGGATGTAAAAAGACCCTCGACAATCCTATTTTCACCTTTCTTGAAGGGAAGTTGTGTGATTCCACCGCAGAGGCAGGGTCGCTGTGGCTGCAACGATAGTGTCCAACAATGAGGAAGACCTTCCAGAACTCTGTTAGATTGAGCTTGCACTTGGGCACCCTTGTTTCCTAAAAGACGATGGAGAACACCTTGGCGTCAAACCCATGAAACATCTCCCACATAACCTTAGTATTCCCATATTTGTAGATGTGGATGTTGACAAGCATTATCCATTCCAAAAATTGTAGAGTCCCACAAGATATTCCTAAAACAGTGACTGAAAGAGGAGCTGATCTTCTGTCGTGTGGCCTTGAAGCAAGGTTAGGTCTATGCGGGGGTTAAGCAGAACATTGATCAGATACCATAGCCAGACGAGGAGGATGACCTCCCTCCTTGTTTTGCAGTGCTTAAGAGGAAGGGGCTCATACATCTTTGACATTATCAAGAAGTTCAACGTGCTGCTTTAGTAGGGCAAAGAACCTCCGGGAGGCCTCCATCGTGTTGAATGATGGTGGGGAAGAAGAAAAAGCACAAGACATGGGGTCAAAATTCTACTGAGACTGGGCACAAAAAAAGGCAAAGAAACAAACAAGGAGGATGAGTGATTGTAGTGGAAGGAGGATGGGAGAGGATCCTATCATAGGTGTAGAAGATAATGATCAGGAGACATAAAGGTATCGAGGGGTGTGTTAGGGGTATTGAGGGTGGAACTTTTGATGTGGAATTCAAAAGGTCATAGATTCTAGCATCTTTCATGAGGGCCATAAAATGCATAGGAGGGAATTACCATATCTAGGCTACGAACTTTGATAAAATGACATAAGAGTATCCAAACAATCTCAATAAAAATGTGGCAGTTAGAATACCTCAAGGAAATACAATACCACCTCCAATTACAACATTCAAATGCCCCCTCAGGGGCAAGGAATTGTGTAGAGAATAGAAGGAGGGTATTTCACCTCCTACTAGTTCCTATTAACCACTAGGAAATTCATTTAGATAAGTGCCTATTGAAGGTAACATCTATATACCTAGATCTCATACCTAGGTCTAGAGGAATGGGTAGAAAAAGGGGAAGGTGGAAAAACTAGATAAGGATCCACTAAGGACTTTGGAGGTTCTCCACCACAAAAACCCAAAATCATTCATTTTTCCTATTTATTAGGCAGTTCAATATCTCAAACAACCACATAAAGAGGACAGGAGAGCAATAAAATAACACAAGGAAATGAAATGTGAGTTTGATGCACAAACATTTCCCAAAATGGTATCATAGTTACATATCCCCTCCTAACAACCTACAAAAGAGCTTTGCTACTCACAATTAAGGAAATAACAAAAGAAAGTGGAACATAAAGTAGAAGCTCCATGGGTATGTCTTTAGTAGCTCTTCTCTTTACCTATAGAATCTCCAAGGGCGTCCTCCTCCTCCACTTGTGAAGGATATTATGAAAAGAAGAAGAGATATGCCCAAAACCCTAGAAAACTAGGATTTTGGGACGGAGGGATGAAGCAAGTGAGGTGAAATGAAGGGGTAATCAAGGGTCGAGGCTTGACATGAATTACTCTATACTCCTAACCACCACTAGTGTATATATAGTGGCCTAGGGGTGTTTGGATTAAGTTTGGGTAAAGTAGTAAAATGATTCATGGAGCACCAACATTAGCTAGGTGAAACAATTGAGGTGGACTCAACAATTGTGGTGGCTGATGGTGAAAACAATAGTCATGGACAAGAATGATTGTGGTGAAAAGATGAGAATGTCAGATAAGATTTTAAGGATGATGTGGGGTAGCATATTCATGGTGGGTACCATAGAGGTGGCGTCTTGATGGTAGAATGACTGTGGTGGGTACGATGACCATGGAGGAGGAGGTACGAGGAGAGTCGAGGGGCTTTGTTGGCATGACCATTTTGCATGACACATGCATTGTGGTTGCTTGGCACCACAGCCATGTTGGTGGAAACTTTCATGGTGGTTGAGATTTCCTTAGGACATCTTCACACTGGATCAACTGTATCAGTTGTCGTTTGTAGCATGGCCATTTTGGGGGCTCTTTCTTTCACCTTGATCTTCTAAGTGTGTTTCCATGGTGATCCTTAATTTAACTTGTTCCTTGGTCACTTGGGGATATGTTGGGGTAGCTTTAAGGTTGTCTTAGGCTCCTCATCACTATTAAAGTCTTATTATCCTTCTTCTTCTCCCTCTTCCATCATTAAGTACCAACGTACACAGAAAAACATGCAAGAGATACTATAAGTGCATTTTACAAGGAATAATATTTATTGGGAAATATAACACATTCTACATATCTTATTGAGAAAAAGGGAAAAAATGTAACAAGGCGGAGTCCCAAATGAGGACTCCATCATAGAGCATTCACAATTTGTGAAGACATGTTGATTCAAGTTGGGGAATTTAAATTTCCAACAAAATGGTGGTCATCGAGATCCAAGAGTATCACAATTCTCAATTGTTGTTAGACAAACCCATCTAGTAACTGTATGTGCCATTGTGGAGATAGGCAAAGGGCATCTTACACCGGAATAGAAGATGATCAATTTGAGTTGTTATCAGGACAATACAAGCTTGGGTGATACATCATGAGGTGATTTTCATTGCACCACAAGATCTTTGATATTTCTCTAGTCTTAGGGCATACTTTTATAGATGTTCCTAATCCTATGAAAAAGATAGACTCATGTTCACTGTAGGTGGAATCCTTGAATGAATTAATCACTATGTCTAGTCTAAGGACAATGCAACATCTGACAAAGGTAATCATTGTATTTCTACTATCTCCACTCATGCATATTGTGGTAGAAACAATCACACATTCTTATCTAATCTTGCCACTAGAAGCCTTCCTACTGAATTTCACAAATGATGCTACCCAAGATGATCTGTTGGAGGAATGTGTAAATTATATGACTGCACTTCCCATTTTATATGCTTACCATTATAAAAACTTATGTATCCAACACCACTCAAACCTTCATTGAAGTTCCCACCAGAGTTAGAGCCGAAACATCTTCCCCCATATGAAGTATGCCTTTCTTGGTGGAGGGAGACATTTCCTTTATCACATTTGTTTTTTTGATTGACCCTCAAGAGTAACAACTTGTTCATGTAATATGCCAACATAGAGGATAATTTGGGCGGTCCATCAAAGACATAAAGGGAATCTTTCTTCTAGACTTTACCAATATTAAATGTAGATGGAAGAGGGAGCAATGCCTATTGTGCAACCACAAAGATAATCTCATCATTATGGAAGTCAATAAGAAAGAGGTAACTTAACTTCCTAATGCTAGAATTATTTGTCCTATGTTTGATAGCCTCTGGGTAAGTCCAACTTAAGTGGTGCCCAAGAAAGTAGGGATCATTGTCACAACCAGTTTTGCAAGTGAAATTATACCGTCTCTCTTGGTTATCAAATAGAGGGTTTGTATTGATTACCTATTGGTTGAATACAAACCCCCCAAAATACTACTTTCCTTACCTTCTATTGATCAGATTTTGGATCAACTTGCCAACTGCTCACACTTGTATTTTCTAGATATCTATTTAAGGATATGTTCAGATCTCCATAGAGCTTGAGGACTAGATATTGGTTACCTTCACTTGACCTTAAGGCATTTTTGCATGTAAACTATCTATCGTTTAGCATTTACAGTGCATTGATTACCTTCCAGAGGTGTATGATTGTCAACTTTGCGGATAAAGTTGAGCATTGTCTCAAATTCTCATGGATGACTTTTCAGTATACCTGGAGACTTTTGGGGGACGTTTGGAAAATTCATAGTATATGTTGTAGAGGTGTAAAGAAACTCAACTACAACTTTATTGGTGAAAACTGTATTTGATGGGAGGGGTGTACATTGGTCTAAGATGGGACCAGACCTGACCGCCAAAAATCCGACCTCACCTAAGAAAAAATAAAAAGAGACCTAATACTGAACCGGATAGGAACATGACCCCATCCAGACTGCACTGAATAAATATAGGACTTCACCGGTTGGCCCGATGTAGACAAAAATATATAACACTCTTCACATCTTAATCTTTCTTCATTATTAAAAAATTAAATTAATAATTACTACCATTATAATTTAATCTATTTCTAGTCAACTACTGATTCACGTCAAAAGAAACTTGATAAGTTTCTCTTCACGTTCTTTCTTGTTCACGTATCATTGATTTAGTTGCTTATATTTTTAGGGTTCGTTGGGTGTTACTGATTCGTAAGTTCTAATCAAAACTCTATATGATTTATAATCAGTGTGCGCGAGAATACGTAAGTTGATACCATATATAAAATTATTGCCTACAATAGCTAGTTCTGTTCACACTTGACTCTCAACAATAGTACTCGTGGACAGTATTAATCTGTACCCTTGTCTTCAACAAATACATATGATATAAATATTTTGTTTGATTTAAACTTTAAAAGGAATATACAAACTCAGTTACTACAGCCAACAACGCAGCCTATGTGCAGGGACAAATCACATTCCGATTGATTATGTTATGCAATCCCTCGAGAGGATGCAGATGTGCATTATGGTCATCTTCTTCGTCGATTTTGTATATGTTCGTATAACACCGTAGAGAACATAACAACGGCATGCTTAATATCATCAAGAAGGCAGAAGGTGGAATACGGATTGATATATATGATATCTTTTCAATCGATCCAAATGGTTTAGACTGATTTTAATCAGATTTGGACCGGATAACAAAATAAGAGAAAAAGGTAGATCGAAGACCGGACCAAATATACAGTGAGTCCAAGACCAGATTAGACCAATTGACCTATCCGATCCGGTCCACCGGTCCGGACTGGTATATGTAAAGTCCTACTTGATGGTCAATGGAGGATTCCTGAAAAAGATTGAGGCTAACCTAGAGAAATCTGAGTTCATTTCACAATTGCCTCCACCCGATTGATTAAATCTATTTATCTTTTTTGGGACACACATGGTTTTGTAGGCACTTTAGAACACATTCTTAAAAGATTGATAACCCCATCCCAAATTGCTTGAGAAGGACACATAGTTTCTTTTTATAATGGCTTCTTATGTCCACTCAATACTTTATAAACAAACTCCGTTTAGCCCTTGTGGTGGTTTCTCTTGATTGGAGTGAACCATTCGAGCTCATGTGCAATAATGTCAAATATGCAGTCTGAATAGTTTTGGGGCAGCCCAAAGAGTGTGTCTCTTTGTTATTTACTAAGCAAACCACACACTCATGGATGGACATATGAACTACACCACTATCAAAAGAAGTGTATGCCGTTGTTTTAACTTTTGACAATTCAGGAAATATATGATAGAAACCAACGTAGTCCTATAGATAGATCACAAAAAGTTAAATGTTTGTTGAAAAAGAAAATTGTGAAACCTCCCAATTGAGATATATCTTATTTCAACAACAATTTGACATTGAGATCAAAGATAAAGTAGCAAATGAGAATGAGTACCCGACCACCTGTATCGTCTAGAGAGAGAGTGAACTAGAAGGTACTAGAGGTACCTATTTGTATATATTTTCTCAACGAGACACTATTTGTGACAAGGATAAGAGATTCTTGTTATTCTCATATTGTGTACTATCTAACAATCCATGTTTGCCCGAAAGATTGGTTGTAGCTAAAAAGGAATAAACTTTTCCCCAACCTTTTCTATTTCATTTGTGATGATGCTTTGTTGCTAAAAATACATAAAATGAGATTATCTAAAGTTCAGTGCCTGAGTGGGAGGTTAAGCATCTTCCCACATTGCCATTCCCTAACCACATAATGACACCGTTCTAGATCTAGGATAGCTTCTTAGGTCTTTTCTTAGATCTTAGAATGTGGTTTGAGTTGTCCAGACTTAGTTAGGTTGTATATATATATATTTTGCTTATTTATAATGCATGTCAACATGCAAATAAAACTTTTAAGAGACAAGAGATGCCCTTGAAGGTCATGCTTGAAGTAGATGTTTATGATGTCTGGGCCATTGACTTCATTCCACAGTTGTTTCTTCAAACGTAAATATATATGTTTCACTTGTTGTTTACCACTGGGTCAAAGTGAGTGGAAGTGCTTCCAAACCCCACCACTGCCACCAAGGTTGTATACAATTTTGTAAATCACCACATTTTCTACAAGTTTAAAGTACTGTCAATGCTAATCAATGATGAGGGCTTACACTCACAAACCATTAACTATAACTTTGTTGGAAAGAATATAATGATGCACAAAGTAGGAACATAGTATCACCCACAAAGACAAGGGTAGTTGAATGTCTTCAATAGAGAGATTAAGCAAATTATAGGATGAACTATATCCATCTCTCTCACAAATTGGAATACCGAGCTAGAAGATGCATTGTGGGCATACCCAACTGCACACAAGACATCATCAGGGCATCCCCATATAGATTGGTGTATGGTAAGGCCAACGATATTGTCTTAGAGTCAGAGCATAGAGCCATGTGGGCTGTTAGAAAAATGAATCTTGACATGACCCAAGCAGGAACGATAGAAAGATCCAACTTAATGAACTTGATGAGTTCCACTTGAACACCTATGAAAGCTCTATAATCTACTATGAGAGAAGTAAGAGGATACACGATAGACACATTCTTCATTGTTAATTCCATATGGGGCAACAATTGTTGATTTTTAATTATAGTTTTAGGCTGTACCCACATATGTTGTGTCTAGGTAGAGTGGAATAGTTAAAGTTGTAAATGTATATCAACATGGAGCAGTTGATGTTAGAGATGGGTCACATACTTTCAAGATTAACGATCATCGTTTAATACATTATTATGGAGGTGAAGTGTTTTGTGATTTTGAGTTGCTGCACATTACTGATGTTTTGAGATTTGATATATTTGGCGTCGAGCCAAAGCGTGTAGGAGGAAACTTGTAAAACCTTATTTTGTAGGGTTCTTAACCCAATAAAGTCCTAATAGGCCAATATACCTAATTGTATTTAATATCTTTTATGGGTCCAAAAAAGAATGTTCGTATTCCCTAGAGTTCAATTAGAGCGACTTGATGCATATAAGGCGTCTAAAACCCAAAAGCATAATGTTAAACTATATTAAAAAACCACGACACTAAATGTTCATGAAAATATCGTTGTATAATCATGTAGAACTTTTAGCTACTCAATTACTTGTCCAAGTTTACACGTTGAGGTTTTGTTTTTTGAGTTAATGATATCATGTTTGACTTAGGTTGATGGCCTTATGGAATGCGTTGGGGATTCTTAATGGTCAATAACATATAAAAAGATGTTTAATGAATCTAATGGAATTCCTCATACATGTTTGGATCTATTGATGACATATGGAAAAGATGAGGATGAGAATTATCATTTTTGGGGTAATAGTCGTTATAGGAAGGCACACAGTGGTGGCATGGCCTCTTTTCAGTTTTCCATACCCCGTCTACCCATAGATCAGATAATGTCTATCTAGTACGACCCTTAGTATCTGGAATCTGTTCTCATAATCACTCTTGGTAGGTTACTTTGATGATTCATGATATCTACTCCTCAAGGATGACATGGCAGTGGGAAGTGGAGTATGTGAGGATCAGATAATGTCTATCTAGTACGACCCTTAGTATCTGGAATCTGTTCTCACAATCACTACTCTTGGTAGGTTACTTTGATGATTCATGATATCTACTACTCAAGGATGACATGGCAGTGGGAAGTGGAGTATGTGAGGATAACATGTTTCCACTATCGTACATACCAAAATAGACGAACATCCTGAATTTAATAGGAAACCCAACTGAAATCAAATACCAAGGGTTGTGGGACTCCAAATCTGATAGGATGAAACCTGTAAGAGGTATATATACATGGAGGCAAGCCACGAGGCCAGGCACAAAACACCTTGCCCATAGCATGTGTTATGGAGGAGAGCTGTCGGGCGTATGGTCATCTGTCTTACCTTGCAAAAGCGACGGAGGATTACCCTGGACGGTGAGCAAGTCTGTAGAAGGTTGGTGATCTCTTCAGGCACAACAACGATCTTGTCGCGTATGACAATGATCATAGCCTGGAGGAGACGACAGAGGGCGCTCAACCTAGAATTGTTACCGTGGAAGATGATTTCTAAGACAGTAGGGTGGTGGCGGCCTGAAGCACCATGATAGGTACCGACTTGTGAGGACCATCATTGATGGGCAAAGAGAAAGAGCCCTCCTTCCACCTTGGTGTATTAATGCACACCAGAAGGGTGAAGTGGGCGGCTTTGCTGGTCATGATTCATGTAAGTGAGAGAGATGGTGCTAATTGGTGCAGTACTGAGTTGAAGACCTGAAAGGCCGTTGGCGCCTGGTCGTCGAGTTAAGAACGACATTGTGCTTCTGGGAAAACAGTCTATTTGCAACAGGAGGAAGAACATGGACAATCCCACATAGGTCAGCAGATTGTGTTGCAGTCAGATCCTGCCCTAGAAGAATAATCACCTAGGGCCTTGTTAATGTGAGTAGATGGAAAGGAGTTGCACGATGAGCAACACTGGAGATCACAATGGGGATCTGGAGTTGAGCCAGTGGAGCAGGACAAGGAAGCAACTTCTTATTCTCAAGTTGGTGAGAAGGGAGAAGAACGATGGGGAGGGTGGCTCTAGGAAGATGAGGTAGACTTACCAGGTTCTCTTTTGCACGACGGAGACACCAGGTCCGAGGTAATGGATTCCACTGTCGGAGTCCCTTGCTGCCGTGCGTGTGAAACAACGGACGATCTTGCGTATGGTTTTCTGAGAACGAAGGGTTTTTATTGATGGATCAAGCGGGTCACAGCTAAGGCGGATCCCGTACTGATCCAATTATTTCTGACCAAGGTATATTAATGCTTTACTTGATTTCAAATAATGTCCTAAACTTACAGAAATTATAGCAATTAATTGGTAGATCCAATGGGTTCAAGTTATATATAGATTTTGATCTATTTTTTGAGATCTAGCTAGTCGGCTAGGTGGGGTGCCATTTATGCGATCCCAAGAGAACAAAATTAGTTTTCAATCTTGTGATGTATCAAGTTCTCTTATTGTAAGCTTTGTCAAATGAATATGTATGAGAATCAATGTATCTACATCATGTGTAAAGTTATTTTTATTATTGAAATGAATGATATATGCTATTTGTGACATTCCCTGAGTGTGATATTTATGGTCGATGCTTCCGTGATGTTGTTTTATGGATTGCCCTTAGGAGATGTTACAAAAGTGGTATCAAAGCAATAATATAGATGGCCACCAAGAAAGATTCTCACATTCTTATAGTCTTCACATCTTAGCTGAGTCTTAAGTGGAAGACTTAGTGAAGTCGGGCCAAGTATTAGTAATAAGACCATCTTTAAGATATAACATGTTTTATCATAATCCCTTGCTTTAACAAATCACGGGAGTTTGAGTATATAGAATATCCTATTTAGTGGGGTCATTACCGTAGACTAAAAAGTCTACCTTTCTAAGGAGATAATTCTGTAGGATGAAATATCAAATAAGTTAGATGTTTATGAAATAGTGAATGACCATATGGCAAATAGATCATTTTGTTTAGGTAGAGATCCCTCACCTTTGATACATGGCTAGCATTAATGTACAAACTATCGATTTATGTTTTCCCAATAATGATTTTGGATCCACATTTATGATGGTTTTAGCATTTCTCTTGAGCACTTTGGCTATGATCATACAAGGAATATATTTTATTATAATTATTATATTATAAAGTGATTTGAGTTTTCTCAAAGTTATCAATTCATAAACTCTTTTGGTAGAAGAAATGAAAGTTGGATCTCATAAGGATTTCATGTTTTAGAAATCGAAGTTGTTACATATAGAATGCAAGATCCAAAGAGGGATAAGTAAATTTAGGATTAACTTATATGTGTGATGGGTTTTGAGTGATGACTTCATAGCTCATAACATATCCTCTTTCTTTCTCAATAGTTTGTGGTATGACAAACAAATAAATTGAGAACCTTAGAGGATATATAATGAGACAAATAATATTATTATAATAACTCCTTTCCTCCGAGTGCTTGTGGTATGGGACACTTGTACTAGGGGATGTTGGAGATGATCATAATATGATCTATCATCCCTAGATACATATATTCATGAGTATGTGTCAACATATGACATAAAGAGTTAATGCTAGGAACCCATACATATGGTCACTTGAGCTTGATGGTACAAGAAGTATGTAGAAGTTCACAAATCATGGTTGATAGTAGATTTTCTGGTATAAAGAATACAATAATAGGCTTAGAGTAATAGCTTAAGGGCTCGAGATACCCTTAAGTTGCAATAGTAAGGCATTCTATAGGGTATCTAGAAATAGTTGAGGAATGTTGAGAATTAAGTCATTCATGAAAAAGGAAAGTAATATATTTTCTTTTACAAGTAAGTGAATCAGTGTAATTTAGTAATCAATGATGCTTGACCCTAAGGGTTTCTAATCAAATGAGATTTTAATCTAGCACATTCATAAGTATATTGAGGACTTATTGTTAATACCTAGGGAGCCAAACACAGAAAGAAAGGATGTAATATTTAGTTTTGAAGAATACCCTAATATGTTTGTGTATGGGTATTTTAAGACGTGGAAAGGATTATGAAAATCCCAATATCATGGTTGAGTTTAGTTCAAACAAGATTATTTTTCTTACTTGTGAAAAGTAGATGTACATGTATCATGGAACACATTAAGGTAATAAATCTCTAAAGTAAATGAATATAGATACTTTTCACCAATGTATATGTTCTTGTACATATTAAAAGATTAAGATTAGAACGGTGTAGCATGCATCTACACCATGTCTTATGTGAAAGAAAATCCTAAAGTTTAGGTAAATGAAGAAAATTGTATGTAGGACTCTACCCTATTTTTCAGCTATTGAACTTTGTGGTCGGACTCGGTCGTTGTAGCCATCGACATCATGCAGTAGGGACATAACAACTTATCTTCATTGTGGCTCCCATCATAGGATGGAGACCAACCAATGTTTACGTGCACTAAGATGTGAGTCAGATCAAATTAGTTGCAAGGGTAGATGTCCGTACATAAATTCATGTAATGAGTAAGTAATGAGAAGATACATCTTTACATCTATTTAATGAGTCATGGTCAGAGATGTTTCATGATGATAATGTAGTGTGTGAAGGTTTTATACTAAGAATGATAAGTGAGGTCACACTAAGTAATGTGATATTTAGAGGTATACTTTGAAGGAGTAAACCTTATCCTTGTTGGTTTACCAGTTTAATAATTATAGGTAGATATGGTCTTTTTGTAATACAAATTTTATGAAATGAGGAAGCCCTAAAACCTTAGTTCCAAGGAGGAACTTATGACACAAGTGAATTATGATGTTTAATAAAGTAAATAGTGTAAATAATAGTAATCATGATATAATACAAGGTTAAACCGGTAAGGTAGTATCATGCTGATTTCTAGAGGTATCTAGACATGATGATTCTTTATGCATGTAGTGCTATAAGGTATGAAGAATATATCAGTGGTCTAGAATCACAATTAATGAGGTTCTTCATGATTTTGATATAAGGTAGAGCCTAGAAAAAGTGACTGATCAATGTTTCATTTAGTATGCCTATGAATAATAATGGCCATATGGTAAGGTGGTAACTGCAAACACTTCAGACTTATCTAGACAAAAGCACCATAGTAAGAAGATAAAGTTATTAAGAGTAATGTTAAGAAAGTAATGTTACCTTGGGATCCTTCAATGTTTAGGAGCATCTATTGCAATGAGCACTTGAATGCAATAAGTTCTTGGGAACAATGAGCACTTTGTTACAATTTATGTGGATAAATCATTTTCTTGACCCATGAAGGGTAGGTAACAAGATGATTCTAATGATAAAGAATCATGAGAAAATGTTTAATGTGTTTGTTTTGAAGGTGGACTCATACCTAGTAGTCTTAACATACCTTAATGCTTCTAAGTTTGTAAAAATCCTATCTTAATTCCTCAAAAGGAAGGATCATCTAGGGCCTAGTAATTGGTGGAGATGACAACCCCTAACCAAATAATTAATGGCTCCTACCACCTAAGAAGATAAGTGGGACTCAAAGATTTATTCCCATTTGAAGGTTATCCTCATGACCTAAGTCAGTTTAGTATATAATAAGAAGATATATAAGTAATAATGACTAGTGTTTATGAATTCTTAGATCAAATAAGGATTCTAATTTTAAAAGTAGAATGATGCTATTTATTAGTGGTATGAGTGAAGGATGATGCATACATACAACCCTAACTCTTTGATTTGATGATTATTTTTGTCTCTAAATTCATGAATAAAGATAAGTTTCTAGAGTTTCAAATATATTATCTTAAATAAGAATTTGTGTCCTATAAGGATGATGTGATGATAAGGTCAAAGTTAAGAAATGAAGTGTAAATAGGAATTATTAGCACAATTCTAAGGTGGGTAGATTTATGATATTTTTAGATGAATTTTGAGGGTGAAATTCCCATAAGGTGGGTAGAATTGTAAAACCCTATTTCCTAGGGTTCTTAACCCAATAAAGTGCTAATAGGACAATATACCTAATTGTATTTAAAATATTTTTTTGATCCAAACAAGAATGTTCGTATTCCCTAAAGTTCAATTAGAGTGACTTGATGCATATAAGGCATCTTAAAAACTAAAAGCATAATGGTAAACTATATTAAAAAACCACGATGCTAAATGTTCATGAAAACATCATTTCTTAATCATGTAGAACTTTTATCTACTCAGCTACTTGACCAAGATTTCACGTTGAGTTTTTGTTTTTTGAGTTAATGATATCATGTTTGACTTAGGTTGATGGACTTGTGAAATGCATTGGGGACTCTTAATGGTCAATAACATATATAAAAGATGTTTAATGAATCTAATGGAAGTTCTCATACATGTTTAGTTTTATTGATGACATATGGAAAATATTAGGTTGAGAATTATCATTTTTGGGGTAATAGTCATTATAGGAAGGCACAAAGTGGTGGCAGGGCCTCTTTTCAATCTTCCATACCCCATCTACCCACAGATAAGATAATGTTTATCCAATACGACCCTTATTATTTGTAATCTCTTCTCACAATCCCTCTTGGTAGGTTACTTTGATGATTCATGATATCTACTCCTCAAGGATGACCTGACAGTGGGAAGTGGAGTATGTGAGGATAACTTGTTTCCACTGTCGTTCATACCAAAATAGAGGAACATCCTAATTTTAATAGGAAACCCAACTGAAATATGTACCAAGGGTTGTGGGATTCCAAATTTGATAGGATGGAACCTATAAGACACTACTACAGAACCTACCTTTAGTGTCGGTTATTTAAGGCCTTTAGTGTCGGTTTCTAAGCGACACCTATGTGGGCAACACTAAAAGCTCACCCATTACGCGTCGGTTCCAAAACCGACGCCCAAACTCTTCGCGCGCCACCGAAATTGTGCCTGTTTCCTGTGGTGTGAAGGTATAGGTGTCGGTTAATAGATAAGAAACCGACACCATATACCTTCGCGCCACAGAAAGGGCGCCATCTTAGCCACTATCAGCGTCGGTTATCAGATAATAAACCGACGCCATATCCACTATCAGCGTCGGTTATTAGGTAATAAACCGACGCCATATACCTTCGCGCCACAGGAAACAGGCGTCGGTTATTTATATAAAACCGACACTATAACTTTGTGTGTCGGTGTTATACAAATAACCGACACCTATTGTTTTTTTTCTGTCAGTCTGCATACCTGCTGTGGATGGTCGCAGGATGAGAAACCTGCAGTTAACTGCAGGTTTTACGACATCCATTGATATCAGCCAACAACAGGCCACAAACCTATAAATTTAACAACAAAAATATTCACACATGCATTTAGCAATACAACCTGTAGTTCCATTTTATTTTCACACATTTAGAAACATTCATGTAGCTAGCAATCTGTAGTTCCATTCATTCACATTCACACATGTAGAAACATTCATATAGCAACCAACATTTTCATTCATTTTCACTCAGACACATGTAGAAACATCCAGACATGTAGAAACATTCACACATATATTATAATTCAGAAATTCATTTATAAAATATCATTCTTTAGTCATTATTCTCTATCAACATCCCAATTATATTTTAAAACCCCCACTATTTGTATGGTTGTTGCCCATTCTTCTCTTACTTCATTTAATTCTCCCATCGTATAGGGAGCATGTACATCTGGTAAGTCCGTTCCTGTAGTGGGGTCAGCTTTAAACACCTGTAAAGAGAATGATGTATATATATAATTAATGAGCTATAAATAAGATTGATATATTTCATATTATTTAATGAGACTATATAATACCTGAGCAATACAATCGATGTCCAGTGCAACATGTTTGATAATCATGTGCATATATCGCATCACATAGTATCCACATGCCCATCCGTTGTCTTGTGTAGCACACTATAAATTCAAACATACAAAATATTAAAAAATACAACTAATTAAGCATTGTTCACATAAATAATATATACATATATTGCAGTCGGGAACTTACTTTCACGTTCCTCCAGCCTTTTTGAACTCATCAAAACCCCTACATGTTAATGTAACACAGAACATTGCAATTAAATAGTAATGTAATAGCATATGTTAACGGATATGTAAAGTTCACATATTTAGAAAAATAAAAACGTATAAAACAAAACATACCTCTAATATTGCGATTTTTTATCAATTAACAATCCTTCATTGTGATCTCCGCGCACATACAAGTCATCATTAGCTTCAATATTTTTTGGTGTTGGCAACCCAACTGAGAATGGACTGGATTCATCATACTTATCATAGTACTGTTCTTCATCTATAGGATCTTCAATGAACTGTCTTTTACCATGAAGAATAACTGACCATTTATCATTTGCAGGATCATCGATATAAAATACTTGTTTCGCCTGTGATGCCAATATGAATGGTTCAGCCTTCTCGCCAATCTTTTCAAAGTTCACTAAAGTGAAACCCAATTCATCCACTAAAACTCCTTTGGTGTTATCAACCCAATTACATTTGAAGAGCGGAATTCTGAAATCTATGTAGTCAAATTCCCATATCTCTTCAATGACACCGTAATATGACATTTTAGCTTCATGTGGACTCTTATCCTTTGCACTTGAAAAAACATAGTCGATGCTTGAAGGGTGACCCCACTATTTTGGACGACACTCTTATCATCTTTGCACTTTGTGTAATATGTGAATCCATTAATGTCATACCCTTCATAAGACATAACAGTCAACTTTGGTTTAAAGGCGAGGCATTTTATAGTTTCAGTAATATCATATGGTGTTTGAGATAGTTGATGTAAGATTTTATCTTCAAACCACTTAATAAAAGTCTTGTTATGCTCTCTAGCAAGCCACATTGTATTGGCTCGAGGATATTGTCTTTTGATGAAATTGGTATGTTCCTCGATATAAACATTCACTCCGTCCATGTTGTGTAAAATATACAAATGACCTTGTTCCAACTGCTCACGGCTGATTACTTTCACACGTGATCCCAAAATTCCTTTGCCAAATAGCTCGTCAATATTCTTGTCATTATCAGGAGTGTCATTACCACTGAGAAAGTCATTGCAGAAATCCATAACCTCTCTCGCCACATAACCTTCAATAATACTCCCTTCAGGCTGATAACGGTTTCGAACATCACCTTTAAAAACGCTCATGTATCGTTCAAAGGGATACATCCAATGCAAGAAAACCAGTCCCAAGATTTTCACTTCCCTAGTCAAGTGGACAACAAGACGTACCATGATATCAAAGAACGAAGGAGGGAAATACATCTCAAGCTGACATAGGGTAACAACCACTTCTCTTTGCAAATTATCGAGAGTCTCAGGGTCAATAACTTTGCTGCAGAGACTGTTGAAAAAGAAACAAAGTCTGGTGATTGCAAACCTTACATGCTTCAGCAATATAGATCGAATTGCCACGGGCAATATTTGTTGCATTAGAGTGTGACAATCATGAGATTTAATACCTATCAACTTCAGATCTTTCATTGATATCAATCTACGGATGTTGGATGAGTAACCATGTGGCACCTTAACATTTACCAAGCATTCACAAAAAGCTTTCTTCTCCTTTCTAGACAACGTGTAACAAGCGGGAGGTAAGTATGTTATTTTATTACCCATTTCACGTAATTCTGTTAATTCTGACCTTATTCCCATTTCACGTAGGTCCAGTCTAGATTTTATCCCATCTTTAGTCTTACCTAGTATATTTAACAGAGTACCAATGATTCTATCACAGACATTTTTCTCAACGTGCATTACATCGATACAATGTCTGACTGTCAAAGAACTCCAATAAGGAAGATCCCAAAATATTAACTTCTTCTTGAATGAAGAATTGTCACTCTGTGTAGTACATTGTGATCTCTTACCAAATTCATTGACAAAGTCTTTTACTCTTTCATAAACAACCTCCCCTGGTATAGGTTTAGGTGCACTGCGTTCCTCATTCAATCCATTGAATGCTTTGCGCTTCCTACGATACGGATGGAATTTTGGAAGAAACCTTTGATGACCGAGATATACATTCTTACCGCCATGTTTTAGTCTTGTTGAATCAGTGTTCTCTTCACATATAGGACACGCTTTAGCTCCTTTGACACTATATCCAGACAAATTCCCATATGCTGGAAAGTCATTAATAGTACAAAACAACATAGCATGAAAACGAAATGTCTCTCTTCATGAAGCATCATAGGTCATCACTCCTTAACCCCAGAGTTTCTTTAAGTCATCAATTAGAGGTTCAAGATAAACATCGATGTCATTTCCAGGTTGTTTAGGGCCCGATATCAACAATGACAGCATTACGTACTTATTTTTCATACACAGCCAGGGAGGAAGATTGTATATAACAAGCATGACTGGCCAAGTGCTATGTTGGCTGCTCAATGTCCCGTACGGATTCATCCCATCTGTATAAAGCCCAAGTCTTAGATTCCTGACTTCTTCACCAAATTCAGGGTACAATACATCAATCTTCTTCCACTGTGGGGAATCAGACGCATGTCGTAGGATCCCATCATTATTTTTCTTAACATCTGCATGCCACCTCAAATTCTTCGCATCTATCGGATTGGAAAACAAGCGTTGAAACCGTGATATTATAGGTAGATACCACATCACCTTGGCAGGAGAACCAGTTTTGAACTCCCCCAAAGTCATCAATTTATACCGTGACGCACCACATTTTGGACAATCTTTCAAATCTACATAGTCCTTTTGAAATAATACACAATCATTCGGGCATGCGTGTATCTTTTTGGCATCCATTCCCATTGGGCACAACAATTTCTTTACCTGGTATGTTGAGATTGGCAGCTCGTTTCCTTCAGGAAGCATTTCTTTCAACAAAGACAGCAATTACGTGAAGCTTTTGTCGCTCCATCTATTGTTAGCTTTCAACTTATACAATATCAACACAACGTTAAGCTTCGTAAACTTAGTACAACCTGTGTATAATGACATCTCAACATCATGCACAATGTTTCTAAAAATGGGAGGTGGATCAGTGTGCTCTACCCCACAACTATCCAGCATCGCATCAACGATGTCTACTAGAAGTGGTTCATTCACATCTACGTCATCGTAGGCAATTTCTTCTTCCACACAAGCACTGCTATCGACATCCACTGGTTTCGGGTTTGAAATCTCTCCATGCTAGTGCCATTCTGTATAGCCTTGTATAATCCCGTTGCACATGACATGAGTTTTGATTTCGTCACCAGTGTTGACTTTCAAGTTGTTACCGCAATGCCTACATGGACAGTAGAACCTATCTCCAGGTTGTTTCCTATGTTCCTCGGCAAATCTAATGAACTGGTCAAGACCAGAAATAAACTTTGGGGTGCAGCGATTGCGAATGGACATCCATGATCTATCCATTCTATGATCAAAGAGAAAACAAGTATATATTAGGACAAGATTAGGGTCTAGGGTTAACAAATACATGTGATGTCATTATTATATATAATAAATGTGTACCACCTATCCATTCTTGAACACCTAATATCACTAGTAAGTGTATAATGTGTATTGGGTTTTCAAGAAAATTTCGGCAGCATTTTGCCGTTGTTCTCCAAGTACATATGTACTTAGAGAACAAACGGGGAAATGCTGCCGAAATTTTCTTGAAAACCCAATACACATTATACACTTACATCCTAAGCGAGATTGGGTGTTCAAGAACAGTCCCAAATAGGGGACTATCCAAGATTTACTCCTAATGAGTAAATCTTGGACGGGTTTCTAGGCCCACAAATAATGTGTTGGACGGGTTTCTAGGCACATGTATGCATATATATACTATACTTAAGTTAAAGATATAAGTAAAGTAAACTTACCCAACATATACCATATGAGCAAGTATGTCATATTAAAATAGACTATACAATATGAGAAAATAGTAGTGTAATCATGCAAATGGGAACATTCATGGGAACACACACTTCAACTATAAGCATTCATGTAACAACTTTCAGTTCCATTCATTAATCTCTTTTTACATCCACACATAGGGGTGTACCCCTAAATAGTAACTAAACAAAGGGGTTGGTGTACCCCTAAACATGCGCATAATTAAAAAAACTATTAATACAGACAAGTCTAGATAGATAGATAACTAAATACTACACCAACATGGTCCCGCATCAGTAACTTCGAGGACTTATCATTGTCACGATCTTCTCCTGAAGTTCAGAATAGAAAGCAGCTATGAGTATTGATTGCTTGACAATTATATTTGTTAATTGGAATTACCGTGGTCTTTTTGATGATGAAGCTGTGTCACGAAGCTCCTCACTGTATTTAGACGAATCTGAACTGACAGGGGCCTCAGATTCAGATTCGTCCGAGCTGATATGCGACGACATGCGCTCATACCACAGTAGATGATCTGGGGTCTCGCAGTTGTTGTTGGTTATCCAAACTTCGATGGAATTATGGCCAACTGGATGGAGAAAAAGCCTGTTGCAATGGACCACATGCATCTCTCCAATCCAATCACGCCAACCGGATTTTGATACAAGATTTCCCGCCAAATCATACTCAACCTCGATAACATGTGAATAATTGCCAAAAGTTAGGGTCACTTTACCAGGCATGTAGTGTCTTCCTTTTAGAAAACGCCAATGTTTGGGTATGACCAATTGGTTTAAGGAACGATCATCTAGGATGATGTCCAATTGTTCTTCAATAAGGAATGTTAACATTGACATAGAGGCCCAGTTCATAGTGATTGTTATGGGTGGACAGAGACTGTATAATATTAGTATTAACAAAGTGTAAGTGCATATAATGATGTTATATATTTTCAGAAAAAGTTGTATAACATCAGTTAACCTTTTATTGCTTGTCATAACCAACTTTATTGTGGTAGACATGATAGCTTGAAAAGAAGTCTACATATGTACTTAGAGAACAAATGAGGAAATGCTACCGAAATTTTCTCGAAAACCCAATACACATTATACACTTACATCCTAAGTGAGATTAGGTGTTCAAGAACAGTCCCAAACCGGGGACTATCCAAGATTTACTCCTAATGAGTAAATCTTAGACGGGTTTCTAGGTGCTTACTAAAATAGAACCATTATATGGAACTAATCCTACATTATACACATACTTTTCCTGAGTACGATAATGTGCACTTCATGGAATTATTAAGATCTGAATATATATAAGTTGTTTCTACCTACTTTGATGGGATTTTATAACATTCGAGTCTTCCATTTAAGGCATTAGATGCATATATTGTAGTCCATTATGTTGAGATAAGAATCCCATGTGATACACACGATTGAGAATCTTTCGCGATACTAGGAAAATACACAACTAGATATTCATTTAGGTGTTAGAAATTCATTTAGGTGTTCCTGATAACTCGCAGGTATGCACAACTAGACAATTATGGCGGAGCAGTAGTGGAGGAAGCATACCTTTCGGTAGCGGCGGCGGACAAGTAGGCGACAATTGGCAATTTAGGGAAAAGTTCATCATTTACATTCCAAGCATGTCACATGTGTGCATTACAGTTCATCATTAAGCAAGAAGGGTGATTAGGATTCTCACCAAGAACGGGTTTTGATTTTCTATACAATTTTATAAAAAAATGCACATGTATGCATATATATACTATACTTTTTGGAACCATACTAAACACCCAAATACTTTATAACACAACTATAAAACAATGATTATAGCTAAACTATTAAACAATAGACTTGTCACACATAAAACACCCTATACAACTATAAAACAAAAAAGTATTAAGATATGCATGATACAATAACTATTTTTCATCACATTACAGCAGACTTATCATTGATACCTTACTAACTTATTTCTACATTTAAATATCATCACTTGATCAAAATTACATGTATTGTATAGACAATAGAGGATTCAACTCAGTAGAAGTACAAAATCAATACCTAAACCCTAAACACAAATAAGTAAATAACTTAAAAAAAATGCCCAGCAGCTGCTTGGGCGTGCCTTGGCACCGCCCAAGCAGCCGCCGGAGCAGAGGAAGAAGGAAGAAGGAAGGGCGGGCAGACATACCTTGAGGGTAGAGGAGAGCAGCGGCCGAAGCACAGCAACCACCGGCGGAGGCGGCGGCAAAGAGAGGAGAAGCGGCGGCGAGGACACGGAGCAGCGATGGCGAGGGCACGGAGCAGCAGCACGGACGGCCGCCGGTGAGCACAGAGGGCAGGAGCAGGAGCATGGCCGCCAGTGAGCACGGAGCAGCGGCGAGGGCAGGAGCAGGAGCACGACAGTGGCGACGGAGGAGCAACGACCGGCGGGGGCGAGCAAGAAATCACCGAACCTAACTGAAATCGGGAATGAAACTGAGAAAGGGGAAGAGAAGCTCGCGCTGGTGAGCTATTAAGTTGACAATAAGCATCAGTTATTCTAATAAACCGACAAATAAACCAACTGTGTCGGTTCTATTCCAAAAACCGGCACCTATACTAGATTATAGTCGTCGGTTTTTAACTAAAGGTCAACCGACAACTATTCCTGTCTTGCGAATACCCTTTAGTCGTCGGTTATTTATTTATGAACCGATGACATATGTCAAATTTTGGAGGTAATTTTTTCGCTGGAATTTTGGTTTTGGCGGTTGATTTTTGGTGTCAGTTTTTTATTAATTAACCGACACTTAATAAAAGCGGTACCCGTGTCTAGTCGACCTTCATAGATTGTATGTCGATTTATGTTATAAACCAACACTGTAGAGTTTAGGTGTCCGTTTATGTATACAACCGACACCTTGAAAAGTGACTTTATAAGCCATTTCTGTAGTAGTGAGAGGTATATATATATGGAGGATTGCAAGCCATGAGGCCATGTGCAAAACACCCTACCCACAACATGTGTTATGGAGGAAGAGCCATCGGGCATGTGGTCATCTATCTGACCTTGAAAAAGTGAGGGAGGATTACCCTAGATGGCGAGCAAGTTAGCAGAAGGTTGACGATCTCTTCAGGTGTGACGACAATATTGTTGCATGTAGCAATGATCATGGCTTGGAGGAGATGACGGAGGATGCTCCACCTCAAACTATTACCATGATAAATGATTGCCAAGACAGTGGGGTGGCGGCTGCCAGAAGCACTGTGATTGATACTGACTTGTGAGGATCTCCATGGATGGACAAAGAGCAAGAGCCCTCCTTCCACCATGGCACAATAGTGCACACCAGAAGGGTGAAGTGGGGGGCCTTATTGGTCATGATTCCTATAGGCAAGAGAGATGGTGCTAATCGGTTCATTACTGAGTTGAAGACCCAATGGCCACTGGTGCCTGGTCATCGAGTCAAGGACGACGTTGTGCTTATAAGAAAATAGTCTATCTCCAACAGGAGGAAGAACATGGACAATCCTACATGGGTCAACAGATTGTGTTGCAGTCAGATCTCGCCCTAGAAGAATCATCACCTAGGGCCCTATTCCACGTGAGTAGATGGAAAGGAGTTGCGTGATGAGAAACGTTGGAAATCATAATGAGGATCTGGAGTTGAGCAGCTGGAGTAGGACAATGCAGTAGCTTCTTATTCTCTAGTGGGTGAGAAGGGAGAAGAACAATGAGGTGGGTGGCTCTGGGAAGATGAGGTAGACTTATCAGGTTCACTTTTGCATGATAGAGACACCAGCACTGAGGTAATGGATTCCACTGTCGGAGTCCCTTGCTGCCACACGCGTGAAAAAACGGACAATCTTAGTGTGGTTTTCTAAGAATGAAGGGTTTGTATCGGCAGATCAAGTGAGTCACAACTAAGGTGGATCCCCTACTGATCCAATTATATCCGACCAAGGTATATTGATGTGTTACTTGATTTTGAATAATGTCCTAAACTTACAAAAATTATAACAATTAATCGATAGATCCAACGGGGTCAAGTTACATAAAGATTTTGATCTATTTTTCAAGATCTAGCTAGTAGGCTAGTTCACAAGTCATGATTTAGATTGGCTTTTAAGAAGTTTTAGAGTTATTATAATTAGGGTTTAGAACCTAACTAAGATTATTTGGGTGAATATCCCAGGTGGATTAAGAGATAAGATCAGGGATGCTAGGAATAATTTACTACATTCATTCAATTTTTATTGCTTAATCATGTTTAAAGTTCATGTGATATTGTTATCATGTGAGAACATTAGTGTTTTAAGAGGAATCTATATATGCATATCTTATTAAATTTACTGCATAAATGTTATATGTTTATATCATATAAGTTATAAGAATATATCTCTTCACGTTTAAGATCAATAATGCAATCATGGTTGAAAAACCTAAGTAGGATAAGACAGTTAAATAATGTGCATCTTCATGTTTATGACCGGTAATGCAATTATGGGTGAAAACTATAAGTAAGATAATATCATATCAGATCATATCAAGAAAAACTAATTAGGCCCTACTCATGAACATTCTTTTATAGAAGGTCGGTGCCTTATGAGCCTGCTTCACTTTATGGGTTCAAGCCCAATCCTATTCACTTTCAGTGTGTTCATATGACTGCTCACTTTTAGTGTGTTTGGTATGTTATGCTCCCATTCACTTTCAATGTGTTCAGACGACTGTTCACTTTCAATGTGTTTGGAATGTTATGTTCATGTTCACTTTCAGTACATTCAGATGATTTTTCACTTTCAGTGTGTTCGGTATGTTATGTTCCTATTCGCTTTCAGTGTGTTCAAATGACTTTTCACTTTCAATGTGTTCGGTTTGTTATGTTCCTATTCACTCTCATTGTGTTCAAATGATTGTTCACTTTCAGTGTGTTCGATATGTTTATGTTCATTGAGTAGGTGGCCTAATAAGAATGTTTAATAAAGTGAAGAATGCATCCTTAAGTCATAATTAATGTTTATGCAAGTTCATATAAGTTTTTAAGCTTTATTTTAAGTTATGTTTATATACTTTTACTAAAACCCAACCACTTACGATCAGTTTGTCGAATGCATGTTCTGGGGCATGACGCCCGCAGGTAAGGTGTAACATACCGAATTCTGAAATTTTGTCCTTTGACCCACTTTACCATCTTTTCCTTTCATTTCCATCCTTATTGGCATTTCTATTTAATTAGTGGAATTTATAGTGGTTTAGTGAACATTTATTTACTAATTATACCAATGGAAGGTTTTATGCACAAATACCTCTGTGAAATCTTATTTAAGGATCTAAAATGTAAAATCACCACTTTAGTAGAACAATGGTATATTAATTTGTGCTAGAAGTGCAAGGCCCTAAACCTTAATTAATGTATTAAACAAGCTTAATTACCATAATTAAGTTCTATAAACCTTAATATAACTTTTTGATATGATTTGAAAACATAAAATGATCCTAAGTTTCAAATTTGGTTCGATTTGGATGTTGTTTGGGCAAGTTATGCAATTTTAGCTACATTCTAGACTTTAATGCAATTTACCCATTTGGGAGGTTTTCTTTGCAAATTATCAACTGAATTTTAATCCTTAGATATTACCTTACCATTAAAGAGATTTGAAACCATTGGAGAACCTAGTTTCACCTTGGTTTGATGGTATTTCTTTCCAAGGGCATTATAGGGATTATCCTCTTTATAAAGGTGCTTATCTTTAAAAGCTATCAACCAATGAGGTTATTTATTTCTTGAAAAACGGTGGGGATGGCCTAGAAGGATCTGTGGGCTCTTAGGACCGAATTTTGATATCCAAGAAGAGTCCATGAGCTGTCCTCTTGCATGGCCATCAAGCCCTAGGCTAAAGACACATGGAAAGTCCCTTAAGACATCTCATGCTTCACCTCTTTCTTTATATAGCCATGTATACCCCTTCCCAACTCACAATTCCGAAACTCTTGCTATCCTTTTCTTTCCACTAGCTTAGATAATAGTTTCTTCTATATTTGGCCACAAAGTTGCTATCCCAAGGTAATACAGGGAGCCTACCTTGGTGAAAAAGGTTCATAGGGCTTCCAAATTGCTCTATTAGGGTTTCTAAAGCTCCTCCTTGGTAATTTTGACCAAAACTAGTAAGTTTCCTCCCTTCCTTCCCTATTTTCATCCTTTTAGTATTCCTTACACCTTCTTATAGGTCGGAACCATGACCATACATGGTAAAACTCCACCTAAAACCCTTAAACATCTCATCTCCATGCTCTTTTGCTAGGGTTTGCACCTCTAAAGTGGAGAAGGTGATCTTTGCTCAAGAAAGGAGATTAACTTGGAGCAACCATACCTTATAATCTCGGGATCATTTCTGTTTGGACCTTCTTACATTACTAGAGGCAAGTTTTGTTAACCCCTTCTCATATATTGCTTAGTACATGCTTAAAACACATGCTTCTATGTTGAAAATCGATGATTTCCATCTCTTTTTACCATGTTCTTCTAAGGTTTTAGTTTCTTGCTATTTTACATTCTATAGAAGTTCTAGTTTGGTTACCTATGCAACTTCAAACCTGATCTTGGGTCAAATGATGTTTTCTCCCTCTCCCTTTTTCTTCAATTATCTCGATCGGTTTAATGATGTGGCAATTTCCTATTGGTCAGTATTGAAAAATTCATATCTTCTAAACCGCTTATCCAAATTTGACAAATAAATATGTTTTGGAATTGAAAAATTAATCTATATATAATAAAAATATTTTAAAGGTCTTATTTCATGGTTTGACGAAGGGTTATTTTTGTAAAACGAATTTAATGCATGAAATCCATAAAAATTACATCTTAATCATCATAACTCCGAAATTAACATAAAAATATGTTTTCTTGATCAAGAGAACTTAATAAGTTTATTGGTGATGTTTTAAGAGTCTAAATCTGAGTTTTTATAAAAAAGCTCTAAAATTAGGGTTTCTATACATTAATGTGCACTATGTAGTCTAATACATGTTAATACATTGAAAATAGGCAAAGTGGAACTTGGACTCAATTAAAGTGGTGAAAGTTAGTAATTGATATCAGTAAGAGAGGTATGTGCATTCCTTACACCCTATGTTGGGATAATTGCAGCCCAACCCTATATTTCCCTAATGAGGCTTAAATGAACCCTAAATATTCTATTCTTGAATCCTAATGTTGTTCATGCCTCAAATTAGATTATAATTTCTTCTTGTTTGGGTCTTATACCCCACTGCCATGATTATTGAATATTATGACTACTCTTTCCATGACTACTTTTCTAGCATGTGGATTTATGTTCTATTTAATTTAAAGTAGTGGTACTTATGTACAACCACCCATAGAGGGCATGTAAATAAATGCCCTGGGGAATGTCTTATTCTCCCCATAATATTGTAGGTGACTGGGAATGTCTTATTATCCCCTCACCTAAGGTTAGAGGTCTGATAGGTGCCTCAACCCTACTTAGTTAGGTAGGCATAATGATCTTACATGCAAATCCTTTTTGATATAATTGTTAATGGCAAGCTTCGTTGATATATAGCCTCATACTCTTGTTATCTTCATCATATGATAAACCCTAGCATGTTTTTATTTGCTTTAATTATCTTGATATCCTAGATTAGTTTTGTGACACATACTTTTCTTCCCTTTCCCTTTTTGCTGGGTGCCTCTCGAGCCACCCAGGTGTTGAGCAAGGTGATGGATAAGACAAGGAAGATCTTAGCTTTTGGCTTGGACTCGGTTGATGGAGATGTTGCTTGGAGACAAGATTGTACTAGTCTAGACTTCCCTCTATCTAGATCCTAATTGTGTGTCTTGATGTAAACCCTAATGGGAGAATTTGATGTATTTTTCTAAACCTTTTATGAAATTGAATATAGTCAATTATTTTTTTATTCCGCTGCTTTCTAATGGTCTTTTGTATACCAATGTTTAATAAATTTGGAAAATTTATGTCCATTCCATCTTACCTCTGAGAGTGTTTGGAATGGATGTCAATTCTTCAAATTTTTAGTAAAGGGTTGATTTCACCTCTTTACATAAGGAGCAAGCTTAGAGGATAAAGCCATCTGACGTGTAAGGACTATCTTAAAGATATATATACCAGTTCATGACCAGGGTGGGGTGCCATCTATGCAATCCAAGGAGAATAAAATTAGTTTTCAATCTTGTGATGTATCAAGCTCTCTTGTTGTAAGCTTTGTCAAAAGAATATGTATGAGAATCAATGTATCTACATCTTGTGTAAAGTTATTTTTATTATTGCAATGAATGATGTAAGCTATTTGTGATGTTCCCCAAGTGTGATCTTCATGGTCGATGCTTCCATGATGTTGTTTTATGGATTGCACTTGGGGGGTGTTACAAAACCCTCTAATAATTTTTTTGTAACTTTGCATTTCAAATTATGCTAGTTTGTTATAAAACTTGTGGTGCACAAATTTATATATGCAACATGTGCTCAAATGAAAAATCCTAAAAGGTTGTCGATGCATTGAATTTATAATTGACCCTATTGAGCATCTTCATGACAAAGTAATGTCTTTCATACTATATGGTCAAATATATTGACCCCAACAATGGAATCTTCTACAAGCTATCAAGGTTGATAGTATCAACCCCCATGTCAATATTACCGACCCCACATCCACAACCCTCATAAATCTCAGACATCAAGGGCAATTGACACCAAAGTAATACTATCAACCATGACATATGAATTTATTAGGTTTCTAGGTACATTTAAATGTACAAGTTAATACATAGCCCCCATATGGATGTATTGATATGGTGGCAACTTGCATCAACTACTGCAATGAACATCTATACATGTCTACTAACTATGATATGTAGACATGATTGGCATGGTCAATACATTAACCCCAAAAATTCTACCCACAGCAAGGGATATAAGGGGTAGTGGGGTGTGATTACTATATTATCTCACAAAAATCATTATGTTCTTCAAGCAAGATTAGGAGAGAACTCCTTATATAATGATCTACTTCAGTGATCTCTTCACCATGATCTTTCCTCTTCTTCCTTGAGATCTTCATTTTCTTGATCAAGAGGCAACATAATAATGGGGTTTCTACTTACTCTTTCCCCTCACCCTCTTCTCATCAAACATCTTGTCCATAAAAGTTGGTTTTAAAGCTTGGACACTTGGCATTTGAAGAGGACAAAAAAATAAAGACCACACCCATATTACTGCACACACCACAAATTTGACACGCTACAAGATTTGAGACCTAGTTGAGGAACTAGTATTTAAAAGTGACATGTTGTTGATCTATAGTGGATAAGAGATGGTGAGAAACCATCCATTCTCCAATGACTGAGATACCTATCTCTAACTCATCCTTGAGTTCTTGCCATGTTTAAATTCCTATTATATTCCCCAAAATAAAGAAGATTGGAAGGAAGTTTGGGTCTCCTTCTGACTCTAGAGTGAGGAACATAGGTTTTTCTCTGTGATTACAACATGATATTTGCTTGGTCCATTGAGCCCAACATTTTGATCTGTGGTCGTTGATGACATATTAGGAGGTGGTACTTCCACTTCTATGTCATATTTGACATTTACTACCATTCATGAGGCACTTTCATTGTATGCTCACCAATATTTTATTTTCTAAGACATCACAAGGGGTAGGGAAGGTATAAAAAGATGATTTATATGACTTGATTATCTTTTTCTCTCTAAATACTATTGACCCAACATTTGAGCTTTCTTTCTAAGACATATGATGTGAGTCTGTTGTAATACTAAGTAGTCTCTTATTCATTTTAGTGGACTCATCATAATGATTAGGTTACACCTACACCTTGATCTCTCCAAGATCAAGATACTGATAAAGAAGGGTAACCTTAACTTCAAACACTACTTATTTCTACGTAAGTTTTAATACTCAATATCAAGAAGATTAAAACGCACTTTGCAAGCCACCAATATTAGACCCTGGATAACCAAAACTTTTTATCATGTAGAATAAATGTTCAAAATCAAACACTTAACTCTACAAACAAAGACATATTTCAAGCGTAATGATGAGGATGAATAAATATGTTGGACCCTTCTTTGAGCACTATTGGGGTTGAGGGTATTTTAAGTCATACCCACTACCACCAATGCCAGATTTTGGTCCACATTTCAAAGGGAACTTCATGCAACAAGATCCTAGTGATTTTCCACAAGTCCCAACAAGCATGGCTTCTTTTGTTATCAACCACCATTATAATAATAACAGGTACATGCATTTTAATCTTCTTGATATTGAGGACAATTCTAGTGCCAAGCTGGAAGGATTCAACTCCATTGTATCCTCCAACCATCAAGTTGTTTTTTCCTCCTTTAGTTTGATATGAGTCATTGATTGAGTATATCTAGTGTAATATGTTTTCCTTTACATTATGATGAAAGATATGATTTAGTTATGAAGTCTAATTAGAAAAACTTATGATCACATATTCTAATTGATCATCCCCACCTTGCCATATTTTTGTAGCTTAAGTTGTTTGTTTAAGGGCATGAGACTTTTAAAATTGACTTGAATTTGTTATTCCTAAGATGATTTCTATGAATGATGACACTTTAACATCATTCTAAGTTTCTTGAGGAAATAAAATGGGTTTGATTCCTTTAGATCACATTCTAGCATTGGTCTTTCATGGATTTTTTGGGGATATGTTTTAAGATCACTATGTTTCGTGAGTCAACCATGATAGGATTTCATCATGGTAAGGTAGGACATTTCTTATAGTTGCAATAATGTCCATTGGTGTGCTCCCGCTAGAGGCTTGCAACGAGTGCATTCCACGAGGTCGGGAGGCACGGGATGAGATGAGATCTTAGCTTTCGATATTTGTATAGTCCCACACTAACTACCTACGTCTACTAAGACACTACACCCACAAGCGCACGGGGTCGTGTCGTAGTATAGGTGAGGCGGCAAGTACGGGGTCGAACCTCGGAGATAGAGGGGGCGCTAGAGTTAGTTGGCGTGAGCTACGTTCCTAGTGCGGAGAGTAAAGTTTTTAGGGTTTTAAGGTTGATTGTTGGTTGATTAAACTAAGAGAGCGAGTTTGAAAAGAAAAATGAAACTAAGTTATCAAAAGACTAAACTAGCAATCTAGGTGACAAACTAGCTAAACTAAGGCAAGGGCAAGAGGGATTAGACTAAGAAAGAAATTAGCAACTAAAGAACTGAATTAACTACTAAACAAGATCAAAGACCTAAATTAACACTAGCTAGCAGAACTAGGCAATTAGCTAAGGTGACTAAAGCAATTAGGACTACACTAGCATTAACAAACAAACTATGCGATTAGGGTTTTAAGTAAGATGATTAAGGCGGGTGGGCCGTTTGGGAAATGTCACTTTGATTTTAGTTGGGGGAGTTCATTAAACATACAGGGTGCTCAATTCAAATCTAGATTACCAAACCAAACAACAAGGGTAATGCCATTAGAACATACCCTATACTACTAGTAGAAGACTAGGGTTAGGTGTAGTTCTAGTGAGATTGGCCAAATCTAGGTTTCTAGGGTAAGTGATGGTGGACAATTGAGGGTTGAGGGTAGAGATGGGAGTGGAGATGAAGGGGTTTAACCTCATGCCACTAGCCACTCTAGCCTTTAGAAGGCCCTATGCAATTGCATCACTCTCACTTGCACTAGCCACTTAAATCTCACACTCATTTGTAGGGGGAGGGGTGTGTATGTAGGAACAAAGGGGCTAGCTAGGGATCCACTAATTGGACCTAGGAGCCATTCCTAAGATTGCCACATACACCCCAATTCATCCTAGAAATGAAGTGTCATCAAAAACCTCAAAACAAGCAATTCATACAAGAAGCACAAACCACATGAAATAAGATAGGAAAAGAGATGGAAGCAAGAAGTAATCATCATAAATATGAATTGAGTTCATTACAAGAATTTATCCCCCAACATGGTATCAAAGTAACATTTTAATCCCAAACAGCCCACCACAAGGGGCTTAGGTAGACATAGTCATGAAAACAGGAAAAGAAAGGGGTAGAAGAAGGGAAAACGCCATGAAGCTCGATGTAGTGGCCTCCTTCTTCACCTCCAAGCAGCTGTAGATGACCTCCCTCCTCCAAAGGTGTAGGGGTGCATGAAAATGGTGGAATGGATGGATAGAAACCTAGAGAAACTAGGTTTCTATGGTGGAAGTGAGTGGAAAATGGGGTAGATTGCAAGGAAATGGGTGGATTGGAGCAAGGGATGTAAGAGCAGCAGCTAGAGTCAGCTAGGAGTGCTTCCCCCCGAGCCCTAGAAGCAACTATTGCTTATATAGGAGCTAGGGTTAAGTGGGGGTAGAATAGGAATAACAGTGGAAAGTTATGTAGGGTATGTGATCACCACGGTCGTGGTGGGTGCACCACGGCCGTGGTGAGGGTAGTGGGGGACGACTGTGGGGTGGTGGCCATGGTCGTGGGGTGAAGGAAGTGGTGAAAAAGCAAAGTAGGGTGGTGGCCACGGCCGTGGCAGAGTGCCACGGTCGTGGTGTGTAGCATGCACCACGGCCGTGTTGGGTAACACGGCCGTTTTGGAGGAGTTGGAGCTGACCGTGGGGAGGGGCCACGGGTGTCTTGATCAGCATCGGCCACGGTCGTGGCGACTTGGCCACGGTCGTGGTGACTTGGCCACGGTCGTGGCTTTCTGGGCAACTTCCTTGTTGGAAACTGATTTTTCGCAATTTAATTCCCACGACCGTGGCAGGGTGCCACAGCCGTGTTCTCTTCTACTGACCACGACCGTTCTGATGGCCACGACCGTGGTGTCTTCAAGGGCCACGGTCGTGGCAGGTGGCCACGGCCGTGGGATTCTGTGGATTTCCCTATTGCAGCCTGTTGGAATTTGGCAATAAAGCCACGACCGTGGCATTGGGGCCACGGCCGTGGTGAGGCTTGACTTCTTGATTTTGCTTCTTACTTTGTCAATTTCAGATGTCTTTGCTCGGGGATGATTCTTGGCCACTAGAGGTAGGTTGAGGGAGAGTTTGGGGCCTTCTTTGGGTCCCTCCCTCTCTCTCGTCCATCTAAGCATGGTCCAAGTACCTGAAAAACAGTGCAAAGAGCATCCATAAGCGTATTTGCAATGATAATCATATTGGGGGAAAATACTTGTAATCTAACATGTTTAGATGCAACTTAAATACAAAATGGCACAGGATGGAGCCCTAAATTAGGGCTGCATCATCCATCAACCCACATACACTCTTTCACCACCATTAAACCTGTAGATCAATTTAGTCTTGGTTTGCATAGAAAGGCGTGAAAATTCTTTATATTTTCTATCACATGGAAACCAAAAAGAATATATATGTTCCAACATTTAGATGGCATAAATGAAATTTAGATTGCGCACACATTGAATAGGGTGATAATACAATATGGTTCCTTACATACCTGCTCTAAAATGAGACCACCATGTTAAATCCCACATATCCTTTTTCATAACAGACCTAGCTTGGAAATATAATTTTGCTAAGGAAAGGCATAGCATGGAAAGCATGTGGAAAAAATAAAAGAGAATAACAAATGGAAATAAATAACAAGAAAGAAAGTTGGGGCTTCTTGGTTATGATTCTACATTTGTCCCTTCAACTCGCATAGAAAAATATGGAATTTATATAGATATGAGAAACACCTTCCATCCACATTCTCATCATTAGGACGAGGCATCCATTGCATACACTATTCACCATCAAAATCACATTATAGTCATTGGGATGCATTTTGTACACCATATAGGTAAGCATTATTTTCCATTAATTGATAGTTCCAAACTAGTTTGTGAGTCCAATTTGATCCACATACCCCATATACTCAGTACCCTAATATTCCCTCAGTCATTATCATTGGGAGACTACTTTCAATGTTTTAATATGTATTATAGGGATCTAACGTTTTGTACTCAACATACTTTATCATGTCATGATATTTTGTTTATTCCAAATGACTTGTATTGAGTTGTCATTTTTATTTCCGATGTCTTCATGGTGTTCATGATTGATTGTTTTGAGCATTTACATTATCCATGGTTAAGTGCACACATTTTAGACCCATATAGTGGGGAGTTTGACTTGATTTCATTTTTGTTATGATTTTCTTTTCTTAGGATTGATTATACCAAATATAAGAGTATTTGTTGATTGAGGACAAGCAATTTTTCAAGCTTGTAGAAGTTTGAGTCATCGTAAATATGAAATATTTATCAGTGGATATAGTGTACTTATTTTTACAGAATGATCATCATTGTATGTAATTTCATTTATTTTTCACTAAATAAGGGTATAGAATTCTTGTGCATAGAACTTAGAGATCGAGCAGACAAAGATATCTTGTTAAAATCCAAGTAGTGGAGAGAAGATGATGAACATGGTAGGATTTAGCAGCGACCACAACAAACGATCGATTTGTACCAGGGAAGATCATGGAGGCAGGCCACTAGAATTGGAGGTCTCACCTAATATCTAGGTAGGGATGAGTGGGGCGACATCAACACCCTTGTGGGGTATCCTCATGAGTACTCAAAGGGATAAAGGTAGATGACTGAATCAAATAGAAATACTAGAAAACCTAGGTCTTAACCTAAACTATAGTAGATGCCATTGAAGTCCCTCCACTAAGAGTGGGGAAATTTCTACAATGCCTCCATGGAAGTGGAATCCCCGTCAGAGGCCGCCCAGTCTCCTAATATGCAAAAGCAGATGTCATCCCATGATCAAACTTGCAACGAAGGACAAGAATCATACCAAGCTGAGAAGGAGCTGAAATCGTAGAATCATACCACATGTCCACATGTGTCATATAGAGATGTGGTGGATAGTATGCATAAAGTGACCCTTTTGATGCCTTCAACATAGGCATGTCACTTAAACCAGAGGACATCATAGTGAAGGATGAAGGAGGGGTGTCAATGTTTGATAATCAGGGATGAGGTGGTTGACAGAATACTGAGACCATAGAAATTTTGAGTCGTAATTAAAATTATCTCATAAGAAAAAGGATACCTCACACTAAAGGATAAAATCAGATTATTTTGGAGACCAACTGGACTGTTAAACCTGATTGACCTAGAAAATGAATATATCCTTGTTGAATTGCAACTTGAGGAAGATTACTTTAGAGCCCTTATGGGAGGCTCATGGTCACTTTTTGGATCCTACCCATCGACAAATCGATGGTATACACTCTTCAATACATAGACAATGAACCCATAGAAGATGAGAGTACGGGTCCTAATTCCAAATCTACCAATATATCTATATCACAATGCTTTCCTCAATATTTTGGGTGATCAAATAGGGAAGAATATTAAAATTAATATTAACACCACAATGCGGAGAAGGGGCTAATTTGCAAGATTGGCTGTCAAAATTGTTATGGGGGGCTCTTATTACCATGATTCATCTCAGGAAGAAAATATAATGTCTAGTATGAAAACAAACATATGTTTGAAATGCAGCGGAGTAGGACATACATAGTGTGAATGTCCATCTAGAACTTGGAGTGTACTTGTGCAGAATACTAATGATACAAATCCAAGTAATTAGATGGATATTGTAGTGGAAAAACTAGTATTTTCAATTGATATTCATGCACAACCATTTTTTAAGAAACTAAGAATAAGGCATATGAAAAAGGTAACCTCAAAGGAAATGGAAATGTACAAAACAAGAATAGATTCTAGAACCTATAGGAGTGTGAGGATGAGGAGGAGGTTCTAGACTTTGCACATGATCAAACTGGAAGACAAGATCATTCTGGAACAAGCATTGATTGGCAGGAAATAAAGAGGAACATAGGGAATTTGGCAAATAATAATGAAAAACTTCCCACAAACCAATTCTCAATAGTAATAAAAGTGATGCAAGGTGACACATTTGTAAACTATTGTACTGATCACATGAGGGAATAAGGACAATACCACTCATGAAATAGTAAAACTAAAAGGTGATGCTATGTTTTAGGGTGTTAAATTTGATAACAATGACTTTCGTAACATTAGGTTCTCTGTGGGTAAGTCAAATGCATAACAAAGTCCTAACAAAAGTAGCAACACACAAGTTGGAAACCATTTGAGGAATAGAAAAAAGGTGATCTCGACCAACGCCTTGAGGCCAAATACCAGAAAATGGGGGAAACAAACTCATTAAGAGGACTTGGATAAGGAAGCAAGTGTGGGAGAAGAGAAAAATACATACAAAAACTATGGTCCATGACGAATATGTGTTGTAACATACATGGTATTCTAGATAAAGATACCCAAAACATGGTTAAAGAACTTAGTAAATAAGTATAGTATCACTATCATGGCCATCGTCCAACCGTATGTGAGTGGTGGTACCGCTACTTAGATCATCAAATCACTGGGGTTCACGTGGTCTCACACTGTGGAAGCTCAAGGATTCTTAGGGAGAATTTTTGTGATGCGGAAGGATAATCTCATGTTCATCAATATCCTTCAATCCCAATGGCAGTATGTCCACTGTAGGATTGATGATATGGTACAAGTTACCTTCATCTTTGGTAGCACCCTCAGATAAGGGAGAAGTTACTATGGAAGTAACTTTGTAATATCCACACATATTGGAAGGAGGCCTAGGTGATGTGTGGGGGACTTCAACGTCCATATATACCCACATGAAAAAATTGGGGGAAAGACTCAAAACTTTGCCAGTTGTAGAGATTTTGTGGAAGCATTAGGAGAATGTGACCTCGTAGATCTGCAAATAAATGGACCTTTGATGATGTTCAAAAGAGTCCTTCTCTGAATGGAGTTGGATTAGGCAGTAGGGAATCAAATCTGGCTAGAAAAATACAATAGTTATTTAGTGGAGGTTGTCAAATTCATCATTTATGACCATGCACTAATATTCATATCAACCCCCTTTGAAAAAGACTCACATAGAAGAAGATGCAGAACGTACTACCATTGAAAAGAACACTCAACATTTCAAGGAGTGCATGATAATTACTTGGATAATAGTAAAAGTTTTATGGAGAACTCAAACTATTTCTTGAAAGAAGCAATGAAATGGAACTAGAAGGTGAGAAATGAGAAATGGAATGGGATGATAACACTTGAGATTATATTAATGGATGCACAAAAAGCAAAGCACTATGACCCCGAAACTGAGAACACGATCATCAATATGCAATCCTTAATTATAGAAGACATGATTATTGAAGAGATGGAGTGGAGGTAAAAGGCCCATTGTGAATGGCTAAAATTGGGAGACAACAACAACTGCTATTTTCACACATGTGTTAAAGCACGTTGACTAAAGAATAAGATTAGCAAACTGAAGAACGGTGTAAAGGATTGGATACGTGATAAAATTATTTTTTCTAAAATGGTCTATGACCATTTTTCCATAGTGTTAACTGATCCCAACCCGGGATCCTGCTCTATCCCTTGACTCTGAATTTTTAGGTACTTTTCCCAGGTTGACCGAGGAGAAGATACTTGTGGTCAGAAAGATCCCCAATACGGAGGATAATAGAGATAGACTTTTTGATACATCATCACTGAAGGCACAGAGACCATATGGATTGGATGTTGGTTTTTACTAAAAGAACTGGAACAAAATCAAAACTAGCTTTGTGGAGTTCATTCAAAAATCATTCACAAGGTGCTAGTAGAAGAGACAACTACATATTCGACTATTGTATTGATCCCTGAAACCCAACATCCATCTTCTTATAATAACTATCATCATATCTCCTTGAATAATACATGTATTAAATTTCTATCTAAAATCATTTTATACAAAAAAAATCTCTTCCTGGATGATTGGATATCCCTATCCAATTGAGTTTCATCCCAGGTAGGATTCTACTTGATAATGTCATATTATTGTAGGAAATTGTTCATTCCATGGAGAATCTCAAGCACAAACAACCATAAATGGCAATAAAAATTGATATATCGAATGAGTACGACAAGTTGAGATGGAACTTTATCTTGGACACTCTTTAGAGTATGGTGATACATGGTTCTCTAATCCACATCTTCATGCATGCCCTTACAACATGGAGGTCTTGTATTATATGAAATGGTGAAGCTCTCAAGTCTTTTAAACCATCCAGAGGTGTGAAGCAAGGGGATCCCCAATCCCTTATGTTTTTGTGTTGTGCATGTATAGACTCATTCATGATATTTAGAAGGGGGTGATGGATGGACGATGGAAGCCATCTCTCCTTATGAACAAGAAAATAGCATTCTTGTAGCTCTATTTCATGGGTGACCTAGTTTTATATGGAGAAGCATCAATAATGCAAGCTATATGTACAGTTAATTGTTTGATTCACTTTGGGAGGGCATCTGGACAACAGATTGCCCAATAAAAACCATCAGTCTTCTTCTCCAAGAATACTTCATTCAGCTCTAGTAAAGTGATCAACAAGAAACTCAACATGCCACAGATACATGATCTAGGGAAACATCTGGGGATCCATATTGTGCATAAACGAAATGTGAAGGCACTATACTTAGATTTGGTCAACAACTTTCATGCAAAAGTGAATTCCTGGGCTAACAAAATTCTATCACTTGCTGGACAAGCCACCCTGGCCAAAACAACCTTTAATCCTACACATTTCACATTATGCAATCATCTAAGTTGCCAATATTTGTCTGTGACAAACTTGACCAGATCGCCAGAAACATCATTTGGAGTGGAAAATTGGATTAGAAATCAACTCATCTTTTCACATGGAGAAAACTACTGGAAACTCCTCGATATGGTGGATTAAGTATGTGGAGCACCATGGAATTCAATGAGGTTCTACTTATGAAGATAGTGGATAAACTGCTAGGTCCACTAGCAATATTTAGAAAAAACTTTTTTCTAGAAAAATACAAGAAGATGGCATCACACTAGGGGGTAGGGTCAATGGCATGGAGAGGGATTCATTGCCTCCTTCAACAAGCACAATAGATGATGGCAATATCAATCGCTAGCGGACAAGATACATCAGTTTGGGAAGATAAATAGTTAAAGTTTGCTCAAACTCCTACTTTGAAAAATGGGATGCTAGTTCCAAAAGAGATAGAAGACTTGAAGGTGTTGATCCTTGTAATTTAAGAAGGCAGATGGGGTGAGGAGTTCATAAACCATTACTTTGAGGAACACACTACACAAGATATTGTATCACAACCTATCAATGATATAATTATGGATAGACAATTAATACATACTGGACTCAACACCTGCATGTCAAGTTCTTAGTGAAGGAGATGTACAAAAGTCTTATTAAGGATAAGGTTTCAAAGACAACATGTGACTAGGATAGCATATGGAGGCATCAACTCCCATAATGAATAAAGTTTCACATGTGGTTACTGAATCATGATAGACTCCTCACTAATGCAATAAGGAGGCCAAGGAGAATGACAAAAAATGGAGACTATGATCAACGTGGAGAGGTTGAGGAATCGTGCCTCCATGCGAAACATGACTACCCTAAGATAAAACCCTATGAAGGACTCTTGAGCCTAACTTACTATTGGATTTCTACATAGAGGGTAACATCTAGGAGTGGATTAGAAGGAATCTAGTGTAGATAGGGACAATAGAGAACTGGTGCAACATTTTCACGGTTTCATGTTGGAAAGAGTGGAAGGTCAGAAACTCCTACATTTTTAAGAAAAGAGAATTGTGTACAATACAGCTTGCCATTGACATCATAATTTATGTACAGAACATTGATGATTCCAAAAATGACACTACCTATAGGGAACAGATAGTGCAACTAGCATGATGGACAACACCTTTGATGGGATGGATCCAAGTTGCAGTGGACACAATTGTACCTAGCCCATAGAATAAATTGTGTGTAAGTCTTATCATGAGGGATGATCAAGGGAAATGGATAATAGGGGGTGCCCAAAGGCACACTAGATGTGATCCAATGGAGGGTGAGCTGCTTACCATCTTCATAGGAATGAATACAATACCTGACAAGTGTCATGGGAGGTGTGAGGTTATTAAAGACTCAAATATATCAGTTGACTTCATTTAAAAACATCACTGAGACCTACTAAGTACAAAGCCCTTGTTAAAAGAATTGATCTACTCAGGGGTCACTTCCACACAAATAAAATTATGAAGATAAGAAGAATAATGAATGAGCCAGATGATAAACTCACCAGGTGGTTTTTGAAATCACATGGTGAAGCCTATATAACCATAGAACGTCCGTTTTCCCACAGGAGCTACTCGCCAAAGATAAAGAAGGCTAATAAATCCATTTTTAATGATTCTTAGGGTTACTAGAAATGAATTCTTGTGCATATTAATTATCACATTATTTATATATTTAATTTATTTTTGATAACATCAACTAAGAGACTTTTGGCACAAAAAAAGGACTCCCTTGGTTTATGCATCAGCATTCATATCAATAGTAATGAACCAAACGAGTCTCTATAGCTAAATGACACTATAATATGTTGAAGCTAGTCTTATATCAACTAAAGTGGTCCAATCAATGCATAGACCAAAGTGTTCAATGTATCAACTCTGTCGTTAAAAGGTGGACCAACATTATTTTTCTATGCCTCCACCATCCTAGTCGATATAGCGACCCATCATACTACTTGTGAATATGATTTGATTTTTATATCTGACGACTGAGATCTATTATAAAACAATAGACCATTTAATATCTAATTTTGGACATCTAAGGTTTATAGCTTATTCTAGACATTTGTGGATGTCCAAAGAGAGATAATGAGAGGAGAAAAGAGTGCAACATTTCTCATATGCATGTGGAGGAAAAACCAACTGATGGAAGTTGGGTGGAGTCATCCCTGACCTTGTGACTAGAATCTTCTATGAAATTTCTTATTTCTCTAATAGTTCTTATGATTATTTTGATTCTTCTCTCTATTTTAATAGAGAACACCATGATCATGAGGAAGTAATTCTCTATTTATTAGGAACTGTGAGTATGCATACATGATATTGTTGTTATACTCTAGATGTTTATTAATAGACACATTGTTGCTTGGATTCTAATAATGAATTCTATATTTATTGTGCCGATTGTGCTTGATCACCATAATTAGTTTATTGGATAGGATTTTTTGATCGAAAAACACATATATTATTTGATCTTGTTCATAGATGTAGGTTGACGCAATTTTACTGTGCGCTAAAACGCAAGTGAACGCGTCGAGTAGTACAGGCCTTTGTGAGGCCCGAGTCGAACACAGGGATACTCGGAATTGTTGGAGACTCCTACTAACTATTTGCGATCAGCTAAGCCGAATAACAAATTGAGGGTTGTTGTTAAAATCAAAAGAAAATAAAAATAAAAACAAAACAAACGATCGATTAAATGTTAATTTAATCAATTCAAAAGGGTATCTTTAGGATTGCGGTTTCACCGCGGGTTTTCATTGTATTAAATTCTATATAGCTACTCAATTTTATCTCTCTTTCCGGGTAGTGGCCTGAAAACAGAATTGCCCACTGTCGTGGTGCAATTCACTACCTAGGTCTAGGTCGGTTCCACCGTCGTAGTAACCTATACCCTAAACTCGGTGCATTATGAACGATCTCTCAGTATCCACCATTAATTTTACACCACCTTGTTCAAGGGATTTATCGATTAATGTAGATTTCGTCTCTTTTCAGCCGTTAATTCTTCTTTCAAAGTGATTAAGGGGATTAGGTTATTATTATGGTGATCAAGCATAACAATATATGGAGAAAATGAAACTATACCACAGATTTAAGAGCTAAAATATGAATTACTATTATAAAATTATCATACATTGAATCCCCGGGCTACTCTCGGTCCTAAAGACAAAGGGGATTAGCCCCGCATGGTCATCTCAATGAAAGACAGAGGAGTAGAGAAGGAAAACATGGGAAACATGGATAAAACTCGTGTAACCCCTGATACAAAGGTGTTCCTGGAGATCCTCCTCGAGAAACGTGCGTTTTGCAGTCTTTCGGCAGCAAATTCGCCCGTCGGAGGTGCCCGGATCGCTCGGTTGACGGCCTTCGTCTCTCATCTCCTATCTCTCTCTCCCCTTCTTGGATGTTGTGCAACACAATGTCCTCTCCCCCTCGGGCCATCCGTGCTCTTCTTAGGTCATAGGACCACTTTACGGCTCCGAAAAAGCTCAACCGTCGGATTAAAACGCTCCGTTTTAGTGCTGAAAATCGCCAAATCCCGACGTTGTCGATAGTATCGACCCCAAGGTCGATGGTATCGACCATGGGACAGGTTATTCCTTCCAAGATCGCGTTTTGGGGTTGCTTTTTGATGAAATGTCGATACTATCGACCTAGGAGTCGATAGTATCGACTCCGGACAATGTAAAAGTGCCTGAAAAAGTGCCGAAACATGTGTATAAGTCCGGGGATTATATAAAATCATATAAATATGATAAAAGAAGTATAATTTGATGCAAAAAGAGTTTAAGGGCCAACTATATTGAATTATGCAAATATAATCAAGAAAATGACAAATACATGCATAAAACAGATATAAAATAAGCCTATAAAAGTGACTCAAAACCCACACATCAAACTCCCCTAAGCTTAAACCTTGCTCATCCTCGAGCAACAAAACTTTGGATCTGGTTGAGATAAGTCAGCAACAGGACATAAATACATGAAATGAATCTACATCATCCCCACTTTCTTTCCACAAACCGGCCCTCATTGACCACTGAACACTAACTGCCATCCAAGCGACCAAAGACCTATGTAAAAGATGTCTATCCCCCAATCAATGAAACACTATCAATTAAAGCAGTTAATATGATAAACTCATCCGGTCCATACTTGATGCATCTTGTGATCTCCTATCTACGTTGCTCATTTCCTAACTACCATCTAAATGGAAGCAGATCTCCTGATATTAATGAATGAGGAGAATATCATGGGTGGCCTACCAATTAGAGCAACGGGTGGATGGGATAGGTGGTTGTGGAAGAGATGGAAGCACATAATAGTCAATCATGCAATACAAAAATTAATGACCTATCATGATGCAAAATGCAAGTGAAAATGTCCTAATGTTACATTTTTGGTGGAATGATGCATGCACTATCATTCCGTCTCAAGGTGAGATGGAATATCTAAGAAAACTACACCATGTGCTTATTCTTCTTAGTATGTAAGTGAGAACATGTTCCTTTCTCCCTCTCATTCCTACTTACTTCTCAATTCTTTTTTTTTCTTCTCTTTTTTTTTTCAATTTTTTTTCATTTTTTTAAAGCCCTTATTTTCATAGATGACAATGAATTATATGCCAGGCTCACTTCTTGTTACATACTTGTGCATCTGAAGCATTCTATTTGGAGGGTATGGAACAAGTTCATCACCTTTAATGTTTTCAGAGTAACATAAGATACATGGTGTACAATATGCTCAAAAGATGTAAATGCAACTACATAATGACAGTTATGCAACTACTATGACATGTACCTAAGGATAATGTGCATGTATAATCACTCTATCTTTTTTTTTCATTCTCATGCAAAAAATGTGAAAATAGTTGTAATGCAAGACCTATCTACATGGTATGCAATCAAAGAGTGAAAGATAGTTATGTGCTCCCATTTCTTATGGTGGAGTGTGAATGAAATTGCGGTGGATCAGATCACAAGACTAATTGACAGAACCTTTCGAAAATATCATATGTCCCTCTCTAAAGACCTGTGTACAGGGTAACTGAAGGATTTCTCTCTTAAACTTTAGTCTAATGTCACGTTAGCGTTTGGTCAGTTTGGGCTCAAACATCCTTGTCAATCACTTTTCCTTGGACAATAAAGATGGTCATTCATGTCCCCGTGTCCTGAAGCTGACTCACCCAAGCACTTCCTCAGTTAAGCCACTCAATTACTCACAAGAATAAGCTCAAAAATTTTTCAATATGCTCATATTTTCATGTGCCCACAACCCAAGAGTAAAACTCCCAATTGAAACCATGCATTTATTGCTCCACAGATTACACTAGATAGATGTGGATCCTACAAAAGTGGTAAACCTAGAAATAAAAACAAATAATATCTCAAAAGTAAAATCAACATGAATAAGTAATTAAAAACTAAGATAGAGGGTTGTTCCAACACCCCCCAAGCTTGAATATGACTATGGCCTCATAGTCAACATTCTCACTTAAGAAGTGGAACAACGGTACCGTTCGCTTTGAAGTGTGGTGAAGAAGGATGGTTAGATGCTCAAGTAGACCAAGTGATGCTTTCTATCTCCCTCCTTTTGTGGCCCATTTTTGTGTCTTAGTGGTTCTAAGACGTGACTTGCTTCATCCATCTTTCCTCTGCAAAAAACGGTTCGAAAAAATCTCGTTTCGATACCTTTTACGGCCTGTTTTATGTAGTTGTCCTGCAGGTGTCGATACCATCGACCAAGGTCGATGGTATCGACCCAGACTCAGCGATTTTGTTGAATCGACGCATCTAAAAGCCTGGGAACTCAAAAGTGTCGATACCATCGACCCTAGTGTCGATGGTATCGACTTTACTGGCACCAATTTTTCTGTAAATCTTCAGGAATCTCGATAGTATCGACTCTAGGGTCGATGGTATCGACTTTTCTTCAGCGTTTACTTCTACAAACTCGATACTATCGACATGGGTGTCGATAGTATCGACCTTAACATTCTACACACTTCAAAACACGAGTTAGGGTACCATTTTTACAAAAATTATCAAAACCTAAGCAAAAACTAAGTACATAAACATAAAAGAACATAACCAAACATAAAATTGAACCTAAAGTTGGGTTGCCTCCCAACAAGCGCCCTTGTTTAATGTCCTAGGCTTGACATAAAGATACCTTTAACCTGGGTTGTCAAGAGATGTCTCCAATGAGTCATGTGGCAATTTGAATTGAACTCGATCATGTCCAATCCCCAAGGTCAATGTACCTCTCCCAATGGCAATGATGACATCAGCCGTAGCTTGGAACGGCCTTCCCAATAGCATCTCGCAACTTTGGAGCTGTGTCATGTCCATGACAACAAAATCTACCTGGAAGATGAACCTGTCTACCTTGATGAGTACATCCTCGCACACTCCATATGGCCTTACAATGGACCCATCCGCCAATTCAATTGTCGCGGCCGACTTCTTGATTTCTTTTAACCCAAGTTTCTGAAATGTCGCCAGAGGCATGAGATTTATGCTGGCGCCTGAATCACATTGCGCTTTAGGAAAATGCTGATCACCTATCGAGCATGGAATGTAGAAACCTCCTGGGTCTTTTCTCTTCTTTGGCGAACTCCCGTGAATCATAGAACTCACCGTCTCATTCATCCGACAAATATCATCGTCTTTTATCCGCCTCTTCTTATTGATGATTTCTTTGATGAACCTCCCATAGGCGGGAACCTTCTCGATCATCTCCACTAATGGAATATTGATGTGGTGTTTTCGGAATATTTCCAAGAATTTCCTAAAATGACGATGCTCTTTCTTTGGCCCTGGATTTCCTGGACTTGACACAACTGCTGCACTCACACGCCTGTGAGGTGGCACATATGAGCTTTTCGGGGCCAACTCCCCTAAGATTGCTTCAATCACTCCCTCTGACGTGGGCTTGGGCGAGACATCATCAACAGCAATAGCTTGTTGTGGTTCCTCTCTCGCATTAGATGTTTCCACACGTGCACAAACAACCTTCAATTGTTCTTCCTGCCTAGATGGAGATGCAATATTCATAACTCGCTGTGATTTTCTGAAGAACGGGTTTCCGCGCGGCAGTCCATAGTAAGTGCGTGGATACGGTATCGCCGGTGACGCATGCGTATTAAAAGTCATTTTTCTTTCTTCTTTAGCTTCTTGCACCTGAGATTCCTCCTCATTGCTTACCACAGACATATACTTGACCTGATGGTGTGCTTGGGCCACGTTTGCATTCTCGGCCGGTTTCTGTTGATTGGCGTGCTTGATGGCCGCCACTTCACTAGAAATCTGTGCCACGGTGGTTTCTAATGCCCGCATTTGTGCTCCATGGCTTTGCAGCGTCTGTCCAAACTTGGTTAGAATATCACCTTGAGATTGTAATTGTTTACCAAACATAGCCATCATCTCCTGATTCTGTTGCACCATTTGACTAAGCAACTCGGTGCTTTTATCTTCAGCTCTCGGTTGTGGCTTTGCATCCGGATCTTGTAGGAAATTGTTAGTATCCTTCCATGAGAACTTCCTATCCTTCCTCCAAGCATAATCATTATTTCTATAGCCCTGTTGTTGCATGAATTTGACCTGAGCTTCTTCATCGGCTTCTGCATCTTCTTTGGCAAGCAATTTCTTAGCAAGAAGGTCTAATTTATCATTTAACTCTTTGATGACCTTTGACTCCCCCACAGCCTGAACATGCTCTACGGCGTCTCTGTCGCCCCAGGATTGCTTCTTTGCCATATTCCTCAAGATCTCCCAACATCGAGTGTCTGTGTTATTCAAGAAGAATCCGGAACCGGCTGAATCAAGGTTGCTTCTATCATGCTCAGAGAGAGCAAAATAGAAGATCTTCACTTGGGTCTCCTTATCCAGCCCAAGATGCGGGCATCGCCTGAGCATGATCTGAAATCTCTCCCAGATCTCAGAATAAGTCTCGCCTGCTTGTTGAGTGAAGTTGTGGATCTTTCTTATCATGTCATTGGTCTTTTCGGGTGGAAAGAACCTCTCGAAGAAGACCTCAACCATGTGGTCCCAAGACTCCACATATTGATCATCTAAGTTATGCAGCCATTCGCGCGCAATTCCCGCTAGTGAACTCGGGAAGAGCTTCAAGTAGAGCACGTCCTGTGGAAATCTATCGATCTTTACCATATCACAATTCTCCACAAACTGACTTATGTGCGCGACGGGGTCTTCATTTTTGAGCCCGTGGAAGGCATTAGACTTCACCAAGTTGATCAAAGCTGGATCAATCTTGTATTTCGGAATATTCAACGCTTGCTTCTTTATAGGCCCTTTGGAAGCGGACGAGGAAGAAGCCTTGATCTTCTCCCATATTGTCTGTGGCTCGTCCATCTCTTCGTGTTCGTGTTCAGAATTTATATCCTCCAGCTCGTCTTGATTATATTCGCCCTCGTCTTCTAGTCCCGGCAGCAGAACCTCTGGTGTGCGACCCGCATAGTCATTACTACGCGTCTGCACCATGCACAGTACCTGAAAAGAGAAAATTCGAGTTCAATACAGTGCTATGACGAGTATAAAAATTATCAAACAATTTAAAAATATTTGAAGTTGTTTCAATCTAAATAAAAAACATTTTGGCCTAGAGTGGCCGCTCGTAGCACTCAAAGTGCCAACAATTCGCCGTATCCCCGGCAACAACGCCAAAAACTTGACGCAATTTTACTGTGCGCTAAAACGCAAGTGAACGCGTCGAGTAGTACAGGCCTTTGTGAGGCCCGAGTCGAACACAGGGATACTCGGAATTGTTGGAGACTCCTACTAACTATTTGCGATCAGCTAAGCCGAATAACAAATTGAGGGTTGTTGTTAAAATCAAAAGAAAATAAAAATAAAAACGAAACAAACAATCGATTAAATGTTAATTTAATCAATTCAAAAGGGTATCTTTAGGATTGCGGTTTCACCGTGGGTTTTCATTGTATTAAATTCTATATAGCTACTCAATTTTATCTCTCTTTCCGGGTAGTGGCCTGAAAACAGAATTGCCCACTGTCGTGGTGCAATTCACTACCTAGGTCTAGGTCGGTTCCACCGTCGTAGTAACCTATACCCTAAACTCGATGCATTATGAACGATCTCTCAGTATCCACCATTAATTTTACACCACCTTGTTCAAGGGATTTATCGATTAATGTAGATTTCGTCTCTTTTCAGCCGTTAATTCTTCTTTCAAAGTGATTAAGGGCATTAGGTTATTATTATGGTGATCAAGCATAACAATATATGGAGAAAACGAAACTATACCACGGATTTAAGAGATAAAATATTAATTACTATTATAAAATTGTCATACAATGAATCCCCGGGCTACTCCCGGTCCTAAAGACAAAGGGGATTAGCCCCACATGGTCATCTCAATGAAAGACAGAGGAGTAGAGAATAAAAACATGGGAAACATGGAGAAAACTCGTGTAACCCCTGATACAAAGGTGTTCCTGGAGATCCTCCTCGAGAAACGTGCGTTTTGCAGTCTTTCGGCAGCAAAATCGCCCGTCGGAGGTGCCCGGATTGCTCGGTTGACGGCCTTCGTCTCTCGTCTCCTATCTCTCTCTCCTTCTTGGATGTTGTGCAACACAATGTCCTCTCCCCCTCGGGTCGTCCGTGCTCTTCTTAGGTCATAGGACCACTTTACGGCTCCGAAAAAGCTCAACCGTCGGATTAAAACGCTCCGTTTTAGTGCTGAAAATCGCCAGATCCCGACGCTGTCGATAGTATCGACCCCAAGGTCGATGGTATCGACCATGGGACAGGTTATTCCTTCCAAGATCGCATTTTGGGGTTGCTTTTTGATGAAATGTCGATACTATCGACCTGGGGGTTGATAGTATCGACTTCGGACAATGCAAAAGTGCCTGAAAAAGTGCCAAAACATGTGTATAAGTTCGGGGATTATATAAAATCATATAAATATGATAAAAGAAGTATAATTTGATGCAAAAAGAGTTTAAGGGCCAACTATAGTGAATTATGCAAATATAATCAAGAAAATGACAAATACATGCATAAAACAGATATAAAATAAGCCTATAAAAGTGACTCAAAACCCACGCATCATAGGCCATGGGAGAACGAAAGTAGCCTTGTTCTCATGAAACATTCTTATTGTAGATCTGATTTATTTTAATCAAAATGAGTAAAAAAAACCATGCAAATAGATATTTGATTAGTTAGATATCATGCTATGATTTGGACGAACACATAACTATAATGAAGTTTTTAACCTAAATTGCAATAGTGATTTGTAAATAAGACAATTATATTAGTAGTAATTTATTTCCATGATGGATCCGACAATTGAAGGATCTCTTATTTTGATACTCAATCAATTATTTGTTAATTTTTAAGTCACTTTTTAGTTAATTAATCATATAATTTGATTCTTTTTACAGTCCTAGAGGACTAACAATAGTTTTAGTAGTTTCTAGTGACCCATATCCCTAAGGTAATATAACTTGGGGATCAAACACCCGATATTACTTGACCATAAACATTCTCCTACAAGCACAATTTTAGTTTCTAAGAGGATGTTTTGAGGTTATTTGGTAAATTTTAGGATCTAGGTTTTCATTCTAGTCTACTTGAGACACATTCTTCACATAAGGTGAGTAATTAACCTCTTTTTAGTAACCTTTGAAAATCAATTTCTACATGTAGCCAGTAAATCTCACTAATTACATGTTAAGTGACTTAAGATTATATGTTTTATTGTTCTTTTGGCTAAAACATTAAGAACTTCGAGTTTATCTCATTTCTTATAGTTACTTTCTTCTATAAAATTAAAACATGATATTTTACTTCCATGTTGTTATATTTTTTCTTCAAAAGTTGCATGTATTTTGCCCCAATTTTAGGTATTTTTACCACTTTTGCCATACTGAAAACAAATAACAAATTTTTTGATAAAACTGTCCATGATTGTTCCTAACTAGTATTAAATAGTGTTCCATATGTGATAAGTGGCTTTTGATCCCTAGTTATGATGTGACCTTTGTATGGATGAAATGGTGAAGTTATGGCTATGTATGTGCATGATGAGTGCGAATTGGGATTTCATTGACACCAATGTTTGAATTGTGTATGTCCTATTGATATTTTCTAAGTTCTTATTTCTTTCTATTCTAAGTTCTTCTATCTTTCTCTATGAAACAAATAGTTGGGATAAATAAGCAAGAGAAACCCTGATTCATATAGTTGTTGTAAAGAGTGGGACCCACCAGTGGGCCCACTCAATGGTACAAACATGAGCGATGAAATAATTAAGCAACAGAAAAAATAACTATTTACAAAGTTACAAAATATGCCCATGTACATAACTATCTCACCCTAAGGGTGGTACAAATATTGAAAACATTACATATATATACACATGATCCCATATACAGAGGGTAACAAGGCTGTCTCAAGCTATCCTTATGTTCACGAAAGAGCTTACAATCATCTCACGTCTCTGCCCTATAAAGCACCTAAATCTGGGTGGAGGGAACACCCAAAAAAATAGGAAACAAAAGAGTATGAGTCAGCAAAGCTGAGTATGTATGTTAGAGGATTAACTAGGGCATTATTTATTTCAAAAGTAACGTAAGATTGTCCCATCAAAGAGGGGACCATTAAAGCTAGGTAAGTTTCAATGAGAAATAACAAGAGAAGGAATTTCCAAAAGAATGAGACATATAAATAAACAAGTGAAATAACCCATCTTGCCATTAACCATTCACAATATCACAACAATCATAATAATTTGCATGTAGATATATTAGACTAAAGTAACTATAGTAGGTCAATGACACCACTAAATCATTGGCCTAAGTAAAAATGGGTGGAAGTAGCACACCCTAGGCGGAAGTAGCACGCCTCTGTATATATCAAGGTGGAAGTAGCACACCTCAGGCAGAAGTAGTGTGCCCTAATGATTACACATAAGCGTCTATGATAATTAAATCAGTCGAATTACCTAACATGCATAAATAGAGTGGCATGACAGTTTACATTCACCATTCACATTTCCAAGAGTAATTACCAAGCAAGTGGTTTAATTGACAATTCAACATGATAATAATGATCTCAGAAGGATAACAATAAGTTATATTTGAGAGAATAAGAGATTTCAACATGTGAAAATAAGAGCAAGTATTCCAAGAGCTACCTCATTATGGAAAAATTAGTCACATAAACGCCCAGTTATAAATAGGGAGGAGTACATACCTCATCTTCATAGCTATAGGTCAACTTCATGGATATAATTGGTCCCCAAATTTGAGTATTCATCCTAGGAACAATTATGCATGTGAGTTAAAACAAAATTAACTAGTATAACTATTACTAGTATAGTTATATGTTTCTATCTTACCCTAATTTTGGTCACCTAACGGTTTATTAGGGTTGATATGATCCATTATATGCATGTTTACTTTTATTACCTATATTTTGCATAAGTTAAATCATGTTTGATTGACATACATGTGTGGGTAATACTTTGCCTTCTTTTAATTTAGGCTTCCCCAAAGGCATTCTCTCTCATTTTCTCTTATGGCCCAATTTGGTCAACTAATGTTCATGAAATGTTTTACATGAAGTATGTTTTATCAAATCCCCTTATTAGAGAATCTATGGTCTAAAAATACTTCCATACATGTATGGCCAATACTCATATATGGATAAGTATATCTCTAGTATGTATGTATATATATATATATGTATATATATATATATATATATATATATATATATATATATATATATATATGAAAGTATGTATTTAATATTTATTTAAATGTATAGGTGAAACAATTTGACATAGTTGTAATGTGGTGTACCCTAAGGTCGTGGTTGACAAACCAAACTCTTCATATTTGTATTCCTAAAACAATTCTTTTAATGGTTCATTTAATTCAACAAAGTCCAAACTAAAATAGTGTATCTCTTACATCATAACATTGGCTAATCCAAGTCATCCAATACATCAATCCATCTTATATAATTAAAAGTTCAGTTTTATTATTTAATAAATGTGTATGCTTTTATAATCATCATTATATGATCAAATCCTTAATCCATATTGCAATCACTTTAATAAACAACAAGTTTGATTAGCCTTGACTCTCATGTCCATTACCAATTCATCTCCTAACTTGTTCATAATAGGTCATAAGATAGTCTAAAATTAATGATTCAACCTAATAATCATCAATTATGATGTATGGTATTGTTATTAGCTAACATTCTAGAATAACTAGCAAGTAACGAACTAAGGAGTCAGAGACTTACAGGTTGCATGAGGTGTTGAAGACATGGGGATTTGTGACCTCAAGCATCCACATGGGTCCACATAGGGCACACAGTTGTTGGCGGCAAGTTCCCTACTGCAAGTTGTTGGGCATGATGGAGTGTATGGTGGATAGTAGAGCCATTGTTCTCCAGACACAACAGGTGGTCATGACTACCACAATTGCTGTAGCAGGTCATGGTACAATGTTACTACCTCGATGGTTAAAGCAAGGAGGGAGTAGGACACAGGGAAGAGATAAGGCATGGCTGGGAGTGGTGTGATGTTGCTAATGAAGGTTTCACCATGATAGATGAGAAACTATCATGTCCTCCTGGTGGCACTGGTACTGGCGGCAGCCACCTCAGGTCTCTCGGTGACATCCTTTGTCGACTCTTTGGGTAGAAGTACCATCCTTGCGGTTGTCACAACCGCATGACACAGGGTGAAGGGAGAAGGAGGTGGACTGTGGCGCTGCCTGTAGGCACCCAACGCTTCCTGGTGAGATTGGTGTTTCTTGGCACTTTGTAGCACTGCTTGGCACAGTTGGATTGGGGAGGCTATAGGGCAACGCCTGTGTGTGGTGGTTAACACAAGGGGAGACTTGTGATGCCATGGTTGTAGGGGGTGACGTCAGGTTGATGGAGGCAATTTGCAAGCATCATCATCGGTGCTGCACTTGCAGTTCATTGCTACCACGATGGCAAATTCATGTGGCCATGAGTGGTAGTGCAAAATGGAGGAGGAGGCATGTTTTTGTAGGTCTTTTATTCAGACAGTGAGGCGGATGAGGAATATAGGAGAGGACAACATCTTCCAACATGAACGCCTACAATTCATCCATCAACTATAGATGATGACAGGTCTCATGGTCATGACCGTTGGGCACTGGGCGAGGGAACGTCGATGGCCAGAGAATTGTTGGAGGCCAACACGTCAGTGGAGTTGCAGTTGATCAAGAGTCATCGTCGTTGCACCTGAGTAGCAATGTGGGAGGGGCGCAGTGGTGGCGCTTGATGGTTGTTGGTGAGGTCAAAGAAGGAGAAGAGAGCCAGAGGAAGACCAGTGTTACAAGTTGTGAGGTCCATGGCAGATGATGGCAAGGTGGAGTCAGGAGGACAGAGACCCTTATCATCATCAGTTTTGTCAGTGTTCTGTAGATCCATACCACTCTTGAAGTGTCTAGTGGTGAAGGAGGGAGTCACAACTTCCTCCCTCTTAGACATTGACCGCAGGGGCGAGATAGAAGATGAAGACAAAAGTGATGGAGGTGAGTGGTGATTTGGTGGTATGAAGGTGCCACTATAGATCACGATCTGGAGGTGATGAATCTTAGTGAATGCATGGTCTCAGGCCGCAACATGGTAGAGGAAAACCTCTTGTTGATGGGTTTTTGGGTGTGTAGGAAGAGGAACTGGCGGCTAGGGTTTTGGGGCACAAATGAGAAGAAGGGGGTCGCTTCCCGTCATGGCTGCAGACACCAGGGCAGGATGGTGTTTCCAGGGATTTTAAGAGGAGAGAAAGAGGGAAAGGATGAAGAGGAGCAAATGGGAGAGAGGAGAAGTAAGTGTCACAGATTATAGGGGTGGAGGTAGCATGCAATGTGAGACCCGCATTTTGGTTAGGGGAAAGAAGTAACACACGTGTTACACTAATGATGAATTAATCACTAAATTGACCATGCTGTTAAATGAGACGTTGAATGTATAATATGCATAGTTATGACCAATTAAATTAGTATTCAATTGAAATCATATTGACCTAAAATTGGGCATTTTGGCTAAGTAAGATATGAGAATCAAGATTCAATGCTAATTTCATCTTTTGGTAATATTTGATATTTTATTTTAATCACTTGCAATTTAAGTACTCATTTATATATTAATTTGATGTATTATTTCACATTTATTGAACTCCTTGTGTGAAGTAGACTAATGGAACTATAGATTCTAAAATTAAGGTCAACCCTATTTAATTTGTGAATTTTGTACTTATATAACTAAGAGTGAACTTAAGTGAAGGGAAATTAAGCTACATACTCAAATTCGAGTATGTTACAGTTGTAATGTGATTGTATAGGCTCCCTAGTATTTGAAATTTAGGGATGAAATATAGGTATCCTTGAAGCAATTCATACATAATGATAAGGTACTCATATTCATATATCATTTAATATATGTTAGTTAGGGAGAATCTGAATCAGGTATGGTTCCCTCAGTTGCATGAATTCAACCATTTATATGAGTGCAATAATGACCATATCTCTAACTGTATATGGTAGCTCTTCTAGTGTGACTAAAATAAAGGGCAATACTATCTATGTGATATGATATGTGTTGTGACTTAAGTACCTAGGAAGGGCCTGATATTTATGTGTAGGTTACACTATGATGAACCCTACTTTTTATACTTGCATCGAATGAGGTTTCACAATATCACAGTGAGACTGATAAATCCTAAGATCTACTACTATGGGCTAAAGGACTCTACAATCACTAGACAATAGTTTTAGCAGAACATCCCAACTACCCATGGATAGATAATAAAATATATAATCAATTCATGTAGTTTTACTTATGTATTAATATCACTCCTTTCACAATGTATGTCTTTTACTGCTCTAGTGTGCCTCAGAGACATTACTTTCCTTTGCCTTATACATATTCTCTTACTCCAATATGTTTACTAAAAATTCTTTGAAATCATAGAACTATCTAATCCAGTACATATAACATACGTTGTATACTTTGTTATTATATATATGCTTTATCTCTCATTGGGATTTTGGTCCCTCATCATGGTGTCCCATCCTTTTAGGGTCTTAGAACCCATCTCAAGTATTTTCTAGTAAGGAGACACCTTCCCACTAGCAGTAGTAAGTAGTAGGTGCAGATTTGGTCTTTTGTGGTGTATAGACTCATCCTTGTATACTCAGGTACATACATGGTTTTTATACAATGGAGTACTCAATTTTAAGGATTTATTCCATGTATATGATGATCATGTTGTATATACAAACATGTATAATGTCTTGTATAAATGGGTTGTGACCTGGGTCACATATCATACATGGTGTACAATTTTCTGAGATGTATGAATATGATGGGCCTTTTGTGAGAATGTTGTAATTTTTGTATTTAGACATTTCCCTGCCTTCTTTGTTTATGATGTTGATTAGGATATGTTCAACATTTTGTTTTTGTGTTTCCTATTACAATGTGGCCATCCATTCTTGGCGCATTCTTATGCACGAATCATGGGATCAAGCATCACATTTTCAACCTAGAAGTCATCCTACAAGAGGTGGGAATCTTTATTCTTAAAGAAATCAAATGGTGGGCATATTCTCCAAGCACATTAACATACTTGGATTTGACCTCAGTTTTCTTGAGGAGACTTGTGTACATTTCAAGAATGTGAATCAACTACTTCATTTTTGTTTGAATTAAGAAGATAAAACCATTACTTTTTATATCATTTGACATAGTGTGTCCCTTATGAGGATTTTAGTCATGGGGATTCTTGTATCTAGTTCATTTCAAGCAATTATTATGTGGCCAAGGAGGTATGCACATCACATAGAAACAAAGTTTTTTCTACTACTTCCATTGAGTGTTATCAAATACTATATTTCCTTGTAAAAAGATGCATTGGTTGAAGGCACGAACATGATAGTTTACCTTAGTGTATTGTTACCAAACTATGCAAAAATGTAATTATCTACTTTATCAGGGAGGCATTGAAGATATCTCGATTGAAAATTGATGCGATGGATACAATATTGCTAAGAAGGTTAGTATGGTACCTAGGCCACTACACATTGTTGCACCACTACACATTACTGGGGAAGATATAATTGATACAAAGTTACTAATGGCTTTTAAACAATATTTGGAAGAATGAACAACATGCTTCCTATTATGTTGCATTTGTATCCAACCAGAGATATTCACTATCCAACATGGTAATTAGAAGTGGGTCCAAGCACAATAGAAATAACATCCACAAGAGTCTAAGTCACCCAATCTTAGACATACACAAAGACCACACATGGGTGATTACTAACATGTTCTACATTTATTAATATCTCACATGGATGCTTAATTAGATATAACTTAAATATATGTATGTAGTTCTAGAGTATGTTTACATCTTACACATGTACATATGACATATGAAAGAGACACATTGTACAAACTTGTATGTAACATCACATACAACAATATAACCACCACTACTGATGTTGATCTATGGTTTCTCATCTCTGAATGAATTCATCATCCCAACTTGGAAGAAACACGATGATACCTTTGATCCCACATTTGCTCAATGAGTTTCACATTACACCTGTCTATCAAACTTGTAAAATTAGAGTGAGGGAATTGTGACGATCAAGTTTGTGGTGGAGCTAATGGGACTAGATAGTATTAGTATTTTCCTTTTTTCTATGTCATGTCATGCACTTTTCATTTCATTTTTCATTAATTTTACAATGCATATCATCTTGCATATCATGTTTATCATGCACTTCTTATCTGTATCACATGGAATGACATGTTATCAACATTATGATAAATATTTTGTTTCAAATATTATAATTTTCTAACCATGATCTAACTCCAAATTTTTTATGTGATGGAATACATCAAGCTACCCAAGTGCATGATGTTAAACTCTCGTCCAATAAGGATAACATATGATATATATATGTTGGTACCCTCATAACCAAACCAGGAACAAAACCGATCTAGATTATGTTATTGTAATAATAGGGATACTCTCCTTAAAATCTACTAAACCCTATAACCCTAACTGAGTCAAATGTTGTTTACATAAGAAACTCATATAGGCCTTCATAAGCAGTCAAATCTGCCAACTGAGCCTACATCAATCAACCTAAGAGATAACCCATTCCAATGGTGTTGAGTGGTAGATCCTTATAAGAGAATCACATATGTTCTATGCCAAGATGACCTAAAACACCAACTTAAGACTACCAACAACCTAATGAAAAAAATAAAATACAAGAGTGTTAGTGTAACCACAACATGTATCCCAGATCAACATAAACCTTCATGGGAAGCTTCTTTTGGTAATATAAATATATCAGTGCGAATTTTAGTGGAAAAACTTATTATTATGCATGTAGAGAAGGGTTGATCAAAGGACTTAGGTAATTGTACTTAAAGGAATGTACCACTCATTCATAGGTGCAAAATCACCTCTAGGTTGACAAGCCTTAATAGACATGGGGAATCCAGACTATTTATCTAGTCAAATATTTTACTGATTGTAGATAATATAAGATTTCATACAAAGATAAGTGATTGGGTGGATGGTCAAATTCATAGGTTGGTGATATGGGTAGGTCAATCAAGTGATGTGATGTGAGGAGCTGAAAATTCAGATTAGGATCTTGCTTGAGGACAAATATATCTTTAATCTCAAGATATTTTTCTAACTATGATGTATACCATTTCATCATACATAAACATTAGGCATTTTGTCATTTTATTCATATTTTACATGCATTTTCTACTATTTAAGTTATTTTAAAGGGGTAAATCATACTTCTTGCAGGTTGGGTATATGTAAAAACAACCAGATGAACATTGAATGGTACATCACAAACTAGTAGCCTTAGAAATCCCTCCCACACACCACATGTAACCTCACAAATAAAGGACAAAACAATACATCATGAACATAAAAAGTAAAAAGAAAAAATGTATCTCCATGTATATATCCTATACTCCCATGTACCATCCATAAAAAAGAAAGGAATAAAAAATTGGAACAACCATCAAAGTGAAAATGTAGTCCACTCTGAATATAAACCCATCTTCATCAAGTTGGATCACCACATGCTACAACTTATGTATCACTCGCCTAAGTCCAAACACACTAAAGTATGTCACCAACTCAGGACACAACTATCCTACCCACCAGAACCCCAAGAGTAAAGCCTCTAGCCATTAGGCCGTCCACACCTCTAGAGAAAGACAACCAACACAAGTTCTACATCATCCACCACTCCAACCCTAGAAGCTTTGTTGAATAACTTGGCTTCCTTTAATATCATCCAAACCACAAACATAGAAATATTTGAACTCAAAATCACTAACTTTATATATGCTATGACAGTCATCATTAAAGGACCTCCAATTGTCCCTCTATCTACTTTTATTCATGTACAAGAAACCTATCCTACCACCTTACCAAGACCTAGGATATTGTTATAATATCATCAATTTAGGTAAAATTGGATTATATAAATGAATTGAAATGTAAATTATCCACTAGTATTGTTGGTGGAATAATAAAATTAATCATATTTTTGACACGGGCGTTTGTGGCACAAGATAAATATGATAAATGAAATATTGTCAAAAAATAAGATAATGGTGTTTTAGATAATTAAATGAATAATTATCAAGCCGAGAGTGGCAACATAATGCTTGAGGCATCACAAATAACATTATCTCGGTTGAACTTTTGTACACTTGCAAATAATAAAAGAAAGAAGATCATTCTAGAAATTGGATTTTCTGTGAGATAATGATATTGTTTCAATGAAATGTCGAAAGGATCAAGTATAGTATATAAAAGACATCCCAAGGAATCCCAATTAATAAATACGATTTGGAAAGAGCATAAGTGAGTTTACATGGATACATTAGAAGAATATATCAAAGAAAGAAATATATGAATATTCTAGAAAGTTCCATATTTTGATGTGCCTTTTTTGTGGCTTTTGGGGTTACGAAATCCATGAGATAATAATAGAAAGAAGTGTTTATATCCTTATCTGACTTGTATTCAAATTTACGATTTGAGTTATAGAAAGGAGGGGGAGTCGGTAGTTTAAATGTGTTGATTGCCTTCCTTTTCTTTGGAATCATGGTGGGTACGAGTATCTCGCTCCCTCCGTTTCGCAACTTCGTGGAAAACACCTATGGCTCTCCTAGGAGGCATGTATATATAGATGAACGTGGGTGGGGGGAAACCCAGACCCTCGCCACCTAGGAAACCTTGGCTGTGTCTCGACGGCCATGGGGATCTCTATAGAGAGTCCCCATTTTCCTCAACCTATCCATCTCTTTAATCTTTTGAGTTTTCTTAGGAAAACCCCTTGGATAGGCCTGCAAGTAATAGCAGGCGACGTTTAAGGGACTACAACATCAAACTCTGTCATCTAGATATATACCAGCGGCGGCACCAACGTCTCCGAGCATGACCTTGATATATGTCGGAGCAGTTCTCTTCTTGTGCCACCTAGCAGCAGGGTTGGCGGAGCCTCGCCACCACGGAGGTGGCGGCATGCGAGCGTGCACGCGGAGAAGACTGACAAAGGAACACTCTATGTGAGGAACAAGAACGGGAACACGGGAAAATGGGGTGATGGGAGAGGAGAGGAAGGATGGAGGAGGAGCGTGAAGAGACGATGGCAAGGGATTGAATCTCCCAGCGGTCGGCACTGCAAGGACGAGCGTTGTGCGTGAACTGCAAACGCGAAGAAGATGACCTGCGGGCCAAAGTCAAATGTATTTCTGCCTGTACGTGTAATGTGCAAGGGCAAGGAGGTCATTTTCCTTGAACCAAGATGGCCCGGCTACAGGGGAGCAGAAATATATAATGGCTGACGCGTCAGCCTTTCATTGGCTCAAGTAAAATTTTGCAAATATTCTACTAAATGATTGGTAACTCAGAATACATCGAATATGCATACCGTTTTGAACAGAAAAATGAGGGGGATCCGAACAAAATATGTTTGAGATCTAATTATTCTTGCTTTTCCAAAAGTACATAAATATACAATCTTTAATGTAAAATATGCATAGAAATCCTAGTTTCATGATTTTAATAGTCATTACTTATTTAATTGAGATTAATGGATAAAGCTTAACATTTTTGGATAAAAGAGCATCTTGGACCTAATTTCACGTTAAATGTTCATATGTTGCTAAAATTAGGGTTTCTAAATTAGTTAATAAAAAAATGTGTGTGGAAGTGGTGGTTAAAGTATAAAAAACCCTAACTTTGTACATTGACATAATGGAATATAATAAATATTCTTAATTCCTGTTGTTATCTAACATTGTTGAATAAGATGATAATCCAAGATGAGCATGACCATAATGGTGATAGTTTTCAATGTGAATAAGCATGCATATGAGTAAGTAGGGATTAAAGATCATAACTTGCCATGTTATTAATGAAGTTGATCTGATATAAAAGTTCATGATGATCTAACATGGCAGATTTTATGATCATGGTTACACCTAATATGAATTAGGGTTCTTAAGTCTTTAAAGTGATAATCATGGGAATTAGGGTTTCGAGGCATAACCCTAATGGTAACTCGATACCACAGAAACCTAAACCCTAGATTAGTACTGAGTAGGGCAGTATCTAATTAAAGTGATGGTGAAAATTTAGGATTTACACACAAGCAGATTGAATGATTGCTTGGAGCTGTGCTTAGTTGATTGGATTCTATGTTCTTGAAGCATAATTGCCTAATCTGCATGGCTTACCATTAAGGTACATGGTTACGATTATGACTACCCCAGATATAGTTTGTCAATGTTTTTTGAATGATTTATAAGGACTGAATCAGTGAATAAACTATTATTTGTTCATTTAATTCAAATTAAACTATAATGCCAATATGAGTATCACGTAAGAAAATGATAATATTCTAAACCCTACACTGACGTATATCAAGGGGTGATGCATACGAGCCCTAGAGGGGACAATGATCATGCCCAAGGTAATATACCCAGTAAGGGTTAGAATATGTAAAGAATATGCTAGTACTTATGTGCAATACTTGATGCTTGTATGTAGTTATCTTAGTTGCACACATTCTGGTTGCACCCCACGTATACAGTATAACTTGTTATACTGATTTGCATTTTGTTTTTTGGCATTTTAGGTACATGCTAATTATGAAGATGTCAACATGTGATAAACCAGATGGAAATTACATAAAAGCATGAAGGATACGTTAAAGGAGGATTAGATAGCTAGTTACTTCTTCTCAACATGTATTAGTTTTATGAGGAATAGTAGTGTGCAATTTGTAAACAATATTTGGAATAAATGAAATTATTGTTGTTATTTATTATTTGCTAAGTCTGAATCCTTGGGAATATAGGTGATGGCTCTCAACTTGAAGATCTTTCCTTAATTGGGTTTTGCTGATAGTGAGGTCGTTACATTTGGTATCAGAGCTCCAGATTTTTTAAATAAAATTTAATAGTTTATAATTTCATGTAATTTGTAGAACATATCAGGGAATTGTTAGGGTATTTTCTAAAGATGATGGTGTCTAGAAGGGACCACGACCGGGGGATGGAAAAAATTTCCTTTGCACCGCTAGTAGGCTTATGAGGATCTCGGGCCCATGCATCTTGCTTGGCCAAAGTCAGAATTGTTTGCCCAAAGTAAAATACCTTTAGGGTTTCTTCTCATGTCTTTCATCCATTTCTCATCCTCTTACTTAAGAAACCCTAAAAGGAACTTCTCTCCTCATCTCAAGTTAGGGGTTTTGAGAAGAAGTAGGATTAAGGAATCCTCTGCCAATTAATGTACATGTAATGTTAAATGATAATGTGCATGTAAATGTAAAAATAATAATGTATAGGTAATGTGGAATAATAATGTATATGCAATGTAGAAATAATGATGAGGTAAAGGAAAATGATTATGTGATTTTCCTAGCAAGGGTAAACCCTAGATGGGACTAGGGTTGACTTGGGAAAACCCTAGTGGGTCTAGGGACATGGAAAACTCTAAGATGTAGGGTGTAGGTTGAGTAGTCCCAAACCCTAACCTAAAATCCTAATCATGAGAAACGGGAATAGTGTGGGTAAAATAGAAACCCTACCCATGTGGACTCAATTAGGGTAAGAGGAAAGAGAGAATACAAGTGTTTTTGGTAACCCATGCATGAAAGATGCATGTGAAAGAATATGAATATAGATGAGGTTAAGTAACCCAGTCTCCCATGGATGCGTGTGTGTGGAGCATGACATTCATGTAAAAGGTTTTAAGAAACATAAGAAACCAACGATTATATATATGAAAATGAAAATCCAAATATAACTTTCTCGAACCCGTCATGCTAGTTTGGTTATGGAAAGATCAAGCCTCTGGAGGGGAAGGTTAGAAAAGATCAAGCCCCTGGAGGGATGGCCAGGAAAGATCAAGCCCCTGGAAAGGGAGGTCATGAACAATCAAGCCCCTGGAGAGGAAGACCACAGAAGGTTAAGACCCTGGAAGGGAAGGCCGACATAGTAACAAGCCCCTGGAGGGGAAGGTCAAGAAAGGTCAAGACCCTAGAGGGGAAGTCCTACATAGGCACCAAGCCCCTGGAGGGGAAGGTAGACCAAGTCTACTACATGGACAAGCCCCATGAGAGGGTATCCCAGAGATTGAGCAAATAAGGGTTGAGAAGTTATAATAGTAAAAACCACACATAAAAAATAAATGAAAATATGAAACTTTTAGGGCTAGTGTGCCAAGTCAGGGTGGGTCAACCCAAGAGTGGGAAGATGACGTATGGGGGAGGAAAAACCTTAGACCTTGGGGTCAGGTTGTGGCTAGAGAGCCTAGCTTCCTCCTATGAGCCAAGAAGGCACCCTAGGTTAGGACCTTCCCTATAAAGGTAAGTTGATCAAATTAATTCAAAGATTGAGGTAACCTTAACTGTCACCTAAAGGGTGGAAATTAAGGACATAAAATGTGAAGGCACGTCTATTGAGTATGATTTCTAATACCCAAGTATGCCATCTCTGAGGAACATGAGGAAAAGTCATTATGGTGGTAGTTGACCTTATGAGATCGAGTTTGGAAAAAAAATGCTTCCATGAGTCCAACGGGGGGACATAAAGTGAAATAAGCATTATAAGAGATGGAGGAAATTCGGTTTAAAGAATTGTATATGAAAACAATGTGTTTGAAGATGGTTAAAGTTGTGACATCTCCAAGAAACCCTTGGGAAGGGTAGAGTCCTAAGTCAATCCTAAGGTCAAGTACGGAGTATTAAAGTTACATAGGACCAATGACATTAGGAGTTGATTGTGCCTTGAATGCATATAAGACCATGTGGTCAGGAGGTAGCAAATGCATTTTCCTGAGGCCTATGTCTCAGGAGGTTGGTCACCTAGATGATGTTCATGTGGCCCAAGGGGTGAATGTGAGGGTCACTCTCTAGATGCATAAGGATGAGATCACTCCAAAGAGTACCTATACCCCTAGAGAACTCAAGGAAGTGACTCAGGCTCATAATATATGAGGTGTAAAGGTAAAAGATATAAGAAGTCATGTCATTATGAAAGGAGTTGTGTATAAACTCAAGAGTTGACTTCATGAAATATAATAATATTGTAGAATTAAAAGCAAGTACGATTTAGAGTCATGTTGAGAATGATTCAACCTAAAGTATGAAAGTTTGAGGTGATATGTGGATATACCGTTTCTGCTCTTGGAATGGGATGAACTTTGTATTTTGGCTGCATTCAAGTGCTTATTTCATCTCCTTATAAGTGGGAGAGATTGGGTAGGCACATTTTATGCTTAAAAATGACATATGATAATGGATACTTTAAGATTAAACTTAAAGGCATGACCTAGGGTTTGAGGTGTTACCCCACCCTAATGTAAAAAAATGATAGGTTGGGAACCTAGGTAAAAAGATAGTCACCAAGTAAAATTGAAATGACTGAATGGAGATGTAGTCACCAAAGGATGGTATCATATAAATACTAAGGATTTGGATTTACCTTGAATTGGATTCAGGTAGAAATCTTAGTAATAATATGAGAAATTGCACATCAATGAAAGATGTTAAGTAGGGTTGCTAACCCTAAGCTTTGAAACTAAGTTAAGTTATCATTCATCTTAATCTTACTGAGTTTGAATTTTGGGGACAAAATTCCTTTTAAGAAGGGGTGAATGTAATATCTTCAATTATGGTAAAATTGGATTATATAAATGAATTGAATTGTAAATTCCTCAATGGTATTGTTGGTGGAATGATAAAATTAATCAAATTTGTGGCATGGGTGTTTGTGGCACAAGATAAATATGATAAATGAAATATTATCAAAGAAAAATAAGATACATGGTGTTTTAGATAATTAAAGGAATAATTATCTAGCCAAGACTGGCAACACAATGCTTGAGGCATCACATATAACATTATCTCAGTTTAACTTGTATATACTTGCAAACAATCAAAGAAAGGAAGATCATCTAGAAATTGGATTTTTCATGAGATAATGATATTGTTTCAATGAGATGTCGAAAGGAGCAAGTTTAGTATATAAAAGACATCCCAAGGAATCACAATTAATAAATATGATTTGGAAAGGACATAAGTGAGTTTCCATAGATAATAAATTAGAAGAATATATCAAAGAAAGAAATATATGAATATTCTAGAAAAGTGCCATGTTTTTATGTACCTTCCTTTGTGGCTTTTGGGATTACAAAATCCAAGAGATAATAATGGAAAGAACTATTTATGTCCTTATGTGACTTGTATTTAGATTTATGATTTGAGTTATAGTAAGAAGGAGTGGGAGTCAGTAGTTTAAATGTGTTGATTGTCTTCCTTTTCTTATGAATCATGGGATATGAGTATCTCTCTCCCTCTCTTTTAGAACTACATGGAAAACACTAGGGCTCCCCTATGAGGCATGTATATATAGATGATCGTGGGAGGGGGAAACCCTTGCCACCCAGGAAACCTTGTCTGTGTCTCGATGGCCATGGGGATCACTATAGAGATTCCCTATTTTCCCCAGCCTATCCATCTCTTTCATATTTAGATTTTTCTCAAGAAAACCCCTTGGACAGGCCTACAAGTAATAGAAGGTGATGTTTAAGGGTCTATGACATCAAACCCTACCTTCTAGGTACCATCAACAACAACAAAGTCTTCGAGAAGGACCTTGATACGCTGAAGTAGTTCTCTTATTCAACCTGTCAACCCATAGGCCTCGAAGAGGACAACCTCCCATGTTGACGTGCCCTAGAGTCTCATGAAATCCCAACTATGGCTCGTCACGACCGTGCCAAGTTGGGGCGCCTTGCATTAGGGATGGCAGAGCCTCACCACAACAGAGGTGGTGGCATGTGAGTGTGGGCGTAGAGAAGACTGGTTGAGCAACACTCTATGTGAGAAAGAAGAATGGGAACACAGGAAGTTGGGGTGGAGGAACAGGTTAGGAAGGATGGATGAGGAGCATGGAGAGATGGTGGCAAGGGATTGAATCCCCCAATATATAGTTGGAATTGCGAGGATGAGCGTTGCGTGTAACCGATAACTGTGAAGAAAATGACCCGCTGTCCAAAATCAAATGTACCCCTGCCTACACATGTAACGTGTGGGGACAAGGAGGTCATTTTCCTTGAACCAAGATGGATCGGCTACAAGGGAGCATAAATATATAATGGCTAATGTGTCAGCCTTTCATTGGCTATAGTAAGGATTTTTTTGCAAATATTCTAGTAAATGATTGATAACTCAGGATATATCGAATATGTATATCATTTTGATCGAAAAATGAGAAAGATCTAAATAAAATATGTTTGAGTTCTAATTATGCTTCATTTTCTAAAAGTATATAAAGATACAATCTTTAATGTAAAATATGTATAGAAATCCTAGTTTCATGATTTTAATGTTCATTACTTGTTTAATTGAGATTTATGGATAAAGCTTAAGATTTTTTGATAAAAGAGCATCTTCAATCGAATTTCAGATTAAAAGTTCATATGTTGCTAAAATCAGGGTTTCTAAAGTGGATAATAAAAAAATGTATTTTAAATTGGTGGTTAAAGTATAGAAAGTCCTAAATTTGTACATTGATATAATGGGATATAATAAATATTCTTAATTCTTGTTATTATTTAACATTGTTGAATAAGATGATAATCCAAGATGATCATGACAATAATGTTGATAGTTTCCAATGTGAATAAGCATGTGTATGAGTAAGTAGGGTTTAAAGATCCTATCTTGCCATGTTATTAATGAAGTTGATATGATCTAAAAGTTCATGATGATCTAACATGGAAGATTTTATGATCATGATTACACCTAATATGAATTAGGGTTCTTAACTCTTTAAAGTGAGAATCATGGGAATTAGGGTTTCAAGGCATAACCCTAATGGTAACTTGATACCATGGAAGCCTAAACCCTAGATTAGTACCGAGTAGGGTTGTATCTATTAAAGTGATGGTGAAAATTTAGTATTTACACAGATGCAGATTGAATGATTTCTTGGAACTATACTTAGTTGATTAGATTCTATGTCCTTGAAGAATAATTGCTTAATCTGCATGGCTCACCACTAAGGTACGTGGTTATGATTATGACTACCTGAAATATAGTTTGTCGATGTTTTCTGAATGATTTTCGAGGATTGATTCGATGAAAAATTACTAGTTTTTTATTTAATTCATATTCAACTATAATGCCAATATGAGTATCACGTAAGTAAATGATAATTTCTAAACCTTAGGTTGAGGTATATCAAGGGGTGATGCACACGAGCCCTAGAGGGGACAACGATCATGACCAAGATAATATATCCAGTAAGGGTTATAATATGTCAAGAATCTTCCAGTTCTTATATGCAATACTTCATGCTTGTATGTAATTATCTTAGTTGCACACATTATGGTTGCATCCCACATACACAATATAACTTGTTATATTGATTCACATTTTGTTTGTCGGCATTTTAGGTACATGCTATTAATGAAGATGTCAAGATGTGATAAACTAGATAGAAATTACCTAAAAGCATTAAAGATAGGTTAAAGGAGGATTAGATATCTAGTTACTTATTCTCAACAAGTATTACTTTTATGAGGAATATCACAGTATAATTTGTAAACAATATTTGGAATAATTGAAATTATTTGTTGTTATTTATTATTTGCTAAGTTTGAATCCTTGGGAATATGGGTGATGGCTCTCAACTTGAAGGTCATTCCTTAATTGGGGGGCATTGATAATGAGGTCAATACCATTGTACACTACACAAAAAACTATTTGGATATCTCACTAGAGGGCGTGTCAATAAAGCCTTAGTCTCAAAGAGGTCCTCGAGTGAATCATAGAGTAGTGGGATCCTATGAACTTCCAAGTCAAAGACCTATGATCAATGTAAGAGTCTAGTGCATATGAGGTCTCTTCCAGTGTGTGAATAAAATCTTTATCACCCTCAAAGAGAGGATATGCCACTTTAGATGGAACAATCAAATCATGAAAAGGAGGAAGGATTTCCCACAATAGTCCTAGGGGAAATTTTAAGTTCCACCCTAAACTCATAAGGAATGATCCACCCAAGGTTTTGTAACGGAAAACAACCTTATATAGGGACCTTGACCATCTTAAATAATGATAAATGACCTCAACAACCATTAGGACATTATTTTCAAAGGCCACCATCATCACGACAAGGCTATCTCCACAAACAAGGGATGTCAACTAGTTTCAGATGAATACAAAAACTCCAAAGTATTGTATGATCTATGCAACTGGTCCTTAATACCAACTAATGAACCTCCTCCCATCTAGTACCACACCTTGTATATCTGTCACCACAAATCCATAAGTGTAACGACCCCGCCTCCAGGTAACCCCCAATTAAGGGAGACCAAGAGGTCAGAGCCATTATCCTAATTTTCGGATCAAAGGTTTGACAAATAATCAATAATAATTATCAAATTCTACCAAGCTATACTGAAAAGTTGTAATAAAATAAACTTTTTACATACCTTTTGAAAAACATGGATTTATAAACTTCTATCCACTTATGGATACTATTCTAACTAATCCTCCTTGTACTTTAATTCATGTATTCATAGTGTGTCAATTTACTGTTTGTCCTTTTGAGTTTGTACCTCAAACGCCGACAAACAAAATGTCAGTTAGCATAAATGAATATGCTAGTATGTGGGGGAATACAAAAATTGTGCAATTATGATAACAATGTAATCAACCAAGTATCATTTAACAACCAAGATTACGTTTTAAGCAATACTACTCAATCCTTACCTATCCCCTATCTTTGTGTTGTCCATGCAACGGACTTGGATACTACCTCTCTCACATGGTAGATCATTACCCCCATGGCCCTAACTCACAGGTAGCTAATACTTAGGGTTGTGGAGTCGCATGGCCCTACCCAAAGGTAGCCCAATCCCTGACTCAAGGTGACTTGATGGACCTACCCCATTGGTAGCCATGTACTAAGTCATCCAATGACCTGATGGACCTACCCCATAGGTAGCCATGTACTAGGTCAATCTATCAAGTTACAGAGGGGACAAGGATCTGAGCTAGTAGGCACATAACTTAGGTGATAGTCATATCCACATTATAGTTTGCAAGAATTAAATTCATCCAATAGTTTAATTCAAGTCATCGATGAAAACTTTGGGAATCCTCGAAAAAGTAATTTGGGATATTCATAAGCGTAACCACATACCTGTGACTGTAGTTTTGGAGACAGAATCAACTAAGTAGAGAAAACCCAATCAAGCAAGCAAATATGCACATAAATCCTGAAATAAACATACAAACTTCCTTTTATCAATATTTATCCAAACTCATCTTGTTTCTTAGGATTTCTATTCCAATTTTAGGGTTTCCTTTGAAATTAGGGTTTTGCCTCCCCTTTTAGTATTATGAACCCTAATTCAACAAAACTACACAAAAACCTTAAATTTATCATCTTAATACTCCTAACAGACTTAGGATCATTGTTTAGTAACTTATTTCCTTAATCCGAAATAAACATGGTTTTTCTCCTTTTTCAACCTAAATTAGGGTTTCTATATGTATTATCCTTCATTAATAGATTAAAACCCTAAATTAGTCAAATTTGCATGTAAAACAGATTGAAACTCTATTTTAATATTCAATAGGTTAATACTTCTCAAATTAACCTATTAACCACAAAGATTCATCCTTTATACTCAATTAGGGTTTCTAATTACCTTTTAATACCTTATTCTATCAAATTAATACACTTTTGCAAAAAAAGATAGAACTAGGTTATCAAACCATTTTTATCTTGTTCCTCATATTTTTCTAAGCAACTTTCATATATAAACTTTTTCCATTAGAGTTTTCTAACAAAAGATATGATTTTTACAAGAAAAATCACTTTTCTGATTTATTCGATAATCCTAGAAAAAGTAGTGGTCGCTCGATCCATGGTCCTCCGGTCCACGTAGGATCCAACGGCCCAAGATCCGCACACCTAACCTTGATTTAAGTTTTGAAGGATTGAACTACCCCTACCTCGACAGTAGGAGACGAGGGGTACGCTAGTAAATCTGTGGGGTCCCTTCTTCAACCTTGTGACACTCCTTCCGTTGTTCTGATGGTCAACTGCTTGGTTGACTCTGAGATCCTTGCCACCTACTAGCGCAATGATGGTACAGGAAGCTCATCCTTCCTCTGACGAACTTGACGAGGCCTTCAATTTCTCACCCTTGTCGTGCTAACACCGCCGCCAACCTTCCAGACTCCAGCGAGGAAAACTGGGTGGACGAGGGGGAAGGTCAGGGTTGATCTTCGAATTGATTGCACAAAAACGCTCCTTGCAGCTCTCCGAAGGTCATGGGTTGATAAGTTTGTGTGTTGGTACCCTCACGAACCCTCCCCTATATATAGGATCAGAGGCAGATCCCTACTGGATTGGGGACTCTCCCAATCGACGACCAAACCCCTACAAAGTAGGGATGGTTCTCTTCGGTTTTCTCTCCTGAACTCAAAGGAACCAAAGACAGCTGTACATATGCTTGGGATTAAGAGGAAATTGAGGTTAATCCCTCTGTAACTTGCTAGAGTCCTTGTTCCTATGGAACTGGATGATGAGCATCCATCGTTGGATAAAAATCCAACGGCTCTCATCTCACGCGATCAACCAACAAGGAAAACTTATTTCTATTTTCAAAATAAATCATATTTTTGAGGGTAGATTGAAAAAGCCATAACTTTCAATTCGTAACTCCTTTTCATTTCAAATTTCAAGGGAACCTCGTTGATGATTTTATCTCCCATCATGCCAAATTTGGGATCATTATCTAAAGAAAACGAGTTCTTTTCTTCAGTTGCAAGTTATCACTTAAATATATATATTTTCCTCATATTTTCTCTTTCCCTCGCCCTTATATTATTATTCTGAGTTCCTTGAACCTTAATGGCTCGAAATCCCATCTTGGGAAATACTTCCTTAGCCTTTTATTCTTCTTTTATCTATTTTCTTATTTATTCCTTTATTGAGATATTCTTTTGCAAGGATTTCTCATTATCTTACTTCTCCTTTTTCCTCTTTTCATATTTCTTTTATTAGAAATCATATGTAAACAAAATTTACTCAATTGTGGCCATTAATGCCACTTTCTAGATATTTCCAAGTATTTCTCATAAATACTTTTTCTTAATATCCATTATCATGTATCTTTTTTCCATTACTTGGACTTTTCTTCTTTTCTTTTCTTTTATATCCTTTATTGGATTAATATAATAATAGGAACCATGAAATTCCTAATGTAAGGGAGATTTGCAAAGAAATCCCTTCTTTGAAGTAAAGCATACAACCTTTTCAATTAATTCCAAATTCACCAAAATCATTATATTGAAATCACGATAACACATGCAAAATTGGGGTTGTAACATCCTTCCCCTCTTATAAGAATTTTGTCCTCAAAATTCCATCAAGCAAACAAACAATTCAGGATAAGACTTTTCCATGTCCATTATTGACTCCTATGTGGCTTTACCCTATCCATGTCACTTCCAAAGAACCCTTATCATTCCATATTCTTTTCTCTGATTTCTTTCACCTTGGCCTCTATAAACCTCACAGGTGACTCAGGTCATTTCAGCCTCCCTTGGGGCTCACTAGGTTCATTTCTCAGCACATGGCCCATGTACCTCACATAGTGCTCTAAATTGGACACATGGAACTCATCACACATTACTTTATTCTGAGGGGTAAGGTCAACCATAACCTTCTCCACCAATCCATCTCAAATGAACCCATGTATCGGGGACTCAGCTCTCTTAGATATAACTTAGAGGGTTCAGATTTTCATATCACATATTCTCCCACAGTGAACTACATGTCAATCTACTTTGCATCAGCTCATGACTCATGTCACCCCTGGGCTCTCTTTCAGCCATTGCATGATCAAAACGACCTCATCTGCACACATTGTGGTCCTTTTCTGACCTTCACAAGGTCCCTTCACCAACATCATCTTAATGAAGTGGTGACTGACACAACCTCCCTTACAGAGTTTCTTTACATCCTCATACTGGATTTGGTGGTCATCATCACATCTTACAGAGGACAAGAACTATCTCTATGTATCACCCTGAACATGCACACATGCTCTTATCAGACCCTCTAGCCTGAATTATACTAACCATTAGTTAGGGGTGATAAACTGTACTAATATCGAGTTCTTCATGTACCTACTTCCACCACATGGAAGTGAATCTTTAGGTTATACTCAAGAACTTTTGAACTCACATCATGGTGTAGTCAAACCATCTCTTTCTCATAAGTAGTTCAACCGGATCCGTCCCTTGATAGTTTCTTTCTTTCTCATGTCATCTATGTAAGGCGATCTACCATAACCCATATTACATCTTGACCTTCCCTGGTCTAGGGGAGATTTACTACAACATCCATAGTGATGAACTCCCATTCCCTCTCAGGGACTCTTTCTTCTCTATATCAATTCATTGGGTTACTGGTGTTCGTCCTTCACCTCCTGGCTTGCATGGCGACAAGCCACACGCATATTCATCTTAAGCATCCAAAGTACTACTATCACTTACTATCTTCGTAGTACCATGATGTATGATGAACTTAAAATCATGATCTCCTGTATCTCATGATTCCTTAAGGTCGATTCCTCAGAAACCCTAAAACACTCTAGTCGTGGGTTTCATCACCTTCTTTCATAGAGAAGTGCATCTGAGGTTCTACAACCATCCTTTTATTGCATCAAGGCCTAGGCTGGCTAACCCAACAATCACTAACTTGATCAACAAACTCCGTTACATCTGAGTGTTAGCCAAACATACCTCTTTTTTCAAACTTAGGGCTAACGTAACATCCTCTTCTAGCCTCTAGCTAAACTAGGCAACTGTATCTTAACTAGAGCATCCATTACCACCTCACATCCTTATGTGTATGGTAATGTTGAAAACATACACCTCCATGTATTCCACTTATCATCTCATCTCAATCTCTAAGTCTATCTTCATCAAGAAAACTCAGAGTTCATCTTCTTGGTTATCAAACTCAATTTATACAGCTTATGCTAAGAACATCCTTATAAGATGACTACCATAGTCCTCTTAATGATTGTAAACCATTCACTGCACAAGGGTATGTTATCATCTATGTCCTCATACCTCATAGCAACGTTCCAACTCACATCATCTTTTATCCTTGGTGTATGGCATGCGTACTATCTTATCTCTCACTCCCATAATAAGAGGAAATAAGCATTTGGCTGCAATCCAAATACCAAGTTCTTCCCATTCCAAGAGTAGAGATGGTACATCCCACCTTGCAGGTACACCTTCAAATCTAAGTTGAAACATGCAACATACGTCTCTGCATCACGATCATCTTGATATAAAAGTTACTTCCATGGAAAACTGATCTCGAACCCACTTGGGTCATCACACAATCCTTGGTCATCTCCTCTAGGTCTATAGGGTGTTGACACTTTTGGGGTCATCCCTCTTCCCTTATGCATCCAGAGAGTGCCCTCCTCATCTGCCATTTGGGTCCCATGAGTTCATGAAGGTGATCAATCTCCTAACCCATGGCCCTTGGACAATGATAGTTGTTACCTCCCGACCCTATGGTCATGTGCAACTAGGGAATTAGGCAACTCCTACTTCCATCGGTCTTATCCCTATATGACCCTAGGATAGACTTAGGATTCTAATATAGTACATGTACAACTTAGAACCTTACCCAAGTCTCCATCATCTCTCTCTCTACATTCTTGGGCTGACTTTCATCCTTTCATAGGGGTCATGGTGACCTGCCTACCTTGGTCAGGCCCCATACCAGTTACCTCCATGGTAACTCATCCACATGCACTTAGAGATGGTTATCTATGGGTCTACAAGTTCATTCTCATACTATGTACTTTTCACTTAGCTTCTCAAGATCCTATGAGACCTCTCTAGGTTACCTTAAACCAACAAAATTGGTATACACCCTACAAAAGGGTCCCTCTCCCAGGATGGGAGGAAACTATCTCCTAATAGCAACCAAGGTCACAAACTTCCTTATGTCTAGGGTTTACATCCTCCTGAGCATGCTACTAAGGTACAAGCAGACCACCTACTAAACCATGCTAGGTCATACTTGTTCTCATTCCTCAACATTAGATCAAGATCATACCTTCCCATGTCACCAACTTAGTTGTGAGGGGTTCATCAAACATACCTTAGACTTAAGGGGTTTCCCTTTCCTCTCAACATGAGGAGTACCATGCTCGAATATATAAAAACTCAAATCTCGTCATGAGCATCAAGTACATCACTTCCCCTCTTAGGCCTAGGAACCCTAGGTTCACTTTTTTGGATGTCCAACTGCACGCTCAACCTCTTAACCATGAACCAAACATGTACAAGGTATGGCATGCACTTCCTCTCATCCTTCTACTCGAGCAACAATTCAGAGTGGAGTCCTTCTCAAGGACAACCAACTAGGTATAAGGCCTCACAACCTGTTACTAAACCTCTTTAGATCTAAGTAACCCTTCTTCCTAACTCAAAAGGTAAACACCTATACCATAGGCACAGAGGTACCAACAATCTCATCCTCTCTCTAGGGTTTGGTTCCTCCAAAGGTAACTAAGATATCATCAGCCTCCAGGGATCATGCATGAGGCAACCACAACCATCCACTTCAGTCACATCATCCTCAACTGCCCACTGTTCCTCACATCTCGGAGTCTCAACTTCCAACCTTCTTGCTCGGGTCCCGCTCTCTCCATGAAGGATCAAGCTCACAAGCATACCCCTACATGGGTGAAGCCTATGTTCAAACTTATGTTCGCTCAAGATTATCCATAGCTCTTTATGCTTATCTTATAAGCTATCCCTCATACTCTCCTATCTAGGGTTTCAACCTACTACCCGCACTACTAACATACTCTGGGTGCATACTATGCCCTACTCGCATAATCCCATAGGGTTTCTATAGGTTCTTCACTAACCTCATCATTGAAGGAGCTATCCTTCCTTCTAACATGCATGACCCTTTCCAGGGTTGGGTCGCCAAAGGTACTAGGTCATCTGACCTCACATGGCTCATATCGTTATGGGCATCCAAAAGCATGTCCACCCACACACCGGGTCTATCATGACATCTACCTCATTGTGTCATCTCTCTCTCTCTAACCACCACTTAGGGTTAAGGTTAGCATCATCCTCAGAGGATGTGCTAGGTCTCTACTTATAATGGAGGTCTTTACCTCCAAGACTAACTATCTTTACTCATCCTCCTAACAAGAAGGTCTAGCCTCAGGTCTCTCCTGAGGGCATGACAACTCATGTCATACGATCTAAGCATGCGACTATTCTTTAGTTTATACTTAAACTATTAAGCTTATGTCCATGACATCTTATTTACATGTTTTCATTAATTTGGTTGAGGATTCCTTAAACCTTATCAACCTTACCCATACCTCGAGAGGTTGAGGAAGAGAGAGAAAACCCTAATCCTTAAAATCCTTAACAACATTTGAGTTAAGAAGGGATGAACAAGATGAGAGTGTCCTAAAGGTATCTTATTTCGAGTCAAATCATGAGACATTGGCCAGGTAGTTACACCAATCAGGGAGTCCTCATATTCTGACTAGCGGTGCGGAGGAAAATATTGCCAGCCCCTGGACGTGATCCTTTTCTAGATACCTATGTCTTTCGGAAAATCCTCTAATAACTCCCTTGGGTTCTATAGAGTTTGTAAAATTTAATAATTATTAAAGATTAAATGAGGAACCTATGCTTTGATACCAAATGTAATGACCCCGCCTCCCGGTAACCCCCAATTAAGGGAGACCAAGAGGTCAGAGTCGTTATCCCAATTTCTGGATCAAAGGTTTGACAAATAATCAATAATAATTATCAAATTCTACCAGGATATACTGAAAAGGTGTAATAAAATAAACTTTTTACATACCTTTTGAAAAACTTGGATTTCTAAACTTCTATCCACTTATGGATACTATTCTAACTAATTCTCCTTGCACTTTAATTCATGTATTCACAGTGTGCCAATTTACTATTTGTCCTTTTGAGTTTGTACCTAAAATGCCGACAAACAAAACGTCGGTCAGCATAAATGAATATGCTGGTATGTGGGGGAATACAAAACTTGTGCAATTAATATAATAATGTAATCATCCAAGTATCATTTAACAACCAAGATTATGTTTTAAGCAATATTACTCAATCCTTACCTATCCCCTATCTCTGTGTTGTCCCTGCAGCAGACTTGGATACTACCTCTCTCAAATGGTAGATCCTTACCCCCATGGCCCTACCTCACAGGTAGCCAATACTTAGGGTTGTGGAGTCACATGGCCCTACCCGAAGGTAGCCCAATCCCTGATTCAAGGTGACTTGATGGACCTACCCCATTGGTAGCCATCTAATAAGTCATCCAATGACCTGATGGACCTACCCCATAGGTATACATGTACGAGGTCAATCTATCAAGCTACAGAGGTGACTAGGATCTGAGCTAGTAGGCACATAACATAGGTGATAGTCATATCCACATTATAATTTGCAAGAATTAAATTCATTCAACAGTTTAATTCAAGTCATCAATGAAAACTTTGGGAATCCTCGAAAAACTAATTCGGGATATTCATAAGTGTAACCACATACCTGTGATTGTAGTTTTGGAGACAGAATCAACTAAGTATAGAAAACCCAATCAAGCAAGCAAATATGCACAAAAATCCTAAAACAAACATGCAAACTTCCTTTTATCAATATTTATCCAAACTCATCTTGTTTCTTAGGATTTCTATTCCAATTTTAGGGTTTCCTTTGAAATTAGGGTTTTGCCTCCCCTTTTAGTATTATGAACCCTAATTCAACAAAACTACATAAAAACTTAAATTTCTCAGCTTAATACTACTAACAGACTTAGGATCATTATTTAGTAACTTATTTCCTTAATCCAAAATAAACATGGTTTTTCTCCTTTTTCACCCTAAATTAGGGTTTCTATATGTATTATATTTCATTTATAGATTAAAACCCTAAATTAGTCAACTTTGGATGCAAAATAGATTGAAACTCTATTTTAATATTCAACAGGTTAATACTTCTCAAATTAACCCATTAACCACAAAGATTCATCCTTTATACTCAATTAGGGTTTCTAATTACCTTTTAATACATTTTTCTATCAAATTAATATGCTTTTGCAAAACGAGATAGAACTAGGTTACCAAACCATTTTTATCTTGTTCCTCGTATTTTTCTAAGAAACTTTCATATATAAACTTTTTCCATCAAAGTTTTCTAACAAAAGAAATGATTTTGCAAGAAAAATCACTTTTCTGATTTATTCGATAATCCTAGAAACATTAGTGGCCGCTCGATCCATGGTCCGCCGGTCCATGCAAGATCCAACGGGCCAAGGTCTGCACTCCTAACCTTGATTTAAGTTGCGAAGGACTGAACTACCCTTACCTCGACAACAGGAGATGAGGGGCACGCTGGTAAATCCGCGGGGTCCCTTCTTCAACCTCACAACACTCCTTCCGTTGTTTCGATGGTCAATCACTTGGTTGACTCTGAGATCCTTGCCACCTGCTAGCATGGCGATGGTCCAGGAAGCTCTGCCTTCCTCCTACAAACCTGACGAGGCCTTCAATTTCTCGTCCTTGTCGTGCTAGCACCGCCACCAACCTGCCGGACTCCGGCGAGGCAAACTGGGTGGACGAGGGGGAAGGTCAGGGTTGATCTTTGAATTGATTGCATGAAAATGCTCCTTGCCGCTCTTCAAAGGTCATGGGTTGATAAGTTTGCATGTTGGTGCCCTCATGAACCCTCCCCTATATATAGGATCAGAGGCAAATCCCTGCTGGATTGGGGACTCTCCCAATCGGCAACCAAACCCCTACAAAGAAGGGATGGTTCTCTTCAATTTTCTCTCCTGAACTGAAAGGAACCAAAGACAACCGTGCATATTCTTGGGATTGTGAGGAAATTGAGGTTAATGCCTTTGTAACTCGCTAGAGTCCTTTTTCATGTGGAATGAGATGATGAGTAACCATCGTTGGATTAAAATCCAATGACTCTCATCTCACCCGATCAACCAACAAGGAAAACTTATTCCTATTTTCAAAATAAATCATATTTTTTCAGATAATTTGAAAAAGACATAACTCTCAATTCGTAACTCATTTTTATTTCAAATTTCAACGAAACCTCATTGATGATTTTATCTCCGATCATGCCAAATTTGGGATCATTATCTAAAAAAAACGAGTTCTTTTCTTTAGTTGCAAGTTATCACTTAAATATATATTTTTCCTCTTATTTTCTATTTCCCTTGCCCTTATATTATTATTATGAGTTCCTTGAACCTTAATGGCTCGAAATCCCATATTGAGAAATACTTCCTTAGCCTTTTATTCTGCTTTTATCTATTTTCTTATATATTCCTTTATTAAGATATTCTTTTGCAAGGATTTCTCATTATATTACTTCTCCTTTTTCCTCTTTTCATATTTCTTTTATTAGAAATCACATGTAAACGAATTTTACTCAATTGTGGCCATTAATGTCACTTTCTAGATATTTCCAAGTATTTCTCATAAATACTTTTGCTTAATATCCATTATCATGAATCTTTTTTCCATTACTTGGACTTTTCTTCTTTTCTTTTCTTTTATATCCTTTATTGGATTAATATAATAATAGGAACCATGAAATTCCTAATGTAAGGGAGATTTTCAAAGAAATCCCTTCTTTGAAGCAAAGCGTACAACCTTTTCAATTAAGTCCAAATTCACCAAAATCATTATATTGAAATCATGATAACACATGCAAAATTGGGATTGTAACAATAAGGGACACACTATTGAGAGATATGTCCAAAACTTGTAGAGGTGGTGGCATTTGTTCAAGGAGGATTCCCACATCCTCTTTTGATGAGAGGAACACTAGAGACTTCCTATGCACCAAGCATCTAAACCCAAGGGAGAAGTGTAAGATATCAGAGAGGATACAAATACATACCAATGTCATTAGTTTTCCAAATTGAAACCACAAGCCTCCTAAGAGTTGTGATGGCAATCATCCTAGAGGCATCAATGCCATAAAGTTAGATATAGGTGCTCTTTGGTACTAAGTTTGGTGGACTAGGAGACCTCCCATACATTAGACGACTATCTTGGTGTCAGAGTGCCTATCTTGGTGTCAGGGCACTCATCAACTAGGTTAGAGAGACCAAAAATATGGTATGAATAGCATGTATCATTTGGGATCTAAAAGGAGAAGTTTCTTCTTACCTAGGTTGGAAACCTGGGACAATGGAGGTGCACTTGAGATGTCCATTTGAGCTTCTGCCTTCATTCACCAAGGATGGTCTTCTTGAGATGTTTTCTTAGAGCAAATATAGCTCATGCATTCATATTTTTCCTTACAACATGCTCATGACTCCCATACACCAACATCTGCTTGGTCCTACTGCACAATATATCGAGGACGAGGGTCATCATCTTGGATTTTGTGTCTATTTCTCCTCCAAGAAAATAATCGAGCAATGCTTAGAAGGAATTCCTCCACCTCAACCCTAGTGGTAGAAGAAGCATGTAGTCTCTCCATGACAACATGACACATAGTGAGGGAAGGTGTCCATCCTCCATTTTGTGTTGTAAGACCCCTTAAGACACAAAATGAGGCAAACAAATATGTTAGAGATCTAGGAGGTAACAAATGGTTGCCACATCTAAGCTTGGACCATGCAAGGGAAGAAATTTCTAGCACTATAGGGAAGGAGGAAGAGGTGGAGCATGAGGGGATGGTAGGGAGAGAAATAAAGAAAGAGAGAGATATAAAATAGGTAAAACTAGAGGAATTAAGAAGATGATAAACAACTACTTCTAGACCAGACCATCACAGGGGGGGATGAACCCTAATCACAATTCATGGATCTCATAATTCACTCTAAAAAGATATAATAGTTGAGTGGCATGGGTTATTTTTGTGTGTCATCCACTCATTTGTTGTTTTTCATTGAAAATCAATGATTATGGATAATTTGGAAATTTTGTACAACTTGTGTGAAAATTTGGGAGGAGAGCATGGATAAAATTGAAGAAATCACCCAAATTCTGATAGACATGGCATTCCCTAAGAAACATGACATGTCATGGAACACATAAGCATGTTGGTCGTATTTGATCAGTAAAATAACTACAATTTAAACACATCATTAATAAACTTAAGCTGGATAATTTGAGTATAGTTTTTCAACCCTACAATTCTATTAACTAAAAATATATGTGATCAACTAATATTACAATATCAAATAGTAGATGCAAATCACCTCTTTTGGATTGAACAAATCACCATGAATATGATTCTTTTATAGGATTTATTAAATATGTTTCGAGTTTTATTCATCACTTCTTTTAGTATCTTTTCAATCACCGTCCTTTTTTACCATATAAGGTCGATCCTTGAATAATGATTATTTCTTATTCATGTTTTGCATGTACTAAATCTTTTACCAACAATTACTCAATCGGGTGGTGATATTCAATCATTGACCATCAAAGTACCAACTGAGTTAGTATCATGTTTCAATTATCAATACAAGCCCATGGCTAACATGATATATCTTTACTATCTTTTAGAATATTTACTGGCTAGTGATGATATGTAGTCATACTCCTTAACTCCTACATGTAATGTAAAACCTCTACATTTATAAGACCATGACCATTCATATAGAAATAAAAAAAGAAAACACTATTTAGTTGGTATAGAACATGTTACATACCTTGTACTCAAGTTTAATATAGCAAATCATATGCCAAACCAAACCAAACCAAACACTTGCATTGATGGCCCCTTCAGGAACTATGCAACATTGGTTCTTGTACATCACATACTAACACCAGACCCTTACTAATACTTCTCATAAAGCCTAGAGATAGATATGTACCTTAATCAATAATAGGAAGCACATTACTTGTCAATTGAGATAATTTTCAAGGAGAAGAAAGAAACTATGATAAAATAATGTATGAAAGAGATGGATTGGAGGAGAAGCTTTTTTGTGAGAATGACGTATTTTTTGCATTCTTATATTGCATTTTAGTTGAGATTTCACATGTTTTAGATTTTTAGTCGCATATGCAACTTATTTGGTAATTCATTTGTTTTTATGTTTAATTTTTACAGTGATACAAGGAGAAGAGGAGAAGTCATAAGCCCTTCATGAAATTGCAAATAAATATGTCAAAATATTAAATCCTCACTCTCCAATTTTAACAATTGGTGAGAGGATCATAACCCTATTAGTAAAATGTCTCTAGATTTACACCTAGTATCAAATTGGGTGATTCAAAATGAGTTGGAATTGTTGTTCAATTATACATAGAGAAAATATATTTACTTACGACTTGCAATATGGATACCAATCTTTACGTTTCTCAATTCACTAATGCCACAAATCTACATCAAACAACTCAAAACTATTGGGTGATGTCAGAACTGGAAACCTTGGTAGATGGTCTAAAAAGGAGGGACATTTATAGAGGAGATCTTATGAAATATAGGCCCCATCCCAAATCCTAGATGTCATTTGGGAGAGCTAAACATAAAGGTCAACCACTTGATGTGGAGATGCCCTCCGCTAGAGAATGTGATTGGAGTCTACAACTTCTATTTGGAGGGTAATTTCATAGACCATGGAGCCTCTCTTCTACACCACTACACCATCGATCCTCTTCTTAAATGAGTAGAGAGGAGACTCCTTATCGGGGCACAAGGATTAGCCTCGTGGCCCATATTTATGATTTCAGATTGTGAATTACTATTTGCATATAACTATTGGATTCTTGATTACTATTTAATGCATGATATATAGATTATCCACCTATCTTGCATGTCTATTACAATCCTATGAGTAGAGACATTGAAACCTAGGATTAAAATATCAATAAATCATCATTGAACCTTAGATAAGATACTTGAAGGGCATTCTATAGGGTGATGGATTTGAGATCTAAAGGCAACATGATCCCAGTCCTATAGGAAAATCATTTCTTGTAAATTTTATACTATTGAAGGATATAAAACTTCCTTTTCCCCAATCTAATATCCACGCAATCGAGCAGTACAATGCAAGAGAGAAGATATGTAGGTAGTGGTAGCGAAACCTATCCTCTTGGTAATTTTATTATAGTGTCAGAAGTCATTTCTAGTTTATTGAATTTTATTTTCTATTATGATCAATATAGTTAATCAAACCAACCTTCAAACAATTATCCTTGTTAATCTTTTTTTGAATAGGATAAAGATCTAGATTGTTCTTAGAAAATTGACCTTTGGGATCAATATTTAGCTATATTGTGATAAGACCCATTCTCTTGCGCATGGAAATTATTGAATGTTAGACTGACTAAACTCTAAAATCTTATATCTTATTGAATTAAATATGCCGCAATATTTCACATCAAAATTTGATGTGGTATTTGCATACCCTCAAATTCACTAGAATGAGAAAATCCTAAATTTTACCAAAACAATTGCACATTAGTCACCACCAATAAGCAGATGTATCTTATCATAGTATAGTTAAGGATCAAAAGTAAGGGACAACCTTTTAAGAATAGTTTGAATTTTTCACCTAAGTAAGAAAAAAACAATTAGCAAGCATAATTGTTTGATGATTTGTTTATTTAACTTAAATCAACTATGTAAGTAAATGAATCAAATTGATTAAGAAATGATTTTTAATGATATGATAACATTATTAGGATGATGAGTTTTACCTACACTACCTAAGTATTCAACCCTCACACATATGATTGTTAGAGCGGGGATAGGAAAGTTTGACATCCTTTTGGAGTATAAAATTTACAATAAAATATTTCTCTATAGGCTCAAAGTCTCGTTAATTATTGATATTATACCCATCACTCAAGAGAACACCCTTCCATGATCATATCTGGGTTCAATGAGATGTGCTAATATTATAATCCTAAGTTTCAATGTCTCTATGCCTAAGATTGTAGTGTACATACACCATACACATCTAATATGTAAAGACTATACTAAATAGAAAATACAAAATCCACTTTTCCATACAAGTAGTAATCCCCGATGCATGAAATGAGTCTACTACATATATCTTAGCTAATAATATACTATATACTCATTTTCAAGACAAAAGATGAAATAGATAAGATGAAGAGTCTTGTGGATAGTGAAACAATGTAGAAGAGATGCTCCATGGTCTATAAAACCACCCACCAAACAACAACTATAGTCTCTAGTCACTTCCTTTGAAGGAGCATGTCCTCAGATCATGCTATTGAGGCTTGTCTCTGGATCTTCACATGATGAACAAGACTTGATATGGAGTTTGGAAGGAATAGGATGTCCTCTTTTTATATCACATGCTCTAGGGTTTTAAGTTGATTTGATGTCATTTAACGACTATGAGACATTCACTATGGATTTACCCTGTCAGTAAATCAGGCATCTTAAGAACAGTCATCCAATTGTAAGTAGTTAGTAATATATTTCTTCAATAGATAATATAATTACAACTCAAATACATTTTAAATTTCCAAACTTTGATGTCATATATGAAACTTGGATCCATTTTAGTAACTGATATTCTTTCTAGTTAGTGGAGTCATGAATGAACCATTCGACAAGCAACTGATAAGCCATATGGAGAAATTTTAGATTGAATGACTCAACTGGAGAATGGGGAGACTTTACCATGGTGGAGAGTCTGACTGGCCAGTCAATCTGGCAGGAAAATGAATCTTCTGACTCACTGGTTATAAGGACTTACTTGTCCTTACCAATGTTTTTATCCAATTAGTGAACTAGTTAATTGCCAAGGAAATGACCAATTGGTTGTATCATGTATGCACTTGTCTTATAGGTAATTAAATTATGCCTTTAAATGGATTTTAAATCACTCATTTATGATTTTAGACATAAAATTTGAATCCATTTGTTTGACCTACTATGCTTTCTAGTCGTTCACTTGTGAGTGTGATATCCTTACTCCAACGGTCAGAGTTGGGGAGTGAGGGTTTTTTTACTATTTTTTTGGAGGGATATTGAGTTATCTCTTCTACTTGAATGAACCTACACATAAATGTAAAAATACATTGAATACCAAATAAGTTGAATAGACTAATAAAAACTAGAAACAAGTGAAATATGAAATGACATGAAATATAAACATGCAAAACTAAATATAAATTACACCTAAAATGATGAACAAAAAAGCATCATACGAATCAGAGCAAGAACATTTCTCATCCTTGAGTAACACAAAATTTTAAATACTCTCCAATTAAATACTTTTAACTAAAATATATGTCTCATACTCACATAATTGTGGAATCCCCACCACTATTAAGGCCAAACTACCCAACTTTTTGAGATCATAGAGCATAACTAACCATGTCCTTGCACCAGACTTTTATTTGAAAAACTACTTCCTCACCATAATATCCAATACCAGACATGTATAAAGATTTTGTGAATATTGAGGAATCCTACAAAGATACAAGTATTTACATAATCTAACATTGGGGCATGTCAAAGAAATATCAATGGTGCATGTAATGTGCCCCTAGGTGGAAATTGAGTGAATGTAGGTATGGAAGTAAGATGGTGCATATCTCCTCTATTGACTTAATATTGCATTTGTTTTTTGCAAATACATACATCACAATATCTTTTCTATTTTTGACATTGTCATATTTTGTTTATTATTGAGGAAACACCCCATTACACAGAGAGGGGTATAGAAGAATCAAACAGAGAGAAGGAAGGTATGCTACCTCAAACTTAGGGTTTAGCATACATCAATATTTTTTTCATTTATTTTTGGGGGATGGGAGGTAAGAACATGGAAGAAGAACTATAGAAAAGAGTTTAAATCATGTACAAAACTTATTTTTATGATTAATCACACTGGGTTATTCCTCTAATTTGTTACACTTGACTAATAACATGATGAGGGAAAGCATGAAACTTTGTATATATAATTCACTAATAGGTAGGAGGAACATCATATTTGATCCCTAGTGGTTCCTCTAACACATGTTATCCTTTCCAGGAAACATGATGCTTATATTTATTGTCTAAATCTGTATATATAGTAAATATGGAGAGCTTACTTCAAACAAGGAATATTGTATGACAAATTTTATAGTGAAAACATGAATATAAACTAAGATGAGTAGATAATGACTTCAACTAACATTGCAAGAACTAAAAACTAATAGGGACAACTTTTAGGTATATGTAATGCAAGAAATATGAATGTTACCGATACATGCAAAGATAACATGCTAAAATAAAAACAAGAATATCAAAATAGATACATGTTGATGGAAAGGAGTACGTAGAACCCAACCTCCATACGAGCTTAAAAATATGCTCTTCGCTGAGAAAACACAAAATCCAAAATAGAAGGGAAGAAATCCTTGATGCTAATCTAGGTGGACCTAGCAACTCAAAGAAGGTCTAGTTAAAAGGGTATGGATGAGATCTAGAACTTTGAACATGAGATCTCCATAACGAAATGTGTCATTAGGTGGCCATGGTAACTATAGCAGTGTTGTCAGGATTCTTGGAGTATTATTACCATTCATCCCATAGTCCATCTAGTAGGATCCACCAATACTTTTCCATAACTAGAGGTAGTGGTGTAGTAGATGTGTGTAGATCTTATTTTGTAGATAAGGTGACATATGATGACTCTTCTACCTCTGAGACATTTGTGCAATATTAAGTGGACAATTTTCCTCAAGCTTTTCTTCAATACATGCATCCATATGTTTTTTTTTAGTTAAGTCAGGAGGTCATCTATTCATCTCACCCTCCTCGTGTGAGCATATTGAAAGAATTCAATTACAGCTCCTACTAAAAAATGCAGGTTTAACCCCCACACGAACCACACCAACACATCAACACAACAAGAAAACTCAAACCTCAAAGCTCACATGCCCAGAGAGCCCACAAACACAACACCAAGGCAGACTCCAAGAAGCTCACAAGCCCAAAAGAAGCCATCAAGGATGCTTGAATTGCAACACCACATAAGGAGTGTGGTTCTTCTCAAGAATAGCCATACCTCGGATTCTAACCGTCAATCTACTAGGATCGGAGATCACAATCGGCTCCTGACTGTGAGCACCCCACATTCCAATCTCCTTGGGAATGGAGTTAATATCCCTGTGAATGAGCGATCCCACTATGCCTTCTTCCTCCATGTAGCAATTCAATTCTTTGACAACACGAGACAGCCTCCAGGGTATACTAGTTGTGCCCCATAAGATATGATAGGTACTGTCATCATCAATCTCCACTACTGTGATCCTCAGTGATTGATTTTCCGCAAGCTTCAATCCCACAGCACAAGCTTGAAGGAACGTAGTGGCATGGTCCTTCGCTGTCAACCATGCTCTAGCAATCTGACAAACTACTGCATAATGATTTCTAATAATACTAGCCATCCACCACCTGTTATGCCCATTAGAGTCTTTGCTTCTACCAATCGTGACATTCAACTTCAAGGAATTGATGTCAGGGATCATCCATTTCAAGAGGTTTACTTCTCTAAGAGCATAGTTAGGATCTTCAATGCCGTAAAGGTTAAGGCGGATGTGTTCTTCAGGCTGCGCAAGGACACGAAACCACCGTTTCTTCAGCATGAAGTTAATCTGCACTGTTAAGCAATTCATATCTCTATCCATAGGGGCCTTACATCCATCATATCTAGCACGGAATCTCCATCTCCAGATATAGAAAGGAATAAGAGTAGCAAGGCAAGCAGCAATCCAATCCATAACAATAGAAGATCTCCCATTCGAGCAGAAAACCAAAAGATCAGTAATGTTATAAGGACGAGCTCTAGAAGTAATGAGAGAAAAACTGTTCCAGAAGCTAACATCAAGATCACCATGAAAGAATAGATGTTCCATGTCTTCAGTAGCAGGCTCCTCGCAGCACTCGCACTTAGATGCCATAGCAATTTGACATCTAGTTATGTTGTCATCAGTCGGAAGTGCACTGTTGATGAGCTTCCAAATGAGCGAGCATGCCTTTGGCGCGTCAAGGTACCAGATCTTCTGAGCAGCAGAGGGAACGTCACTGTGATCCATAGACAATATCCTCTTCACGGATTTAACCGTGAACATGCATGTCAACTCCGGACCCCATAAGAGCTGATCTTCATCTTTCGTGATCTGCTGGTCGGCCTTCTCAATCAGGTGAATGACATCCTCATCAAGGAGTTGTCTCAAGGTCATCCAGTCCCATCCTTCGTTGGGGATCCAAAAATCATGAACTAGGAACTGATGGTTACGGTCACTAGTGTGCAAAGCATGATCAAAAAGCCTCTCGTCGCACCATAAAGAGTCCCAGAAAAGGATAAGACCCTTCCCAATACGCCATCTGCAGTTTGGAAGAATCAAAGGGAACAGGTTCCATATATGCTTCCAGTATAGAGACGCCGAGTCTCTATATCTTACATTGTGTGGGTAAGACGCAGATCTACTGAGCACCCTGCTCGAGTATTTTGCTCTACAGAATCTAGCCCAGATCGTGTCCCTGGCTAATATCTCCCAGCATGCTTTGGCCATGAAAGCTTTATCAACAATTCTTGTATTATAAAGGCCCAGACCACCGAATTCCACAGGCTTAGCTACCTTGTTCCAACAAACCCACGCCTTGCAATGGTGGTTCTCTCGGTCTGCCCAAAGAAAGCGAGCAAGGATGGCATCAATACGATCAGAAACCTCACAAGGAATACCAATGGCAGCAGTAGTGTGGACTGTCGTCGACGAAAGAATGTGGGCTATAAGCATCCTCCGGCCAGCAAAGGAAAGGATCCTAGATTTCCAAGAAGCCATCTTCTTCTTGATCTTCTGAAACAGGAACTCAAAATCATTAAGAGTGTATCTACCCACTCTAATGGTTACTCCCAGATAAGGAAAAGAATCCGCAGTGGTGTCAATTTCAAGGATATGCGCAATGTTGGAGATAGTCTCGCCACTCTTACTGCCCACCGTACATATGGATTTGGAACGGTTGATCTTCTGCGCTGAGGCTGCTTCATAAAACTTCATAATCTGTTGTACTCGCTGCAAGGTGTCTAGCTGAGCATTAAGGAACATCACAACATCATCAGCATAAAGAAGGAAGAGAGGAGCAGACCCGTTGCCTCTGGTCCGGAATCTCTCCAGCTTGTGAATATGATCTACGTGGTGGATATATCTACTAAGGAGCTCCTCAAAGATAATAAACAAGAAAGGGGAGATCGCATTCCCTTTCTTAAGGCCCCTAAACATGGGAAAGAAACCTTCATACTCACCCCCAATAGAGACCGTAGCCCAAGCATTCGAGAAGAAACTAAGGCACAACATACAAAAATCCTCCAAGAAACCAAAACGCTCCATGATCTTTCTAAGAATGGACCATTCAATTCTGTCAAAAGCCTTCGACATATCTAACTTTATCATCACATCTGGCTGCTCTCCACCTTGGTGAATATCGTGCATTAATTCTTTGGCCATCCTGATGTGGTGAGTGATCTCCCTGCCATGTATGAACGCCGCCTGTTCCTCAGAAATAATGGAAGGCATCAGCTGCTCCATTCTATTGCTAACGACTCTGGCTAGAATTCTCAGAGAAACATTTTCAATGGATATAGGACGAAAATCTTTCTCAATCTTTTTCGGATTCTCAACCTTGGGAATGAGAATAATTCTACAGCAAAATAAGCTACGGTGACACACAAGGCCTTTGAAGAACATCTCAGTCATCTTCATGAAGTCCTTCTTAATCGTTTCCCACATAGCAATGTAAAAGGGAACAGTAAAACCATCTGGTCATGGGGCTGTGTGCGTATCCATCTGCATCAGAGCAAAACGGACCTCATCCTCCATAGGAATCGCGGTGAGGGAGCTGTTATCATCCATAGATACCTTCTCAGGAATAGACTGCAGCATCTCAGCAAGGACATCTTCCTCATATAAGGAACAATCCTTATAGAAACCACTGTAGTGCTCAGCAGCGAGCTTAGCGATCTCACTGGGGTCCTCCAATCTTGATCCATCATCGAGCAGCAGGCAGCGAACACTATTATGCTTTCTCTTGGCCTTGACGATAGCATGATAGAATCTAGTGTTCCTTTCTCCATCATTAAGCCAGCTTATTCTAGATTTCTCTCTCCAGATGCATTCTTCAATATCCAGGACCTCTTGAAGCTCATACTCTGCCTTTCTGAGATTAGTTTCATTTTCTATCGAAGGATTTTCATCAAAAGCTATCTGGGTAGTGTAAACAACATCTTCCAGATCCTTTTTCCTTTGATCAATATCCCCAAAAGTTTGCTTGCTCCAAACCTTAAGGGCCTTTCTAACCATCTTGATCTTATAGTAGAAAATCTCAGACGGGTTCCCCCACGAAACCTCATCCCAGATATCATTGATAAGGTTATGACAACCCTCATTTTTCAACCACATCTGCATAAAAGAGAAAGTTCTTCTGCCGTTGAAATTCCTCCTGGTCCCAGGATGATATAGAATTGGGCAGTGGTCCGAAACCCTGTAACGGGTAAGGTGAGAGGAATTCACATAAGGATTCTTCGCACACCAGACATCATTAAGGAGGATTCTGTCCAATCTTTCCCAGATGGTAGGAGTACCGTATTGCTTATTAACCCAGGTGTATTTGCTGCCCTCAAAGGGGACCTCTCTCATATTCACATCATGAATGAACGAGTTAAACTCCATAATTTCTTGAAAGCTACTGTCAAGACCCCCCTCTTTTCCACATTGCCTCTAATGATGTTAAAATCCCCAGTGATCTGCCAGCATGCATCCCCAATCGTGGTAGATAGGTCAATGATATCTTCCCAGAGATTCCTTCTATTCACCTGATTACAGCTCGCGTAAATCATAGTAACAAAAAACTCAGAGTTAGGTTCCACACTAAGCTTTAGCGTTAAGTGTTGTCTATGCATTCGAACCACATATGGGTTTAGCTCCTTATCCACATAGATCCAAAGCTTGCCTCCTTCCACCTCATTACTGGTCGTCCAGTCTAACCTGACGATGTCTAGCAGCTCCTCTGCAGCTAAAGTGTGGAGGAAAGGTTCAGCAACACAAACAATCTTCGGAGAGTGTCTTCTATAAAGTCTGCCTAGGACCTTTCTTGTTTTATTATTCGCCGCACCCCTAATGTTCCAGAAAAGGATTTTAGAGTCCATATGATTGGATCTAAGATCACAATGCAGCAAACTGCTCAATCAGCATCCTCCCCTTCCTCTTTCCTCCCACTCATCATCCGAGAAAGGAGTCTCACCTTCAGAAAGTCTTCTTCTATGTCCGTGTGTACGATGTCCATCTGCCCGGCTGTCAAACTGATAGGAAGTACCCTCCTCACAGAGTAGACGAGTAACAGGTCAACATCTGCTTCCTCTAGAGCTTGGTCTATTTCTCCCATCGCCTAAGTGGATGAATTCTTGTATACTGCTCAGCTATAGACGTACCTTATTTCCTTCACCATCTATCACAATTCTGTTGTGTTGACTTGAAGTCTGCGGCTGTCTACCACTTTCACTTACGGGCTCATCATCACCTACATGCAAAGGCTGCTCATCCTTCTTCTCAAGTACTGTCAGCGCTGCTGTCTCCACAGGTATGTCTGGCTGCTTTGCTTCATTAACATATGCAGTTCTATGGATAGAGAACGCCTCCATTGGAATGCCTAATTCCTCCCCAATTTCAGTTCTCGAGAACATGCTCGATCTAGGGCTCCCTCTTGCGACAATCTGCAACATCACGTCCAATCTACGATCTCCATAAGTCAGGGCAACATATTGAGGCACGTCCTTGCTAAAAGCTTCTACGAGGACTAAGATACCGGAGATGTCATCTTGGTTTCTCATCCAGTCCGATACAAGGACTAACTTCCCAAAGCTGTTGACAATACTGTCTATGGCGTCATCGTCTCTACACACAATGGGTAGGTTTGCTATCCATAACCATAGGGCTTCCTTTTTAGAACATATCTCACCGTCCTCCAGAGATTTAAGGGCTATCTTGCTGCCACGAAACTGAAACCAACCTTCCTTGCATGCTTCCATCGCTTCCTCCTTAGTCGCAAAAAAGGCCACTGCCTTACTACGAGCATGACGATAGATGTCCGACGCATGCGGCCACTTCTTATGCAACACTGAGCCGAGGTCCTCCCATGGGATGTGAGCCGGCCATGACACTTCCACTGCACGTCCAAGAGTCATCGCTCTACTCTTTCTCTCTTTTGTATCGGGTCCCAGATTGACCGCGACCCTCTTAGGGAAATGTTTTGGACCACCACGGGCTGGAACTCCTACCCTCATCACCGGGAACTCTTCCATGGAGAAAATATTGGGAGGTTGGGGACTAGGTATGAATGAACATCTTCTAGCAACATGGCCCGTCCTTCTGCATTTGTAGCAGACAATGACATTGCGACATTGGGACTGCCAATGTCCTCTTCCCAGACACCTGTAACAAGTGTCCTTTGGCACTCCAATCTCCCATTGGCCTCGAGAAGAGTTTCTAGGATCACGATCCCTGGCTGCTGGCTTGGGGTTCTGTCTCTGCACGTCATCACTGCTATGATCAATCTTGGGATCAGCCCCTGGTCTATGTCCTCCTTCGTCTTCCAGATGAGTCACCTGAGTCTGTGCCTGATTAGGGTTGCCCGCTTGTTGCAACCCCAATTTCGGGTTCATTTGCTGAGAAATATAATTTCTCATAATAAAGATTTTTTTTGAACGAATAAATGATATAATCTATTTTGAATAAATGGATTTCATTTACAATAGCCTTGTTGTTTGATTTGAGGGCTTTATTGGCTATTGGGCCCAATAAAAAGGATATTCAATTAATTAATGAATAACTGAGAATTTGAGATTAGAAAGGGGTGGAAACCTCTAGAAGGCAAATCCAAAGAGGATTTCGTGCCTCTTAGATTCCTTGGGCTCCAAGGAGTCCAAAGTTGTAAAGAAAAGGCAATAAGAAAAGAAAATATCAATTAAGTATTTCCTTGTTAATAAAGAAATTGAAAACATTGATGAAATGTGGAAAATATGTGAAAAGAGGTATAAATGGGAAATCCTTAGTGGAATTTCGTATCCCAATAATTCCTAACAATAAAAGGAACACTAACGAGGAAAATAAGAGAGAAATAAAGAGAAATCCACAAAAGGAAATATTTTAATAAGAAATAAAACAAGATAATGAGTATAATGCATTTAGATGCATCTAGAAGGATAATGAGTATCCTTAATGAGGAATTTTGAGATCTTTGAGTTCCTTGGGATCCAAGGAACCCCAATAAAGGAGAAGAAAGAGAAAATATCATAATTATAAAATAAAGAGATAATGGGAATACATGATCCATCAATTATGTAATTTTGATAAAAAGGAGTATTTCCTATTTGAGGAGAATATAATTTTGTGATCCATGAATTAAAAGAAAAGACTAAAGAGAATAAGGGAAGGAATTTGCGTATTCCTATATAACCAAGTAATAGGAAATATTCAAAGGAAGAAAAGGAGAGAGAGAATATGTTTCTCCTTGAAGGAAAAGGTTTCCTTTAATCATTGGGACTCGGTTTCTCTTGGAGCAACGTCTTAGGGCGTGAATGACCTCCCCTATATAAAGGGGAAGCCCTTTCGAGTCCAGGAAGAGATCCCACGACTCCTCTCTTCTTTCTTCTTCTTCCTCTACATCCTTTTTCATTCAAAACCCTACCAGGGTAAGGCAAGATGATCCTGGCACGACAAGGAGACCAAGCGGGACTAAGAGGGAGTCTGGACGTGCCCCGAGGTTAGAGCAAGGCTTAGCCATCAAGGCCGCACCCCGAAGCATGCACAACAGCCGCTGCCAAGCAGCAGTGACGGCTGTAGGTGCTGGGCATAATGGACGAGCAACCGATCATCTTGGTCGCGGTTCTTTAGTGCCCTGGGTGCGCAAGGGCTTGGCGGAGCTAGAGGGAGCATCGCCGGAGGTCGAGGGAGTAAAGAGAGGCAAGGAGAGGCGGCGCAAGTGGCCGCTAGGGCGACAACAAAGGCAAGTCGCGAGGTTGAAGAAAGGAGGGAGACATTGGACCAATATGCCCTCCGCGCTGTGCTGGTCCAGATGGATAAGTCAAGGGCAAAAATAGGATTTCGAAATATTTTAAAGCAAACCAACCAACGTTGCATGCAAGGGCCTACGTGGCAACCTCCTATTGGGCAGGGTAAGTAAAATTTGTTTAATTCATAGTAAATAAATGGTAGGTCGAATAAGGACATGTTATACATGAAACTTGCTCAGAAAATCGAGAGGAACCTAAATAAAATATAATTGGAGCCAGATTCCCTATGAAATTCGAAAAGTATATAGAGATACTATCTATAATAGTTTAATCATTAAAAAACCCTAACCTTTGATGATTAATGAGTTAGAAAGGGTTAAATGAGTATATAAAGTTAATATTAGCCGGTTAATGATAAAAAGGACCACTAAGATTGGAAAAGGATGAATTTGCATGTAATTAGTTTAATTGTGAGTTTAATATGCATGAATAATACTTTAATGGGCCTTGAAACCCTAATATTGGTAAAATCGACTCTTAATGGCTTTAATTGACTAAATTCATGATTAAAGTGGAATATGTTGAATCTAAGCTATTTCAAGCATTAAAATCCTTAATTTGTAGATAATGGACCTTAATATAGAAATCAGGGTTTTCAATTGAATCAAGGTAGTAATTAGGGTTTTCTCAGGAATAAAAGGGTAAAATTATGACAAAATGAATTCATATGCGACTTAGATCATAATGGGATATGAATTTGTGATAAATGGTGAGTTTTCCATGGATTAAAAGGATTAAAATAGTAGCTTTAATGAAAAGAGGCTTGATGGACTTAACTGATAGATAATGGTGTTATTAGTCCGAAAATAAGATTAAATATTGTTAAAGGATAACCTTAACATCTTTTGTGATGAATAGATGAATAATTGGGGTTTTCATGGTCCAAACCTAATCTTAAGGACCTTAATGGAAAATAAGACAAGATAATTAGGGTTTGATGGATATTTGATAAAAGTAAGATAAAAGTAATAAAAAGGAAGTGAAACCCTAATTATAGTCAAAACCCTAAAAAGGCTAGTAACCCCAAGGCACGAGTAGGTCTATTAGTTTTGTGTGCCATGATCAATGATAGAAAATATTGAATGAATATTTCAGGATTGAATTGTGTACTTGCTTGATTCTGGATTACTTGCTTGTTTGGAATATTCCTGCATCTGAGTCTGCCTGACAGGTATGTGGTTACGCTTATGAATAATCGCATTAGTTTCACGCATGGTTGCCGGATGATTGATCGCATTGACTGCAAATTATCAGTTTGGATGTTCATATTTGCAAATTATAAAGTCACTATGATTATCACATTAATAATAGAAGTATGGATTCTCGCACCTACATGCCACCCTGATGGATGATGCCAAAGGTCAGGCCCAGATGGGTAGACCAATGGACACCTTGAGTGGTGACCCCAGGCACCAAGAAGGTGGCCTATGATATTGCATGACTAGTGGGCACCATGAGTGGTGACCCCCAGGCACCAAGCTCGGGATTGAGAAGGTGGCCTTAAGTCATTGGCAAAGGGCACCCTAAGGTGGGTATGCCAGGGTTAGGGCAAAAGCAGTGGAGAATGTCATACTGAAAAGTGTAAATTGGCTTGTTAAATAATTTGATTGTGATATTTAAATTGTTATCCATATGTGCAAACTTTTGGTTGTCCCCACATACCAGTATTTTTTGATATACTGACCGACGTTTTGTTTGTCGGTGTTTTAGGTACAAATGAAAAGAACAAACAGTAAAGTGGCATATGTGGAATTAAATGAGAATTAACGTGCACAGGAGGATTAGTTAGAGTAGCATCTTCATGGATAGAAGTTTAGAAATCCCATCTTTTAAAAAGGTAAACAAAGTTTTATTTTATACCAGTTTTGAGTTTAGTTGGTAAAGTTTATTAATTGTTATGGATTATTTGTCGAACCTTTGATCCTGTTAATGGAATAACGGCTCTATCCTTCGGGTCTCCCTTAATTGGGGGTTACCGGGAGACGGGGTCGTTACAATTGGTATCAGAGCATAGGTTCCTCATCTAATCTTTAATAATTATTAAATTTTACAAATTCCGTAGAACCTAAGGGAGTTATTAGAGGATTACCCGAAAGACAGAGGTGTCTAGAAAAGGATCACGACTGGGGGCTGGCAAGATTTTCCTCCGCACCGCTAGTCAGAATACGAGGACTCCCGGATCCGTGTGACTACCTGGCCAAAGTCTTAGGGTATGAATCGAAATAAGATACCTTTAGGACTCTCTCATCTTGTTCATCCCTTCTCAACTCAAATTCTGTTAAGGACCTTAAGGATTAGGGTTTTCTCTCTCTTCCTCACCCTCTTGAGGTATGGGTAAGCTTGATAAGGATTAAGGAATCCTCCACCAAATTAATAAAAAGCATGTAAATAAGATGTCATGGACATAAGCTTAATAGAGTAAGCGTAAAGGAATAGATACATGCTTAGGTCGTATGACACGAGTTGTCACTACCCTCAGGAGAGACCTGAGGATAGACCTCCTTGAAAGGAGGATGAGTAGAGAGAGTTAGTCTTGGAGGTAAAGACCTCCATCAAAAGTAGATACCTGGCATATCCTTTGAGGATGATGTTAACCCTAACCCTAAGTGAAGGGTAGAGATAGAGATGACATGATAAGTTAGACTGAGTGTTTGGTTGGACATGCCTTGGGATCGTCATACGAGCCATGAGAGGTTGGATAACCTAGTACCTTTGGCGACCCAACCCTGGAGAGGGTCGTGCATGATTGAGCGAAGGGTAAGTCCTTCATGGATGAGGGTAGAGAAGAACCTATAGGGTTGTTGCAAGTAGGATATAACTTGTACCCAGAGTGCGTCAGTAGTGGTGACATTAAACGAAATCCTGGTTAAGAGATCATAATGGATGGCTTATAAAAGGGGTATGGATGCTCTTGAGCCAAACATGAGTTGAGAATAGGCTTCAACCACAGAGGGGTATGCTTGTGAGCATGAGCCTTCGTGGAAAAGGGACCTCTAGTATGATTGGAGGTGGGTTTAGCTCTGGAAAAAGGAAACGGAACCCCAACAAGGAGGTTGGAAGCATAAAACCCCGAAACTTGAGGAATAATAGGGAGTCGGGAATGATGCGACCTAAGTGGATGCCTTATTATTGACCCTGGAGGCTGATGATATCTTGGTTACCTTTAGAGGAATCAAACCCTAGAGAGAGGACGATGCTTCTAGTACCCAGGGAATAAGTGGTTATCTACTGGATGAGATAAAGAGTGCTTTAGACCCTGAGGAGGTTAAGGCACCAGTTGTGAGGTTTTATACCTAGTAATTGTCCGGGAAGAGGAATCAACTCTGAAGTTTTGCTTGAGTAGAAAGATCATGGGAGTACATGACATATCTTGGACATGCTGGATTCCTGGTTAAGGGAATGGGCATGTAGTTGGACACCCGGAGGCGAACCTAGGGTTCCTAGGCCTAAGAGGGGAAGCAGTGTATCCAATGCTCATGGTGAGATTTGAGTCTATAGTTTTGAGCATGTTACACTTAAGGAGTAGAGGTAAAGGAAACCCCTTAAGGTAAGGGTATGTTTGATGAACCCCTCACGACTGAGTTGATGTAATGTTGAGGATGCGAACAAGTGCGACCTAGCATGGTTTTGTGGGTACGCTTGTGCCGTAGTAGTTGTTGGTGTAAGCATGCTCATGTGAATGTAAACCCTAAAGACACTTGTGATCCTTTGTTATCAAGGAGTAGTTTCCTCCCATCCTGGGAGAGGGACCCTGTTGTAGGGTGTACACCAGTTTTATTGGTTTATAGGTAACCTAAAGAGGTGCTAAGTGAAAAGTACATGGCATGAGAATGAACATGTAGACCCATAGATTACCGTCTCCAAGTACATGTGGATGTGTTACCATGAAGGTAACCGATGTGGGGCCTGATCAAGGTAGGCAGGTTGCCATGACCCCTGTTGTTACACCCCGATCTCACAATTTCCTCAAATCATGAGATTAGGGCATAAGATAGGATTTATATGTAACACAAAGAACACCCTTAACTTTTATTTTTTTCTCTTTAAACTCTTGATTCCCCGCATTGAACCACATAACATCCTAACAAAGGAATATGAACATTTCTTTTACTAATCAGACTTTAATAGTAAAGATACATGTATAAGCATTCACGATGTCTCTCACACCTTATGCACATAAAACTTGCTAATTAGCATACATATCAAAAGAGGAACAATATTATACATCGTAATTACAACTCTCTCTCTTATCTCTTACTGAGGACCTAGAGTGACAAGGACCGACTGACTCAACTAATCTTGTGCTTAACTCTTGTAGCAGATCTACACTGATGCTCCGACCATCTTTAAGTCCACGCGGATAACCCTAAAAATGTTTGAATAGAGGGGTGAGCCTACTCGCTCAGTGAATGAGTACTTCATGGAAACAGACTAATGCACTAATGTGATTACAGATATAATTTGAGTAAACGATATGAAATTTAACAACAATAAATACTACACTGAGCAGTTCTAAAACAATATAATTGAAATAACAAAGAATGTAAATATTGCATCCAAAGAATAACTACTAGAAGACTATGCTTCTAGTCTTCCTTAACTCTTTCATTTATAAAGAACTCTGTGAACCTATATGATCATATTTTAACTTATGCCCTAATCATATGCAGTGTACTCTGCATATAAAGATCTGTAGCGAACTACGATCCCACCGTACAAGACTTAGCGACACACCCGGGAAATGCTAAGTCTGACTTCCAACCCTGGTCTGCTGCAGGACTCTTAGGCTCACAAGGCCTCAGGCTCACAAGGCCTCACTACACTCTCAAAAGAGTGAACTCTAGACTCCTCCTCAAACCTGAGCACACGGGCGGAGAGTCTTACCGGGTTACCACCGTGACACAAGCACGGATTAATGTTGAATAACCCCTGTTTTCCTCCAGTGCCACCGTGACACAAGCACGCGTTGTTGTTGGACACTGCCTCTCTTTCCTCGTGTCTCCATGACACAAGCACGGATAATGTTGAACACGAGTTTCACCCCCTGGTGCAGACCTCTCAAAGGGGTTCTACGGTGTTAGGGCACCTAAATCTATTAACTGATTTAACATTTAAATAATTAAATAGGGAAAACACATTTCATACTTATTTCACATTCTGAACATCTCTTTTAAACTCATATATATATCATAGCTCATGTATTCAACATATACCATGTCTCAGTAACATCCCTTTCTAGGGCATGTCATATCTCATCACCTGCAATTTACGAGATATGTATTGAAATATAAGAAGCCCTGCAGTATGTAGATATCAACTCAGAGAGAACAAGCACACAAAGTTAAATGCACTAGAAACATACAATTCAACAGTTAAGTATCACCACATCTCATATCGAGACCTTTCATGTCACCATAGCATGATTCATTGAACACCCTATCCTTAGGGTTTCATTTTCCTTATTCATTCATCACATGCCAACACCCTACTCTTAGGGTTGTATTTGCCTCATTCACCTTTTCACATGGCTCTCATAAGGATTTCATAGGATATAAGCATTCACTAAATAAAGATTGTTTTCAACAAATCATATACAATCGATATATGTATGAAACCATGGAAAGTGAACTAAATTTAGGTTTCCATGCTATTCACTGAGATATCATGTATCAAGAATAAAAATCAATTAAGATAACCCATGAGGTACATCCTAACCACTTATAGGATTACTGGTCCTTTTCAATAAGGTTGAAGCTCTAGTGATGTCTCAATTAGGTTAAACCCTAATTACATCATATGGTATAAATCTGAAAAGCATTCTTTCTAGGATGTGTTGTATACGTTTCTGATGTGGATCTACCATCAAAGAGTCATTCAAACAGAGAAGGAATCCATATCATATCAATTTGCAACAACTTAAATTAAACGGACATTTCAGGGTTTAGAATCACATATCAAGCAATTAGGGATTTGGATGCTATAATCAAATTTCGTGCATTATACTGTGTAAAGGAAGAACCCACTCACCCTAAGGTGTGAAAACACCTCACAACTGCAGCTCAACTCAGGTAATCTTGAACTCCTATCAAATCCCTAGCAAATCTCCCAATTCTTCTTCCATTCAACTCGGGAACCTTGAAAATGAGGGATTATGAAGAAAGGGTGAGAAAAGAGGGAATTTCGACATCATCTTGGATCAAATCAGAGCATGGATGGAATCGTGACATGAGAGAGAAGATCCACCATAAAATTCTATGCAAAGAATCCAAACTTACTTGATTTCACCCTTCCTGGAATCGCAAAACCCTAATTCAGCAATTCCCCCACTTTCTTCTCTCAAACCCTAACTCTCCCTCTCTCTCTAGGAGCTCGTTTCTCTGGAATGAATGATGAAGAATGAGAGCTGTTTGTATGTGTGGTTGCTCATATAAGTCAATTTGAGCTGCTTGGGTCAATTGCAAATTGACCCTACACTCATCTTTAATTATATTGGCTGAATATTCAGTTATACAAAAGTTACTGTAATTCATTTATTTCAGAGATCAAACATTCTCCAACAATTATGGGAATTTCGCACGTTGTTTATAAAGCTTCAGTTAAAATTTGAGATCATTTTGAGTTACCAATAAATAATTAAAAATAGAACAGTGCACTGCTATATTGCAGTCTGCAGAATATTCGGCCGAGTTTGTCCTGCACATAACTCGACCGACACCCTTACTGTAGAGATCAAACGTAATCCAAAAATTATGCCAATTTAACAGAGTGTCTAAAACTGTGTTTTGAAAGCACAGTTAAAATTTGATATCAATTGAATATACCAAAAAAAAGATAAAATTCAATTACCACACTGCTATATAATTCTGGAAATGTGATCGGCCGAGTTTGAAACTCGACCGATAAACAGGTCATAACATTCTTCAAAAATTCTGATATTTACCAATATTGTTCACATTTTATATATACAAATCATATCCAAATTTGAAGTAAATCAAAGTTACACATAAAATACTAAAAATCATTTAGTGAGACATTCTACTTATCAAATTCTGTATTCATATGTCATTAAAACCCTATTTTGGGCCGATTAGGGTCTATGCTTCTCAAACCCTAATTCTCAAGACAAAACAACATTTAGACTTCTTATCATAGTTAAAACATCCTAATTGTGTTATCGTCATTAATTAGATTTCAAGAATGATTATTCCAATTAATCTTTGCAATTGTCTAGGTAAACCCTAGTTTACCAATTAAGCTCAGATGGGGTCGTAACAACTCTCCCCCCCTTAGAATGTTTCGTCCTCGAAACATAAACCTACAAGAAAGATACATTCAAGGTTATTCTAAGCTTCTAAAACCTTCTATGTCATTATATTCTTGTATTTCATACCTGAATGTAGTTTTCAACATTAGATCTTTTAATTCTTTACTAAATCACAACATATTTCAAATAGTTCTCAATGATATCAAGCAAATTCTTTATGCCACAGTCAAACATAGATTGCAAAGATAAACCACCACGCTTTCGCTGCGCAACTCTGATACTCTGATACAACTATCTCAACTTATGCTGCTCAGAGAGTTCTATTGTTCTATATCACCTTTAAGTGACAAAAGCGAGTTCACCATGCTGTTTTAAACTTTAATAAAGTGCTATTCAAATAGCAAAATAGTCCTGAATTAAAAGGCTAGATTCAACAATCAATTGCACAATACTACTCTTGGCATCCCCATTGGGTCATGGATGCATGAGGTGAAGCATTACCACCTCATTCCATACTATCTTGTTTCGATCCTGGGACCTGTGGGTTATGGGCCCACACACAATTCAAAGTGTAACCATCGTATTATATCATTTTAGGGTTTCAACAACAGTAATAAAGTAATCCACCATTGTATCAGTCATTCAAGCATTAATCATACTCAATTACCATCACTCAGTTATATTAGAGCTAGGTATAACAAGCTACACCTCATTAGGGTTACTTGTCCAGAAAATCTGATTATCATCCCTTTCTATTAATATGAGTGGATAAGTATGACTACCTTGTTCAGGGTATCTCTCCATGTGTTCTGACATCATCCAAACCGTATCACCATATCAAAAATACACAATAGTAAAATGCATATCAGGTATGAATTACTACAACTAGCATACGCCTTTAATTTAACATATAGCTTACACAAATACCCTGAAATCATGTGTAGAACCAACTTTCATACCTTAATATGCCTTCAACAAATCATACATGTAAAAACAAATTTACATATTACACAAAGCTAGTGTTTTCCCATATCTCTCTGCTCATTCATTACTTCTTTACTTTTTGCTACCTATCCTTTTCATATGATTATATACAATAAACATCATTAACATTGAAGCATTTAAGATAGGAATAGATTATTCATCATTCTTGCTATCACATAAGAATTTTATTTCTTATCGCACTTCATTATATAGTATGTCACTATTACATTCACTATATGACCCTACCAAGGTAGTTATGCATCATATATGATTCATTTTCTCTTATCATTTCATTCCCACCTTGCTCTATTTAAGGAATATATGAAAGAGAAGATGATTTTAAGACTTGGAATACTTGTATTCAAACATTCCCTAAATACATTCTCGTATGTAGATTTACTTAGTTATCAACAGAGATATTTGATTAATTAGCACTTTCCTGAATCTCACAACCTCTTTATCTTATAATTTCTCCATCATATTTCAAACCCTTTCTTATGTTCCATAGTCCTCTTACCATATACTACTCTTTAACCCGTCATCTTGAATTCTAAATTTTTCTCTTATGAACATGTTGCTTATTCATATGTATGGTCATGTATACCATGTTTCACATATTTCCTCCTTTATCTTTATACTATTGTGAAGTTAGCGTTCTAATTTAATAGCTCTTCTATTAGTTTTTTTTTCTCATGTTAAATACATTACATATTCTTCATTTTTAAATCAAGTGGATCATGCATGGGTCAAACATAGTTTCTCTTTCAATCAAGTTTTTCTCTCCTGAATACAGTCTACCTTTGTATGACTTATTCATTCGTTAAACTACACCTATGTTCTTTGCTTAGAAACTAGTTTGTTGTTCTAGTCGTATGACCTATGAAGGGATGAAAGTTAGTTGGGAATGCAGAGAGAGATGATGAAGGCTTGGGTAAGGTTCTAAGATGAACATGTACTATAATGAAATCCTAAGTCTATCCTAGGGTCAGGTAGGGATAAGACCGATGGAAGGAGGAGTTGCCTAATTCCCTAGTTGCACATGACCATAGGGTCGGGAGGTAACAACTATCATTATCCGAGGGCCATGGATTAGGAGATTGATCACCTTCATAAACTCATGGGACCTAAAGGGAAGATGAGTAGGGCACTCTCTGGATGCATAAGGGAAGAGGGATGACCCCAAAAGTGCCGGCACCCTATAGACCTAGAGGAGATGACCAAGGATTGTGACCCAAGTAGGTTCGAGACCAGTTTTCCATGAAAGTAAACTTTGATATCGAGAAGAATGTGATGTTGAGACATAGGTGGCACGTTTCAACCTAGATTTAAAGGTGTACTGGTAGGGTGGGATGTACCATCTCTACTCATGGAACAGGAAGAACTATGTATTTGGACTGCAGCCAAATACTTATTTCCTTTTGTTATGGGAGTGAAAGATAGGACAGTACGCATGCCTTACACCAAAGAATAAAGATGATGGAAGTTGGAACGTAGCTACAAGGTATGAGGATAGAGATGATAACATACATACCTTGGTGAAGTGAGTTATACTTGGATGGTTCGCGAACACTAAGAGAGGTAGTGTAGTCAGCTTATAAGGATATTGTGGAATTTGCAGTTTAACCAAGGTCGAGTTCGATCACAGTGAATATGAGCTCAGAGCTTCTTAATGAAGATAGACGTAGAGTTTGAGATGAGATGATAAGTATAATACATGAAGGTGTATGTTACCGAACACTTAAGGATGAGAGGTGGTAATGAATACTCTGGTTGAGATATAACTGCCTAGTTTAGTTGGAAACTAGAAGAAGTTGAGGTTGTTGGCTAACCCTAAGTTTGGAAAGAAGATGTGTTTTGGCTAACACTCGGATATAATAAGATATGTTGAACAAGCTAATGGTTGTTTGGATAGCCAGTTTAGTCCTCGATGTAGTAAAAGGATGGTGATAGAACCTCAGATACACTTCTTTGGATAGGAAGGTAATAAAACCCTTTTGAGAGTGGTTTAGGGTTTCCGAGGTATCAAGCTTGAGGAATCATAACAATACAGGAAGTCGTGATATACCTTGGTACTGCAAAGATAGTAAGTGATGGTAGCAATCTGGATGCTTAAAACAAAGTTGAATGTAGCATGTGGCCATGCAAGCCAGGAGGTGAAGGACGAACACCATTAACCCAGTGCATAGATATAAAGTAAAGGGAGTTCCCGAGAGGGAATGGGAGTCCATCACTATGGATATGGTGGTAAGTCTCCCCTTGACCAAGGAAGGACAAGATGCAGTGTGGGTTATGGTGGATCACCTTACCTAAATGACATGAGAAAGAAAGAGTATTGTCAAGGGACAGACCAGGTTGAACTACTTATAAGAGAAAGAGATGGTTTAAATACACCATGATGCAAGTTCAAAAGTTCTTGAGTCTAACCTAAGGGTTCACTTCCATAAGGTGGAAGTAGATACATGAAGGACTTGATGATAAGTATAGTTTGTCACCCCTAACTAATGGTTAGTACAATCCAGACTAGAGGGTCTGAGGTGAGCATGTGTGCTCATTCAGGGTGATACATGGAGACAGTTCTTAAGATGTGACGTTAACCACCATAGCCTTTATCGGGATGCAAGAAGTCTTATAGAGAGGTTGTGTCGGTCACCACTTCATTAAGATGATGTTGGTGAAGAAGGCCTCGCGAAGGTCAGAAAAGAACCATAGTGTGTGTAGATGAAGTCGCTTTGATCATGCAATGGCCAAGAGAGAGCCCAATGGTGACATGAGTCATGAGCTGATGCAAAGCAGACAGACATGCAGTTCACTATGGGAGAATATGTTATGTAAAAATCCGACCCCTCTAAGCTACGGCTGAGAAAGTTGAGTCCCCGATATATGGGTCCATTTGAGATGGATTGGTGGAGATGGTTGTGTTTAGCCTTGCCCCTCAGGATAACATGATGTGTAATGTGTTACATAAGTCTGATCTAGAGCACTATGTGAGGTACCCAAGCCATGTGTTGAGCCCTGAACCTATTCAGCTTTTGAGAGGCTGAAATGTCCTAAGTCACCTATGAGGGTATGATATACCACGGTAAGAAAGAACTCAGATGGAAGAATATGAAAGTTCTTGGGAAACCCCATGGAAATGGTGAAGCCAAATGGGAGCCATGATGGACATATGAAAGACTTATCCTTTTTGTTTGCTTGTTTGATGGAATTTTGAGGGCAAAATTCTTATAAGAGGGGAAGGATGTTGCAACCCCAATTTTGGGTTCATTTGCTGAGAAATATAATTTCTCATAATAAAGATTTTTTTTGAACGAATAAATGATATAATCTATTTTGAATAAATGGATTTCATTTACAATAGCCTTGTTGTTTGATTTGAGGGCTTTATTGGCTATTGGGCCCAATAACAAGGATATTCAATTAATTAATGAATAACTGAGAATTTGAGATTAGAAAGGGGTGGAAACCTCTAGAAGGCAAATCCAAAGAGGATTTCGTGCCTCTTAGATTCCTTGGGTTCCAAGGAGTCCAAAGTTGCAAAGAAAAGGCATTAAGAAAAGAAAATATCAATTAAGTATTTCCTTGTTAATAAAGAAATTGAAAACATTGATGAAATGTGGAAAATATGTGAAAAGAGGTATAAATGGGAAATCCTTAGTGGAATTTCGTATCCCAATAATTCCTAACAATAAAAGGAACACTAACGAGGAAAATAAGAGAGAAATAAAGAGAAATCCACAAAAGGAAATATTTTAACAAGAAATAAAACAAGATAATGAGTATAATGCATTTAGATGCATCTAGAAGGATAATGAGTATCCTTAATGAGGAATTTTGAGATCTTTGAGTTCCTTGGGATCCAAGGAACCCCAATAAAGGAGAAGAAAGAGAAAATACCATAATTATAAAATAAAGAGATAATGGGAATACATGATCCATCAATTATGTAATTTTGATAAAAAGGAGTATTTCCTATTTGAGGAGAATATAATTTCGTGATCCATGAATTAAAAGAAAAGACTAAAGAGAATAAGGGAAGGAATTTTCGTATTCCTATATAACCAAGTAATAGGAAATATCCAAAGGAAGAAAAGGAGAGAGAGAATATGTTTCTCCTTGAAGGATAAGGTTTCCTTTAATCATTGGGACTCGGTTTCTCTTGGAGCAACGTCTTAGGGCGTGAATGACCTCCCCTATATAAAGGGGAAGCCCTTTCGAGTCCAGGAAGAGATCCTACGACTCCTCTCTTCTTTCTTCTTCTTCCTCTACATCCTTTTTCGTTCAAAACCCTAGCAGGGTAAGGCAAGATGATCCTGGCACGACAAGGAGACCAAGCGGGACTAAGAGGGAGTCTGGACGTGCCCCGAGGTTAGAGTAATGCTTAGCCATCAAGGCCGCGCCCCGAAGCATGCACAACAGCCGCTGCCAAGCAGCAGTGACGGATGCAGGTGCTGGGCATAATGGACGAGCAACCGATCGTCTTGGTCACAGTTCTTTAGTGCTCTGGGTGCGTGAGGGCTTGGCGGAGCTAGCGGGAGCATCGCCGGAGGTCGAGGGAGTAAAGAGAGGCAAGGAGAGGCGGCACAAGTGGCCGCTAGGGCGACAGCAAAGGCAAGTCGCGAGGTTGAAGAAAGGAGGGAGACATTGGACCAATATGCCCTCCGCGCTGTGTTGGGCTGGATGGATAAGTCAAGGGCAAAAACGAGATTTTGAAATGTTTTAAAGCAAACCAGCCAACGTTGCATGCAAGGGCCTACGTGGCAACCTCCTATTGGCCAGGGTAAGTAAAATTTGTTTAATTCATAGTAAATAAATGGTAGGTCGAATAAGGACATGTTATACATGAAACTTGCTCAGAAAATCGAGAGGAACCTAAATAAAATATAATTGGAGCATGATTCCCTATGTAATTCGAAACGTATATAGAGATACTATCTATAATAGTTTAATCATTGAAAAACCCTAACCTTTGATGATTAATGAGTTAGAAAGGGTTAAATGAGTATATAAAGTTAATATTAGTCGATTAATGATAAAAAGGATCATTAAGATTGGAAAAGGATGAATTTGCATGTAATTAGTTTAATTGCGAGTTTAATATGCATGAATAATACTTTAATGGGCCTTGAAACCCTAATATTGGTAAAATCGACTCTTAATGGCTTTAATTGACTAAATTCATGATTAAAGTGGAATATGTTGAATCTAAGCTATTTCAAGCATTAAAATCCTTAATTTTTGGATAATGGACCTTAATATAGAAATTAGGGTTTTCGATTGAATCAAGGTAGTAATTAGGGTTTTCTCAGGAATAAAAGGGTAAAATTATGACAAAACGAATTCATATGCGACTTAGATCATAATGGGCTATGAATTGGTGATAAATGGTGAGTTTGCCATGGATTAAAAGGATTAAAATAGTAGCTTTAATGAAAAGAGGCTTGATGGACTTAACTGATAGATAATGGTGTTATTAGTCCGAAAATAAGATTAAATATTGTTAAAGGATAACCTTAACATCTTTTGTGATGAATAGATGAATAATTGGGGTTTTCTTGGTCCAAACCTAATCTTAAGGACCTTAATGGAAAATAAGACAAGATAATTAGGGTTTGATGGATATTTGATAAAAGTAAGATAAAAGTAATAAAAAGGAAGTGAAACCCTAATTATAGTCAAAACCCTAAAAAGGCTAGTAACCCTAAGGCACGAGTAGGTCTATTAGTTTTGTGTGCCATGATCAATGATAGAAAATATTGAATGAATATTTCAGGATTGAATTGTGTACTTGCTTGATTTTGGATTACTTGCTTGTTTGGAATATTCCTCCATCTGAGTCTGCCTGACAGTTATGTGGTTACACTTATGAATAATCGCATTAGTTTCATGCATGGTTGCCGGATGATTGATCGCATTGACTGCAAATTATCAGTTTGGATGTTCATATTTGCAAATTATAAAGTCACTATGATTATCACATTAATAATAGAAGTATGGATTCTCGCACCTACATGCCACCCTGATGGATGATGCCAAAGGTCAGGCCCAGATGGGTAGACCAATGGACACCTTGAGTGGTGACCCCAGGCACCAAGAAGGTGGCCTATGATATTGCATGAGTAGTGGGCACCATGAGTGGTGACCCCCAGGCACCAAGCTCGGGATTGAGAAGGTGGCCTTAAGTCATTGGCAAAGGGCACCCTAAGGTGGGTATGCCAGGGTTAGGGCAAAAGCAGTGGAGAATGTCATACTGAAAAGTGTAAATTGGCTTGTTAAATAATTTGATTGTGATATTTAAATTGTTATCCATATGTGCAAACTTTTGGTTGTCCCCACATACCAGTATATTTCGATATACTGACCGACGTTTTGTTTGTCGGTGTTTTAGGTACAAATGAAAAGAACAAACAGTAAAGTGGCATATGTGGAATTAAATGAGAATTAACGTGCACAGGAGGATTAGTTAGAGTAGCATCTTGATGGATAGAAGTTTAGAAATCCCATCTTTTAAAAAGGTAAACAAAGTTTTATTTTATACCAGTTTTGAGTTTAGTTGGTAAAGTTTATTAATTGTTATGGATTATTTGTCGAACCTTTGATCCTATTAATGGAATAACGGCTCTATCCTTCGGGTCTCCCTTAATTGGGGGTTACCGGGAGACGGGGTCGTTACAATTGGTATCAGAGCATAGGTTCCTCATCTAATCTTTAATAATTATTAAATTTTACAAATTCCGTAGAACCCAAGGGAGTTATTAGAGGATTACCCGAAAGATAGAGGTGTCTAGAAAAGGATCACGACCGGGGGCTAGCAAGATTTTCCTCCGCACCGCTAGTCGGAGTACGAGGACTCCCGGATCCGTGTGACTGCCTGACCAAAGTCTTAGGGTATGAATAGAAATAAGATACCTTTAGGACTCTCTCATCTTGTTCATCCCTTCTCAACTCAAATTCTGTTAAGGACCTTAAGGATTAGGGTTTTCTCTCTCTTCCTCACCCTCTTGAGGTATGGGTAAGTTTGATAAGGATTAAGGAATCCTCCACCAAATTAATAAAAAGCATGTAAATAAGATGTCATGGACATAAGCTTAATAGAGTAAGTGTAAAGGAATAGATACATGCTTAGGTCGTATGACACGAGTTGTCACTGCCCTCAGGAGAAACCTGAGGATAGACCTCCTTGAAAGGAGGATGAGTAGAGAGAGTTAGTCTTCGAGGTAAAGACCTCCATCAAAAGTAGATACCTGGCATATCCTTTGAGGATGATGTTAACCCTAACCCTAAGTGAAGGGTAGAGATAGAGATGACATGATAAGTTAGACCGAGTGTTTGGTTGGACATGCCTTGGGATCATCATACGAGCCATGAGAGGTTGGATAACCTAGTACCTTTGGCGACCCAACCCTGGAGAGGGTCGTGCATGATTGAGAGAAGGGTAAGTCCTTCATGGATGAGGGTAGAGAAGAACCTATAGGGCTGTTGCAAGTAGGATATAACTTGTACCCAGAGTGCGTCAGTAGTGGTGACATTAAACGAAATCCTGGTTAAGAGATCATAATGGATGGCTTATAAAAGGGGTATGGATGATCTTGAGCCAAACATGAGCTGAGCATAGGCTTCAACCACAGAGGGGTATGCTTGTGAGCATGAGCCTTCGTGGAAAAGGGACCTCTAGTATGATTAGAGGTGGGTTTAGCTCTGGAAAAAGGAAACGGAACCCCAACAAGGAGGTTGGAAGCATAAAACCCCGAAACTTGAGGAATAATAGGGAGTCGGGAATGATGCGACCTAAGTGGATGCCTTATTATTGACCATGGAGGCTGATGATATCTTGGTTACTTTTAGAGGAATCAAACCCTAGAGAGAGGACGATGCTTCTAGTACCCAGGGAATAAGTGGTTATCTGCTGGATGAGATAAAGAGTGCTTTAGACCCTGAGGAGGTTAAGGAACCAGTTGTGAGGTTTTATACCTAGTAATTGTTCGGGAAGAGGAATCAACTCTGAAGTGTTGCTTGAGTAGAAAGATCATGGGAGTACATGACATATCTTGGACATGCTGGATTCCTGGTTAAGGGAATGGACATGTAGTTGGACACCCAGAGGCGAACCTAGGGTTCCTAGGCCTAAGAGGGGAAGCAGTGTATCCAATGCTCATGGTGAGATTTGAGTCTATAGTTTTGAGCATGTTACACTTAAGGAGTAGAGGTAAAGGAAACCCCTTAAGGTAAGGGTATGTTTGATGAACCCCTCACGACTGAGTTGATGTAATGTTGAGGATGCGAACAAGTGTGACCTAGCATGGTTTTGTGGGTACGCTTGTGCCGTAGTAGTTGTTGGTGTAAGCATGCTCATGTGAATGTAAACCCTAAAGACACTTGTGATCCTTTGTTATCAAGGAGTAGTTTCCTCCCATCCTGGGAGAGGGACCCTGTTGTAGGGTGTATACCAGTTTTATTGGTTTAGAGGTAACCTAAAGAGGTGCTAAGTGAAAAGTACATTGCATGAGAATGAACCTGTAGACCCATAGATTACTGTCTCTAAGTACATGTGGATGTGTTACCATGAAGGTAACCGATGTGGGGCCTGACCAAGGTAGGCAAGTTGCCATGACCCCTGTGAGGGGATGAAAGTCAGTTGGGAATGTAGAGAGAGATGATGAAGGCTTGGGTAAGGTTCTAAGATGAACATGTACTATAATGAAATCCTAAGTCTATCCTAGGGTCAGGTAGGGATAAGACCGATGGAAGGAGGAGTTGCCTAATTCCCTAGTTGCACATGACCATAGGGTTGGGAGGTAACAGCTATCATTGTCCGAGGGCCATGGATTAGGAGATTGATCACCTTCATAAACTCATGGGACCTAAAGGGCAGATGAGTAGGGCACTCTCTGGATGCATAAGGGAAGAGGGATGACCCCAAAAGTGTCGGCACCCTATAGACCTAGAGGAGATGACCAAGGATTGTGACCCAGGTAGGTTCGAGACCAGTTTTCCATGAAAGTAAACTTTGATATCGAGAAGAATGTGATGTTGAGACATAGGTGGCACGTTTCAACCTAGATTTAAAGGTGTACTGGTAGGGTGGGATGTACCATCTCTACTCATGGAACAGGAAGAACTATGTATTTGGACTGCAGCCAAATACTTATTTCCTTTTGTTATGGGAGTGAAAGATAGGACAGTACGCATGCCTTACACCAAAGAATAAAGATGATGGAAGTCGGAACGTAGCTACAAGGTATGAGGAAAGAGATGATAACATACCTTGGTGAAGTGAATTATACTTGGATGGTTCGCGAACACTAAGAGAGGTAGTGTAGTCAGCTCATAAGGATATTGTGGAATTTGCAGTTTAACCAAGGTCGAGTTCGATCACAGTGAATATGAGCTCAGAGCTTCTTAATGAAGATAGACGTAGAGTTTGAGATGAGATGATAAGTATAATACATGAAGGTGTATGTTACCGAACACTTAAGGATGAGAGGTGGTAATGAATACTCTGGTTGAGATATAACTGCCTAGTTTAGTTGGAAACTAGAAGAAGTTGAGGTTGTTGGCTAACCCTAAGTTTGGAAAGAAGATGTGTTTTGGATAACACTCGGATATAATAAGATATGTTGAACAAGCTAATGGTTGTTTGGATAGCCAGTTTAGTCCTCGATGTAGTAAAAGGATGGTGATAGAACCTCAGATACACTTCTTTGGATAGGAAGGTAATAAAACCCTTTTGAGAGTGGTTTAGGGTTTCTGAGGTATCAAGCTTGAGGAATCATAACAATACAGGAAGTCGTGATATACCTTGGTACTGCAAAGATAGTAAGTGATGGTAGCAATCTGGATGCTTAAAACAAAGTTTCATGTAGCATGTGGCCATGCAAGCCAGGAGGTGAAGGACGAACACCATTAACCCAGTGCATAGATATAAAGTAAAGGGAGTTCCCGAGAGGGAATGGGAGTCCATCACTATGGATATGGTGGTAAGTCTCCCCTTGACCAAGGAAGGACAAGATGCAGTGTGGGTTATGGTGGATCAACTTACCTAAATGACATGAGAAAGAAAGAGTACTATCAAGGGACAGACCAGGTTGAACTACTTATAAGAGAAAGAGATGGTTTAAATACACCATGATGCAAGTTCAAAAGTTCTTGAGTATAACCTAAGGGTTCACTTCCATAAGGTGGAAGTAGATACATGAAGGACTTGATGATAAGTATAGTTTGTCACCCCTAACTAATGGTTAGTACAATCCAGACTAGAGGGTCTGAGGTGAGCATGTGTGCTCATTCAGGGTGATACATGGAGACAGTTCTTAAGATGTGATGTTAACCACCATAGCCTTTATCGGGATGCAAGAAGTCTTATAGAGAGGTTGTGTCGGTCACCACTTCATTAAGATGATGTTGGTGAAGAAGGCCTCGCGAATGTCAGAAAAGAACCATAGTGTGTGTAGATGAAGTCGCTTTGATCATGCAATGGCTAAGAGAGAGCCCAATGGTGACATGAGTCATGAGCTGATGCAAAGCAGACAGACATGCAGTTCACTATGGGAGAATATGTTATGTAAAAATCCGACCCCTCTAAGCTACGGCTGAGAAAGTTGAGTCCCCGATATATGGGTCCATTTGAGATGGATTGGTGGAGATGGTTGTGTTTAGCCTTGCCCCTCAGGATAACATGATGTGTAATGTGTTACATAAGTCTGATCTAGAGCACTATGTGAGGTACCCAAGCCATGTGTTGAGCCTTGAACCTATTCAGCTTTTGAGAGGCTGAAATGTCCTGAGTCACCTATGAGGGTATGATATACCAAGGTAAGAAAGAACTCAGATGGAAGAATATGAAGGTTCTTGGGAAACCCCATGGAAAGGGTGAAGCCACATGGGAGCCATGATGGACATATGAAAGACTTATCCTTTTTGTTTGCTTGTTTGATGGAATTTTGAGGGCAAAATTCTTATAAGAGGGGAAGGATGTTGCAACCCCAATTTCGGGTTCATTTGCTGAGAAATATAATTTCTCATAATAAAGATTTTTTTGAACGAATAAATGATATAATCTATTTTGAATAAATGGATTTCATTTACAATAGCCTTGTTGTTTGATTTGAGGGCTTTATTGGCTATTGGGCCCAATAACAAGGATATTCAATTAATTAATGAATAACTGAGAATTTGAGATTAGAAAGGGGTGGAAACCTCTAGAAGGCAAATCCAAAGAGGATTTCGTGCCTCTTAGATTCCTTGGGTTCCAAGGAGTCCAAAGTTGCAAAGAAAAGGCAATAAGAAAAGAAAATATCAATTAAGTATTTCCTTGTTAATAAAGAAATTGAAAACATTGATGAAATGTGGAAAATATGTGAAACGAGGTATAAATGGGAAATACTTAGTGGAATTTCGTATCCCAATAATTCCTAACAATAAAAGGAACACTAATGAGGAAAATAAGAGAGAAATAAAGAGAAATCCACAAAAGGAAATATTTTAATAAGAAATAAAACAAGATAATGAGTATAATGCATTTAGATGCATCTAGAAGGATAATGAGTATCCTTAATGAGGAATTTCGAGATCTTTGAGTTCCTTGGGATCCAAGGAACCCCAATAAAGGAGAAGAAAGAGAAAATACCATAATTATAAAATAAAGAGATAATGGGAATACATGATCCATCAATTATGTAATTTTGATAAAAAGGAGTATTTCCTATTTGAGGAGAATATAATTTCGTGATCCATGAATTAAAAGAAAAGACTAAAGAGAATAAGGGAAGGAATTTTCGTATTTCTATATAACCAAGTAATAGGAAATATCCAAAGGAAGAAAAGGAGAGAGATAATATGTTTCTCCTTGAAGGAAAAGGTTTCCTTTAATCATTGGGACTCGGTTTCTCTTAGAGCAACGTCTTAGGGTGTGAATGACCTCCCCTATATAAAGGGGAAGCCCTTTCGAGTCCAGGAAGAGATCCCACGACTCCTCTCTTCTTTCTTCTTCTTCCTCTACATCCTTTTTTGTTCAAAACCCTAGCAGGGTAAGGCAAGATGATCCTGGAACGACAAGGAGACCAAGCGGGACTAAGAGGGAGTCTGGACGTGCCCCGAGGTTAGAGCAATGCTTAGCCATCAAGGCCGCGCCCCGAAGCATGCACAACAGCCGCTGCCAAGCAGCAGTGACGGCTGCAGGTGCTGGGCATAATGGACGAGCAACCGATCGTCTTGGTCGCGGTTCTTTAGTGCCCTGGGTGCGTGAGGGCTTGGGGGAGCTAGCGGGAGCATCACCGGAGGTCGAGGGAGTAAAGAGAGGCAAGGAGAGGCGGCGCAAGTGGCCGCTAGGGCGATAGAAAAGGCAAGTCGCGAGGTTGAAGAAAGGAGGGAGACATTGGACCAATATGCCCTCCGCGCTGTGCTGGGCCGGATGGATAAGTCAAGGGCAAAAACGGGATTTCGAAATGTTTTAAAGCAAACCAGCCAACGTTGCATGCAAGGGCCTACGTGGCAACCTCCTATTGGCCAGGGTAAGTAAAATTTGTTTAATTCATAGTAAATAAATGGTAGGTCGAATAAGGACATGTTATACATGAAACCTGCTCAGAAAATCGAGAGGAACCTAAATAAAATATAATTGGAGCATGATTCCCTATGTAATTCGAAAAGTATATAGAGATACTATCTATAATAGTTTAATCATTGAAAAACCCTAACCTTTGATGATTAATGAGTTAGAAAGGGTTAAATGAGTATATAAAGTTAATATTAGCCGGTTAATGATAAAAAGGATCATTAAGATTGGAAAAGGATGAATTTGCATGTAATTAGTTTAATTGCGAGTTTAATATGCATGAATAATACTTTAATGGGCCTTGAAACCCTAATATTGGTAAAATCGACTCTTAATGGCTTTAATTGACTAAATTCATGATTAAAGTGGAATATGCTGAATCTAAGCTATTTCAAGCATTAAAATCCTTAATTTGTGGATAATGGACCTTAATATAGAAATTAGGGTTTTCGATTGAATCAAGGTAGTAATTAGGGTTTTCTCAGGAATAAAAGGGTAAAATTATGACAAAACGAATTCATATGCGACTTAGATCATAATGGGCTATGAATTGGTGATAAATGGTGAGTTTGCCATGGATTAAAAGGATTAAAATAGTAGCTTTAATGAAAATAGGCTTGATGGACTTAACTGATAGATAACGGTGTTATTAGTTCAAAAATAAGATTAAATATTGTTAAAGGATAACCTTAACATCTTTTGTGATGAATAGATGAATAATTGGGGTTTTCGTGGTCCAAACCTAATCTTAAGGACCTTAATGGAAAATAAGACAAGATAATTAGGGTTTGATGGATATTTGATAAAAGTAAGATAAAAGTAATAAAAAGGAAGTGAAACCCTAATTATAGTCAAAACCCTAAAAAGGCTAGTAACCCTAAGGCACAAGTAGGTCTATTAGTTTTGTGTGCCATGATCAATGATAGAAAATATTGAATGAATATTTCAGGATTGAATTGTGTACTTGCTTGATTCTGGATTACTTTCTTGTTTGGAATATTCCTACATCTGAGTCTGCCTGACAGGTATGTGGTTATGCTTATGAATAATCGCATTAGTTTCACGCATGGTTGTCGGATGATTGATCGCATTGACTGCAAATTATCAGTTTGGATGTTCATATTTGCAAATTATAAAGTCACTATGATTATCACATTAATAATAGAAGTATGGATTCTCGCACCTACATGCCACCCTGATGGATGATGCCAAAGGTCAAGCCCAGATGGGTAGACCAATGGACACCTTGAGTGGTGACCCCAGGCACCAAGAAGGTGGCCTATGATATTGCATGACTAGTGGGCACGATGAGTGGTGACCCCCAGGCACCAAGCTCGGGATTGAGAAGGTGGCCTTAAGTCATTGGCAAAGGGCACCCTAAGGTGGGTATGCCAGGGTTAGGGCAAAAGTAGTGGAGAATGTCATATTGAAAAGTGTAAATTGGCTTGTTAAATAATTTGATTGTGATATTTAAATTGTTATCCATATGTCCAAACTTTTGGTTGTCCCCACATACCAATATATTTCGATATACTGACCGACGTTTTGTTTGTCGGTGTTTTAGGTACAAATGAAAAGAACAAACAGTAAAGTGGCATATGTGGAATTAAATGAGAATTAACGTGCACAAGAGGATTAGTTAGAGTAGCATCTTCATGGATAGAAGTTTATAAATCCCATCTTTTATAAAGGTAAACAAAGTTTTATTTTATACCAGTTTTGAGTTTAGTTGGTAAAGTTTATTAATTGTTATGGATTATTTGCCAAACCTTTGATCCTGTTAATGGAATAACGGCTCTATCCTTCCGGTCTCCCTTAATTGGGGGTTACCGGGAGACGGGGTCGTTACACCGCTGGTGAGACGGCCTTCTCCCCTACACGAGCGGAAGACTCAGCGCCGCCTAAAGCCCCTCCTATCCCAGCATGGATGTGTGAATCCTTCAATGAAGTCGGCGGAACCATCATCGTGTCTCCATCAGCAGTAGGGTTTATAACAGCAACGGCTCTGTCATCATCGTGTACCTCTTCATCAGCCACGGTTACATGGCTTAAAGGAACTTCAGGCTCCTGCTGGCCGATCCCCGGAGTGGGCGATCGAAGAACGTTTCTGATGTCCTGGATTATGGAATCTGTGGGTGTAGAGAGAGCCGCAAATCCTTCTCTTCTCTCATGCACTGCTTGCCGCGCCTTCATGGCCTGGACGCTCTATCTAGTAATTCTTCTCGAAAACGGGGAGGGCAACATCTCTCCAGCGAAACGTGAAGACCTCCTCCGATCCCGACGCCCTAACCCAATGGAGGTGGATTTCGGTAGGCGGGATGCCTAACCGAGATGGTGGTGGCGGCACCTCCGCCGAAGGAGCGCCCTACGGAGATCTAGGTCGCCGACTCCAGCCATTTCTGATCTATGGGGAGCACCTAGAAACAAAAACGCCGTATGTAGGAGGTGTAATGTTGTGTGGAAGGACTTGTCTCAGTTATAAAACTAGCCTCATAAATATTTTTGTGCATCTATGTGTCCTCCCAAAAAATCATCCCACCAACATTGAGGTCGATGGGGGTAGTGGGGTCCTTCACAATCTCAACATGTGGCTCTAGATCCTCATGCTTGATGTGAACCTCATCATCCAAAATAGTCATATATGCAATAGGAAGTTGGTTGTTCATCTTCTATAATAGACTCAACAAAGGTTGGTTAATCATTATAAATACATGGATATGGACTAAAGCGGGAAGGGAGGTGGAGCCTTAGGTTTCTCTATCATTCCATGGCCACTCTCTAATGATAGTTATAGATTGATGTTTGAAAGCACATAATATCAAGAATGATGGACTACACATATACATGTCAACCCCTAGATCAAGTTCCTTATCCTACATCACTATCACTATATCATGTATTAGCATTTCTAGGATGATTTCAGTATCATCCTCTACAATGATCATTATCTTGGCTACTCATGCTACTCTAGATTACTTCCTAGTGGACTGTAAAACTCCTTGGCTTATTGGAAGCGATAGGATGTTGTCTGAGCCAGTAGTACATACATTCTTTTATGTTGGGCTTCTTATTTAGCTAGAATTTCTTCTTGGCAAACTGGCATCTTCTCAAGAGGGTCCTGCCTCTCACTTGTCTTGGTTGAATAGTGATATGTATAGTAAGGATCTTCATCTCATCTCTGAAAATATTGTTGATTGTAGTATATGTCTTGAAGATAATCATCTATATGGCACGATTCCTTATAGTACCCTTTAGAATATTATGTAATAAAGTCAGCTTCATATAAACAATAATAAGAAGGCATGACATCTTTCTCGATAATGGTTCCATGTAGCATTGAATTAATTGTGGATATGAGTCAGGGAAGATCCATACATCATCATTGTAGTATCTGAAACTTTTATATTTGAATGATTTTTGGTGTCATCCACTCCAATTAAGTTGAAAGCCCTAAAATTAAGAAATTGACTATCGGGCATAAGAAAGAAAAATCGACTAATAAATACATATTTACTATTGATTCATTTTTTTAAAGAATGGAAATCAAGAAATTATAAAAATCTAACACAACAAATAACTATGAAAATCTATAAAAAAAAGCTAAAATAAATTATAGAACTAAACTGACAATTAGAAATACAAACTAAGAACTAAAACATAGAATAAGGGAAAAAGACACTAAAAATTACAAATTTTACAAAATCAAACTAATATAATAAAAATCTTAACTTCAACTTAATAATTAATTCTTAAATACTCCATTTTTCTTGAAAAAGTGCCAAATTTTGATGTAATAATTATATACGCTAAAATTCACTAGAATATAAAAATACTAGATTTTACCACAATAATATCATGTCAGACACCACCCACAAGTGGACAAATCTGATTGCATACATTTAAGGATCAAACCCAAGGGACAACTTTTAAAGAGTAATTAGATTTTCAGTCTAATAATAAGTAATCAACAAGGATAATTGGTTGATGATTTATTTTATTAACTAATTTTTATACAAGTAGATGAGTTAAACTAAGACAGCAATGATGTTTTAATGTTATGACATATTACTATGAAAACATGTTTAAACTTCTCTACCTACATATCCAATCTCTCATATTACATCCCTCACACTTATGGTTATTATATTGGGGCCAACAAAGTTCCATATCCTTTCAGAGTATGGAATTTTCAAGGACAAGTTTCCCTATAGGCTAAAAGTCTCCTTACCTACAGATCCCAAATCTCTCATCAAGGAGAACGCATTTCCATGATGGTCTTTGGAATTCAATGATGAATTTTTGGCATTTTAATCCTATATTTTAAATATCTCTATGCCTAGCATTGTAATGGATGCCCAATATAGGTAGCTAATATGTAGATCATGCATTAAATAGTAAATAAACAATCTGATAGTTCATATAAGCAGTCTTCACAATGACAGATTATAGTTTGGAGATCGAGGCTACGCCCTGTATCCCAATTAATGTTCTACTCTCTTCTTATGTTCAAGATACAAGAAAAAAGAGAGAAGAAGCAAAGATTCATGGATAGTGTGGTGGTGTAGAAGAGAAGCTCTATGGTATGTGAAAGCACCCTCCAAATAACATATATACTCTCCAGTCACGTCCTTTAATGTAGTGCACCACCATATCAAGACATTGACATTTGTCTCTAGCTCTCACTAATACAGTAATGGTCTATAAGGTCAATTATTTTAAGCCTATAGCGTACAGTAATGGCCTATTGGGTCAACGTTTTTAACAAAAGAAAACTGACCTTAGATAGCAGCGTCAGGTTGGGACAAACGGAAACCTGAGTCAATAGTTACACTATTACATCACTTATACCAAACAAAACTGACCCTATAGCCAAAATTGATCATTTTGAATATGCAAAGAAGATAGCTGACTCTAGAGGTCTATAAGATCAGTTATTTGAAAAAAAAAGCCAGCCCTGAAGGTCTGTAAGGTCAGTTGTACTACAAAAACCAACCCAATAGAAGTACAAAGAAACTGACCCTGAGGCTATAAGGTCGGTTATACTAAAAAAATGATCATGTAGTGTCTGTAAGGTTGGTTATACTTAAAAACCCGACCCTGAAGGTCTGTAAGTTCAGTTATATGAAAAAAAATGACCCTGAAGGTCTGTAAGGTTGGTTGTATTACAAAAACTGACCTAATAGAGGTACCAAGAAACTGACCCTGAAAGAAACTGACCCAGAGGTCTGTAAGGTCGATTATACTAAAAAAACCGACCCTGTAGTGTCTGTAAGATCGGTTATACTAAAAAACTGGCCTTGTAGTGTACATTTTTTTATAGAAAAATCTACAAAATAGAAATCTACAGAACAAGAACCTACAGAACAAAAATCTTCTTTATAAAGATCAAAATTTGCAATAGAAAGAAGACTTGCAAATGCAAAGATGCAAGCTTAAAATTCATTCTAAAGTCACTTGCTAGCTTTTATGTTCAATCATATTTGAATTGATGTCAATTTCCAAACCACACACATTCATAACAAAATTCAACATATTCAGTTGAGACATATTCATACGCATAGCAAATCATAATATTCACAAAATGATAGATTGCATTAACCAAGTCTGAGATGATATTAAAATTCATGTCAGATACAAAAGTAAATTTGAAAGAGTTTCAAAATACATACATAAATGAAGCTAACATATGCATTCAATCCAATGCCATAGTGACTTCATTTAGAAAAGCATCTGACCACTCTTCTCAAAATTTATTTAATTCCTCAGGTGTGTAAGGCTGAGTTGTAAAGATCTGCAATAGAAATGCACATGCTAATATTTTATAAAATGACTACAACTCACATGTAAATTTATGATGTTATTCTTAATTACCTGATCTACAGTATGAATGTCATGTGCTTCTCCTTTGATAATAGTTTGCATATATTTCATTACATAGTAGCCACAAGCCCAGTCATTATATTGTATAGGACACTACAAATAAGGAATTATACTTAATGTTAGTAAACTACTATAAATTGAGTTGAGATAAGACTAATAATAGTTGACATTAATACACTACTATAAGAGTTGTACATAAGACTAAGCTGTCAAAGTAGCTACCTTGACATTCTTCAAACTCAATGTCTTTAATTTTGTGGGTATTCGTCCTCCACCTTCACAAAAACCCTTTATACTCCTATTAATTAGATGATTAAGATAGTTGGAAAAAAAAAGAAATTCTAAATAGAGATATCATTTTGAAGCATAACAAATTTTGGGGCCCCTTGTTGATTTTCCCATTGGGCCAAGATAATAAAGAGTCATCAATTTTGGGATGCCCACCACTAATTCCCAATGTCTAGATCTGAGTACGAATAAAACAAACATTAAAATAAAGATATTTAGTTATTATTAAAGTTATATTGAATAATAAAACTTACTAGACATTAAAAGGAATTAGAATAATTTCCTTTCCCACACTAGCAAAATATTTGAATGCAGCAGGGAAATAGTCATTTACATCCTCAATATGTGTTTCCACCTGACTAGTGACTAAAGGATAAGAATCCAACATACTGGAACAACTCTATAATATCTTCAAAAAAAATATAATTCTCAAAGTCCCTCCCAGTTGCATCTTCTTTTAAATTGACCAACATATGTGATCCCAAGCTTTGGTTGGCTAAGTATCGACACAAACATTTACATTTACTTCCCAACTCATTTAATGTGGATTCTGGAATGAAAGATGGATTAGGCATAGGAGGACGACTAGTAGGATTCTGACTTTTTGGTTTACAAACCTGTTAATTAAATTACATACTTATATCACACAAGTTCATATATGTAGTCAAATAGGAAAAACATGATAGCATTAAGGTATACCTTGTCATTGAGAACCAAGTGTCTAGGCCACCCCACCATAGCACCCTCTGCTTCTTTGACTGTATTATATTCAAGATTATGTATGGGCAGTGGTTTGTCCCCCATTCCCTCATATACAATATGGATGGACACACGACAAATGTCATTAGTAATTGACTGGCAATGCAATGTTCCACCGAGGTTGTATACCTTGCTCACTACCACAATATTATATTCTGGAACCTCCACTGCAAGTTTGTAGTTCATACCAACCTAGAATTGAAATAATATAAGTTATATATGAAGCGGTAAACCAAATACCTACTACAAATCTCTCTCTCTCTATATATATATATATATATATATCATACTAATAACACAACATATAAAACAAACTTACTGCAGATTGTTGTGATGGGTCATTGGGAGTGCTCCCATGACCTGCTACAACTAGAGCATGGACTTGTACCTCATCATCTGAGAGACACACAATTTGAATAGGTTGAGAAGGTTGACTACGCTAAAAATGAAGACATTATTTCTTTTACTTTCGGTGATACTAATTCTTCAACTTCTTGTATAAGACCTCCTATATGACCTCTTCTAGGTTTATATTTGAAGGGCCAAAATAAGACTTGAATCCTACGCCATCTCCTAATGCCCTAACATGGTCAGGATGCTCCTTCGTATCAAGAGCAACTATTAGTTCATCCATGCGGCCAGTTGGGATGAACTTTCCTTCCTTCCTTTGCTCATGGAGATCAATCTATTCATAGTTAATTAAAATATTAAATCACAATCAATTAGATATAAATAAATCAAAGTTTGTGGGAGTTACTCTTTACTTACCATATTTTGTGCCACCTCCTTAGTTGTAGGGTTGGGAATTTCACCTTCTTGATTTTTTCTAGCATTAATCCACAGCAAGTGTCGGTGTTGACGCTCGACTTGAGTTGTACTAGACTCTTCTCTAGAAGAGAGTTGATTCTCTTGTAGTTGGTGACAGAAGGCATAACCACCGGGCCCTAAGTGATGGCCATGCATATTTTTGGCCCGCCTTTCCTTTTGGGCTTTGTGAATAGACTGATCATTTCAAATGAGGTATTGTAATTTAGATCAAACATATATGTATTAATTGTATAAAAAGATTCATACAATACATCACAATCTTTATTACCTGAAACTCATCTGGCTTCCTGGATGCAAAAAATCTTTTCTAGGCCTCGAGACCTATAAAAATATATTGATCGGTTGATTTCTTCTTTTGATTAGGATTATCTATATAATCCCTTTTGAGATATGTCTTCAAATCCCTCCATCATACACCACAACGTTGTAGAATTTTTTTCTTGTGATCTTTTTCATTTAGATGAAAAACACCCTATACATACAAAAGAAATAATGTTATTTCAACAAGGATATTTCTTTCCAAGCAAACTAAATTAGAATAAAAAACAAAAACTTAGTAAAATAATATCACTTCAACTCATAGATATATCTTTCCATAGGAGGTCTTTTAAGGTAATATCAACATCATGCCATTTTTTTATATCTATTACCACTTTACTGCGTGTGGTCACCCCTACGTAATGCTTGAAAGTACTAGCATGTTCCCCAATAGGTGCTCCTATGACATCAAACTGTATTGGCCATTTGTCCCCTTTGGCCCTGAGCTCCTATAGCCTACACATCAGTGTGGGACCTCTACATTTCTTAGCATCACCAGTACTAGAATCATCACCACTACCAGAAGCATCACCACTACCATCCTCATGGTACTCATGCTCAGAATGTTCATCTTCACTTGCCATTTTAGAACAACTCGCAAGTATACATGATAAAATAAAAACATAAGTGATAAGAAAAGAACAAGTGGTAATATGATGTATATCTAAAATACTACATGCTTGAATGATAACAAAATGTAGATTTTAAAGAATACATGCCTCTAGTATTGGTTGAGTTGCTAGTCAAGTAAAATTCCTTCAACATGATCTTGACATTTATAGTATTCATCAGTGTAAACTTCAACATTTACACTTGGCAAACTGAATGAGAATGGGTTGGAATCATCATACTTTCTGTAGTATTCCTCTTCATTTATAGGGTCTACGGTAAACTATCTTTTTCCATGAAGAACAACAAATCAATTTTTATTTGTCGGGTCATCAATATAGAATACTTGTTTTTCTTGGTTTGCCATGATGAATGACTCATCTTTCACACCAATCTTCTCAAAATTCACCAATGTGAAACCCAACTCATCCACTAAAACTCCTTTGTTGTTATCAACCCAATTATATCTAAAGATAGGAACTCTGAAATCTAGATAGTCCAATTTCCATATGTCTTCAATGATGTCATAATACAACATCTCAGCTTTGTGTGGTCTTTTATCTTTAGCACTAGCAAAATACAACGAACAAGCTTGAATAGTGACCCCACTATTTTGGACTATACTACTTTCATCTTGACGCTTTGTGTAGTATGAAGATCCATTTATGTCATATCCTTCATATGACGTGGCATCCATTTTTGGCTTAAAGGCAAGCCATTTTATGTTCTCGACAACATTATTCGGTGATTCAGATAGTTGACTAGAGACTTTCTCTTCAAAACATGTAATAAATTTTCAATTATGCTCTCTTGCAAGCCGCATTGAACTGGATCGAGGATGATTTCTCTTGATAAGATCATTGTGTTCTATGATGTAGCTACCAACTTCATCGATGTTGTGTAAAATATACAAATGTGCTTGTTCCCACAACTCATGACTAATTCCTTTCACTCGTGCTCCCAGAGTTCCTTTGCCACAATAAGATTCACTATGACAGGAATGTTTTAGATCGTTAGAAGTTTCATTGCAATTCAAAAAATCATTACAAAAGTTCATCACCTCCCTAGCCACATAACCCTCAATAATACTCCCTTTAGACGATAACGATTCCAAACATCACCTTTAAAAACACTCATGTAGCGTTCAAATGGATACATCCAATGCAAGAAAATTGGACCCAACATCTTCACCTCCCTTGTTATATGTACTACAAGATGAACCATGATATCAAAAAATGAAGGATGAAAGTACATTTCAAGCTGACACATGGTAACAATTACATCTTTTTGTAATTTAACGAGAGTATCAAGATGTATCACTTTGTTGCATATTTCATTGAAGAAGAAATAGAGTCTTTTGATTACAAACCTTACATGCTTCAACAATATAGATCGAATAGCCATAGGTACAATTTGTTGCATTAAGGTGTGACAATCATGAGATTTGAGACCCATCAACTTTAGATCCTTCTTTGATACCAATCTATGAATATTAGAAGAGTATATTTGTGGAACCTTAATATTATACAAGCACTCACTGAAAGTATTTTTCTCCTACTTTGATAAAGTGTAACAAGCTAGTGGTAAATATGTGCGGTGACCCCTGATCTCCACTGATAATTATTTTCTTATACCCATTAATTCTAAATCTATTCTGGATTTTATGTCGTCTTTAGTTTTTCTTGGTATATTCAATAGTGTACAATGATGTTATCACAAACATTTTTTTCAACATGCATGACATCAATGCAGTGTCTAATTGACAAGAATATCCAATAAGGAAGATCCCAGAATATTGACCTCTTGTTGTATAAAGATTTGTCACATGAGAGAGTATGACTACTTGATCTCTTTCCAAATTCATTGACAATATCTTTAACCCTTTCATATACAATATTTCCTGATATAAGTTTAGGAGCACTTCATTCCTTAGTTGATCCATTAAAGGTTTTGTGTTTCCTTCAATAAGGATGCACTTGTGGGAAAAATCTCTGATGACTAAGATATATGATTTTACCACCATGTTTCAGTCAGATTGAATCAGTATTTTCCTCACAAATAGGACATGCTTTGTATCCTTTTATGCTATATCCACACAAATTTCCATAAGTTGGAAAGTCATTAATCATGCAAAAAAACATAGAACACAAACTACAGATCTCTTCACGTAAAGCATCATATGTTATAACACATTCTTCCTATAGTTTCATTAGGTCATCAATTAGAGGTTGAATGTAAACATCAATGTCATTTCCAGGTTGCTTGGGCCCTGATATAAATATTGACAACATGACATACTTATTTTTCATACACAACCAAGGAGGAAGATTTTATATAACAATCATAACAGGCCAAGTGCTATGTTGGCTGCTTAATGTACCATAATGATTCATTCCATCTATATAGAGTCCAAGTCTTAAGTTCCTTGTTTATTTACCAAATTGAGGGTATAATAAATCAATTTTCTTCCATTGTGGTGAATCAGATGCATGTCATAGGATGCCATCATCATTGGCCTTTAACTCCCCATGCCAAGAAAAAATTTGCGCATCTTTAGTATTAGCAAATAAGTGTTGAAATCGTGGTATTATCGGTAGATACCACATGATCTTAGTAGGAGATCCATTCTTAGCCTTACCTAAATTTGTGATCTTGTACCTTGACGCACCATATTTTGGACAATTTATCAAATTACTATAGTCCTTCTGAAATAACACACAATCATTTAGAAATGCATGACTCTTCTTAGCCTCCATTCCCATTGGGCACATTATTTTCTTTACTTGATATGTTGAAATTGGAAGCTTGTTGCTTTCAGGAAGAATTTCCTTTAACAAAGATAACAGTGAAGTGAAACACTTATCGCTCCACTTATTTTGAGATTTAAGAGTATATAATCACATCACAACACTCAACCTCGTGAACTTAGTACAACACTTATATAACAGTCTTTCATCATCATGGACAATGTTTGGAAATAAAGAAGGTGGATCAATGACATTGTCCCGACAACTACGTAGCATCTCATCAACCATATCATCCTGAATTGGTTCATCATTGACATTATCATCATTATCTATATCTTCTATGCCACAACTATTAGTACCGACATTTTCTGATCCATAATTAAATTTTTCTCCATTCCAATACCATTCATTATAACCTTGTATGATCCCATTGCATATGACATGATTCTTAATTTCCTCAACAATATCAACTTTCAAATTGTTACCACAATTTTTGCATGGACAATAGAACCTATCTGTAGATAGTTTCCTATGTTCCTCAACAAATCTGATAAATTCACCAAGACCTTTGTCAAACTCTAGACTACAACGGTTCTTGATAGACATCCAACTTCGATCCATTTTCTAGATCACATTAAAATTAATTATAAAATTGAACATTTAATATTGATACTATAAGTTGTAAGTTTTTATTGATAGGAAGTTAATTTCTTTTATACTAAAGTGTACCACCTTTCCCATTTTTGAATATTTAATCTCACTAGTAACTGTATAATGTATGTTTAGTTTTCAAGAAAATTTTAGCAGCATTTCCACTAAGTTCTCCAAGTACATCGATATAAATGAAAAATAACCACCCACATATGTACCCAGAGAACAAATGAGGAAATACTACTAAAATTTTCTTCAAAACTAAATATACAAATACACTTACATCCTAAGTGAGATTAAATATCCAACAATAGTCCCAGACCGGGGAGTCTCCAAAATTTACTCCTAATGAGTAAATTTAGAACGGGTTTCTAAGTTAATATATAAACATAATATTGTCATATTTATATATTAAGTTAAACATCATGCATCGATGATCTCATCTATAAACCCTAAAGTATCAATATGGGACTACACAATGTCTACTCTTATATTTATAGAATGTATACAATGATTACATATGTGACTGATAATAAAATGTAGATATGAAAAAATATATATTTTTATTATTGGTTGGGTTGTTAGTCAAATAAAATGGAAAAACAATGTAACTAACTTGAGCCGCCGAGATGAAAATGAGAGAAGATTGTGGGTAGTGGAAGGCGCGCATGTGACAAGGAGCAAGAGGATGACCGCCGAGTGTCGGAGTGTCGACTTCTGCGAGCAAAGAGGAAGGGCGGAAGCAAGATGCTACAGCCTGACCAAGGCAACATCTATTGGACCTAATAGTGGCTCCGCTGAGGAAGCGCGGAAGCAAGACGCTGGTGTTGGGTAGAGGTGGGGCACGACATGCTGATGTAGAGGTTGAAATCCACCATCCTCAGTGGATGGGTAGGGGATGACAGCACAGAGGCACCTGGGGGTGCGTGGGCATGAATGACTGTTAGAGGAGGGGGCACCTTGGCACGAAGGGTTGTCGTAGTCGAAGGAGGGAAGAAGGGAGGTGCCAGAGATGTGAGAGTGGCGACTAAGGAAGCAGCAGTCGCTAGTGGCCCCGCCAAGGAAGGGTGAAAGCTCTACGATGCGAAGGTGGACCTCATCACACTGGTGCGGAGGTGGAGCTCATCACACGGTCATCGGTGGAGCACTGGCAGATGGCGGCATGTTCGTCGGTGGAGGGCAAATGGATGGCATCATCGTCGTCAGTGGAAGGCTACTGGATGTTGCCTCCATCATCGATGGAGAGCAGAAACCCAAAACACAAATGAAACTCTAGAAAGTGAGAGAAGAAACCAAAATGCGAGAGCATAAACCAAGAGAGCGGAAATTATTAAGACCTTTAGGGTTAGTTCTATGGTCAAAACTGACCCAATAGATAAAATTGAAACTTTGGAATCAAACAAGCTACAAGGTCGGTTATTAAGCAAAAAACCGACCCTACAATCTGTAGTCACCGGATTTTACAAGTTCATACATGAGCACCTACTAGGTCAGTTCTAGAACAAAAAACCGACCTTAGAGCTTAACTGCTAGGTCGGTTCACAAGAAAAAATCGACTCTAAAAGTCCAAGTTTATAGACTCAGTTCAATTTATCAAAACAGACGTTATATGATTTTGGAGGGAAGGCCAAATGAGCTATTTTTCTTGGCAGGAAACTTGTAAGGTCGGTTTTGATTAAAAATCGATGTTGTGTCAATGTATATGAATTTTTAATGTGAAATTTTATTTGGTGAGTCTTTTGTAGCGACAATTAAATTTTGTAAAACTGATGTTGTACCTCAACCGGTACCTGAGTTTTTTTGTGATGACTTTTAGCTTCGACTCTCTTCAAATAATTGATGCCATATCCTGTTAGGTCAGTTTTTATAATACTGACGCTTTGTGAATCGATGTTATTGGCTAAAATGGTAGTAGTGTCTTCCTGTCATGGATAGGGTTTTAGATAGGGGATGGTTGGAATAGGATGTACTCTTAGGATGTCCTATTGTTTTATTGTCACATGCCCTAGGATTTCAAGTTGATCTGACATCATCCAATGTCTATGAGAAATCTGATGTAGATTTGTGGAACCAGTGAATTGCTTGAATTAAGGGCCATTCATCTCATTTGAAGTGGTCACAGATATAGTCTTTCTAAAGACAATTGTGTTACGCTTCCAACACAAATTGAATTTCCCCGAGAAAATATTACATATAAATTTGGTGTGAGAACCTGTTACACTAAACGAGATTACTCAAAATATAAAACACAATCGATCACTAATTAATCACATACCCCAAAAATATGGGTAAATTAAAACTGATTTCAATGTCAGCACCCGCTCAGAAACATTTGCATAAGAGCCCAACATCTTTCCTTTATCCATACTAGGCTAATAATTTGATACAAATGTTCTATTGCCTTAGCCATAACATATATACACATGAGAACAATATTTGTATATGCCACACAAACAAGCATTAATATGCTAACAAAAGTTTGATTCATTTGAAACACCATATATAAACTTTTCCTGCCTAGACCTGAGAGTACAGGGACAACTCTAGGACACACTAAACATCTAATCAACTTTATCAAAGATTCATTACTATGGCTCCTCTTTGCTGCCACATGTTTTTTTTCATCACTTCTGATTACCTTAAAAAATGTGGCAAACCACAAGGGTGAGACCCATGTCCCAGCAAGAGATATAACCTCCAACAATGTTTATTGATTACAACATTTTTAAGTAATTAAATAGTTAAGTAGTTAAATCAGATATAATGAATAAGATCAACAGGTATGATGATTAACAAAATACATAAAGGAGTAGATAATAACTATCATCATTAACCAGACTATCATCCTTTATCTTGTTGACAATATAAGCAATTCAATAGCATATGCAGTTCTAGCATCATGAGCAAGTCTAGTAACATAGCATAGCTAATAACATGAGCATGTCTAATTGGTTGAACATATCAACATTATAAGAAGAGATAACAACATAAGAACAACTACCTGGATAAGCATGATTAGTAGTATATGCATCTCTAGTTACAATGGCATGGCTAGCATGCTAAACACAACTAACAACATGAGATATCTAGCATCATGATTATAATCAGCAGTAGCAGCATAGTTATCTACATAATCATGGCAACTGTATGTACGCATCTACAATCTTAAGCATATCCACAACATAAGTATATCTACTATCTCTTAATTGCACTAAGTATCATCTTTATGTAAAGAGAACAAACAAGGGTTGTCGTCCAATGTGAAATGTTGTGTATAACCCTAAACAAATGTGTTACATGGATGTATTAAATCTTTTATCACACCCTAGGGAATTTGAATCATACCATTCAAAGTCCAACTGACCCCTGCGAAGGGCTATTCGGTTATGTACAAGATCTAGGAGTGTCGGTATCCTAAGATATCTTCCCCTCGGTCACTATGAGTAAAAAGGTAGTGACATATCAGTCAAAGCTACCACCACAACGACATATAGTCAAGCTGATAACCACTAGTCCGACCTTGGTACAGGTCACGACACTAGAAACTAGTGTATTCAAACCCAATCACTGAGGTACAACCGTAGTTGTCCTCTAATCACATCATGTTATAATCACCGAGACACGACCACAGCCGTTCTCAATCACATCAGATGTATGAGGCATGACCATAACCAACCTCCACAATCTGCATTGTGGATGACAAGGACATATCCTCAGCCTACCACCCCCGGTTACTCAACAGTATGCGCTCTGTGTTTCCCTTAGGAATACTCATTTCACCATCCAGCAAGTTTTGACATTGTTACATGATTAGAGTTGTACTTGATTAGTTATGCCAATTGGGTGAATTAAGGCCGCATCAAACAAGTGGACATACAAACTATAATTCACTTCTAGCAAACATATAAATATCAAAACTTGAAAAGATATAAAATGTATGAAACATAATTTCTTATCTCATCATCACATGGTACTATTCACTTGCCATTCATGAGACTACACTAGTCATCATATTATTACAAGATATAAATCCTTTTCACAATATCATAGGGTATCAACCCTTATCAACATAAGAGGATTACACCTCATTCAGGGCTCAACCATGCCCAAAGGTCATTAATAGGATCATAGTATTGCCTACAAGATCATCATTATCTTTGCATTCCTTATAAGAAGGCTCAACAACATCACTTACATTTAATACAACAGATCAATACAATATTGCATTTATGAGTTCGGAGATGTTCATAAACAATCATAGCAGGGTTATATTAACATTAAGAGCATTCCTTTACTACATCAACATGCAAGGAATCTAGATATGATTAACTCTCATCATATTCATAATGCACATGTTTAGCATAAGAAAGTATCAACCATGTGGCTATGATAAACCACCAATTAACATACCAAGGTTATGATCATGTTAAGGAGGTTATTCCACCATCATTCCATCATATAAGAATGTTAAACATGAATACTCATCTTTATTTAATTGCATTAGAGTTAGGTTCAACATGATAAATTATATCAATGTTACTAATCAACCCTCATACCCAAACCCTAACTCACGGCATCCCCATTGGGTCATGGATGCATAAGGTGAAGCATCACTATCACATTCAATACTATTCTCAAGTATGAAACCACACATAAATCAATGTGTAACCATCAGATTATAGCATACTAGGGTTTCAAAAATAATAGAGTACTCCATGATTGTATTAGTCATTCAAGGACTATTCATACTCAATTACTATCATTTAGTTATATTAAAGCTAGGTATAACAAGCTATACCTCATTAGGGTTACATATCAACACAATATGGTTATCATCCCTTCTATTCATATGTGTCAATAGGTAAGACTAACTTATTAAGGGTAACCCTCCATTTGTTCCATCATCATTCAACCCATATCGCCATACCATAATGTCACCCCGAACCATTGTATGTTTAAAAGGTAAGACTATTGGTTGTTTACATAAGTAAACACCTTAGATAAAACACCTATGAAGTCCTTTATTTGTGCTCTAGAAAGAGTCACCATCTAACCCTAGACATCCCTTGATAATCGATACAAAAAGTTCCATTGATGGTAGGGTAAAACCCACAATCAACTGTTCAGTTAAAACAAGCCATTCATTGTCAACAAGTAAGCTCCTTAAGTTGATCATATAAAGGAAACCATCTAAATCACATTATTAGGACTAACATATTACATTAGCCATCATTCCATCTTAATGCAGGAATAAACAGTAGATCTCAACCATTGGGTCAAGTTCACATGTTAAAACCATCAATTATAGTATAGGTCTGATCATTGCATCAAGTAGCCCAAGAAACCATTGGTATAAGGCTTAACTGATGATATAACTACAATGATTAACTCAACATAGGTTGTAGATACCTGATCCACCATCATTAGTGATCATGAAATCACCATAGGTTGTTAGATCAACACTATATTCATTAATCAACATCAAATATTAAGCTAATGTCAACATTGATTGATAACATCAATATGGTACTTAATGGTTGATCATTAAACTTCTAATTGATCCAAAACCTGACCTAAGGGGTGACCATAGGTTGTAACCATAATATGACACCTTTGATCATGACCATCAGTTGTCATGAAGACAAAAGCATAGGGTTGTTGCATTGGTACCATCATTGGGTCATGGTTTATTGAAGAAATCAGATTTAAACCCTAAAATTGACCATTGTTGGATAGGTGCTTAGCACCATAGGTTGTCAAAGCAACCTGATACAAGTAATATTGTACCTTAGGAATAACATATACATGGTCACATGTTCATCTAGAACTGAAATCAGAACTGGTAACATTATAAAAATCAAAATCCAAGTCAAGCATAGCTTTTTAGTGCATGTATCATCATTTTCAAGCAAGAACATGATCTAGAAAGCTTATGGTAAGCAATAAACATGGAGAAAGTTATAAAACTTACCTCTAATGAGAATATGGAACCTCACACAGAAGCAATATCAAGCAGGTAGGGTAGAAATCTAAGGGTAAGCTATGAATTTGTCCATCTAGCACCTTTCTTCATCAAATGAGCAAACCCTAAGCATAAGGAGCAAGAAAGGTGGGGTTTTAGAGTTTTAGAGCAATTTCTACCATGGAACAGTAAGGTTCCGACCTAGAGAAAGCTAGGAGGAAGGAGAGAAAAGAAATTAATGGAGGAAATAAGGTAAAACTTACACTTTTAGGTCAAGATCACTAGGAGGAAGCTTTTTAGACCCAAAAAGGAATTCAATTGCAACCCTAGAATTTTTTCCAAGAAGATCCCCACTTTCTTCTTCCTTGGGTAGAAAAATTCGCAGATGAATAGAAGGAGAACGAGGTTGGGATAAGGAGAGATATGGTGGAGAGGAAATGGCTCGTTTTAGTACTTGTGGATAAGTATATGACACTTTAACATAAAGAAAAAGAAAAAGTTGAAATTCTAGTATATATCCAAGTGTCCATGGCTTTAAATTATTAAGAATATATAAGCACACATACAAGCAGCTCTCCCACCATCCCTATATACCTTCATATCTTTCCTTTGTCGAAATTCCCTGCCAATCACATAATTCCTTAGTTGATAGCTATTAAAGGTAGCTCATCCGTGAAGGAGAAAACCCTAAAATACCCTTGGAGAAAACACCTTCAAACCAAGGTTTAAATAGGTGTCCCATGGCTCAAAAATATCAATAATGATGATAGAATATCCAAGGAACATAATTCAAGTGATAAATTGCAAATAAAACCTCTCAATTGGGTACATTGTAGAAAAGTCCAAAATGTGCATAAAATTGCATAACTTGCTCAAACAGTGTCCAAATTGGACTAAATTTGAAACTTAAGCTTGTCTTATGATTTCAAAGCATATCACAAGGTTATATTAGGGTTATAAGAATTCAATTATGATAATTAAGCTCATTCAGCTCATTAAGTAAGTTTAGGGGCCTTACAACTATAAACCCCTAACAGGGATTTCGCCCTCGAAATCCAAGGTAAACAAAGATGGGTACTTCTTATACACCTCATCCTATTACCTTCACATGGTTACTTGCATATCATGGTGATGTCACATCATTCATACATATCTCATCTTGGGTCAGCACAAAAACCCCCACATAAGAAGACATTTGCAAATATGGAACATAGAAACTTGTTGTGCCACCTGTACAAATCTAATAGTAATGTTCAACTTTAAATTCTAGCTACCATCCTAGAATTATATCTATTGTATAAACATATTACTCGAAAGTCATACTTGCCAGCTTTTTACCAATCATACTGTGACACCCCACCATCACACAGACAGTGAGATGACACGCAAAAATGTGCGGAACCACATCTTACCAAAAACATGAGTTAATTAAAACTGATTGCATAAACATACATGCAGAACATTTGCAATCAGGCCCTACAAGAAGACCATGTGATATATATATATATATATATATATATATATATATATATATATATATATATATATTATTCAAGATCACATGTCTGATATGTTCACATCTTAAAGCCACCAACTTTCGCAACATCACATATTGGTTCATCACCTGTTTATACATACAGAACGACCACGTACGGCCAGCAGCAGGTTATACAAAAATTACAACAGCTAGTCACCGTGAAACGTCGTCAAACACCTCTGAGGACCTGAGAGTACAGGGATGACTCTAGGACTCTACCACAAAACCACCAAAATAGCAGCATGTCCATCTCTTGCCTTCTACTGCTCTTCTTGTGGCTCGGCCACAACCTCACGACCACCACCACGTCTAGAGTGATCACCTAAAAAGGGTGTAAACCAGCGGGGTGAGACACACAGTCCCAACAAGAAACATAACTCCCCGTTGAAACTATAAAACCTCAAAAGGTTAAAGCAAATAACAACTGATAACTGATAAAGCGTATAACAAGAGCAACATACTGAGCAAGGCTACTATTACTATCAATCTTACCAAGATATCCGGGAGGCATATAACCAAGTATTTCTTTATGGAACATGATTGACAAGATAAGCTTTATAAGAACTTATCACAAGATATAAGGATCGTAGACACAACTGCATAGTACAATTAGATCAGCTATATAATCAAGGCCTCAATCAATGTTCTGTATTTTGCTCTAAGCAAGATATACTATTCGGCTGGATTACATTTTATTATACCCTGAGGAAGTGAGCCTTCCCTGCTCAAATCCAACCATTGGTTGCGAATCCCAATCCGGTGCCATACAAGGTCTAAGGAGATCCAAACTCCATGACCTCACCTTCTCATGGCCAGTACTCGAATCATCGAGCAAGACCGCAGTCTTATGCTTATAGGGCCTCAACCTCTAGGTCAGCTCCGCAAGCAACCCATATATACATCCGAGCCATGAACGCATCATGCTCATCATCACATATCCTGAGCCATGGGTCTGTTCACCATGCTCCATATATCCTGAGTCTGCAACCACAGTTGCACTCAAATCCTCCTATTTTAGGCTAGGGGAAACCTTGCATATTCAACAATATGTGCTCCAGGTAATCCCACAGGATTAACCTATTTCACCATCACCAAATACTGACGATGATGGATCTATGGCCAGAGAAAACTACATGATATGTTCATCTATAATTAATTAGTATATTTTAAGACAATTGTTGAGGCAACCAAAGTATAAACATAGACTTATAGAATTACATCACTATTGCCATCATCATACTGTCCTGGAACCTCAATCCCTCATGATATCAACCACTGCCTCTCAAGGTATCATCATCATGCAACAACATGCTGGGAACGCATCCCTTATCTCATCATCAGAGGATAACACCTCAACTAGGCACTCAGCCTTATATCAGGTCTTCAGACTTATCAACTTGTTATCTCATTAACACATGGTGCTACTCAAGCACATACATCTCATAGCTCTTACCAGGCTATGAATCAACATAAAAAATACCTGCATTATTAGTATACACATCCATAGAGATAACTGAAGTCATCATGGATTAACAAGATTATCATGCTATCAAGTATAAAGCAACATCCATGAGTATATTACACATAGGTTGTAGAAAGCATAGTTATATTATCAATCATAAGCATATATCATGCTCCATACATGTGATGACAATCATGAGCCACATCATCATGTGAATCAACATCATATGCTTCCAAGCTTCCTGGTTCACAACCTATCATCTTAACCCATCATCATATATACATGATTCAAGGTGATTACATCATATCACTTGTATTATCATTATTAACAGAGAACTATCAACTATATACATTTTGGGTTATCAAAACCCTCACCAAAGCTCCTACAACCCTCATTATAGGTATGGTGAGCAGCACCAACCCTCACCAAAGGGTGTATCAGCTAGGGTTCCAACCCCTAGAGCACTTGTGCCTTCATATCAACCAACCACTTCAACCTATCGTGCAACCAGTTCCCATGGTGTCGGGAAACCAGATTCAAGGATGAATCGTGCATCATCAGCAGGGGCTGTCGAACAAGGCCTATCATGCACACGAACTAGGGTTAGGGTTAGAGTTCTATCGGCCCATTCTCTCAACAAGAAACATGTCAACCAGGATCATTGCACCCAAGACGCCCTATCATTCAACCATCAACCCATATCATCTAAAGGACCCTCATGACGGCCAAGGTACTCTATCGTCCAAGGCATCCTATCATCTGAGAGCATGGTAACCACTAAGGCACCCTATCGGCCAACTCACTTAGGGTATGATGGGAAAACACAAACCCCATGCTCGACACAAGATTACCCATCTTACTCATATCGCCCAAGGAAGGGGCCAGGATGTTTCCCACCTCTAACAAGCAACCCCATAAGAAGACCTATCATCCAACTAGGTAAAACATCTCATATCGGCCAAGAACTATCACCAGGTGTGTCGTGCAGAGCACACAACAAGGTGTATCATCCAAGCTCCCACTCCACAAAGGGTATCAGCCAAACTCTACTAGGCATATTGGTCAAAGGTACAACCCAAGACAAGGCTATCGGACATCACTACTCCAAGGTCATATCGTGCAAGGCACAACCCAACATGGTCATCTTCAACCTCAAGCACAAGGGCACCAAACCCTAATTGATCAAGAAGATCGGCTCACCTCTCAACAACTAAGAGAGAGGGGTTTTGCACAACCTCAATCACAAATCAGGAAACCACAAGGACCAACTTCAACATAGGTCGTCACATATCCAAGAGCTCACCTCTCAAATCCATGGTGAGAGGAGGGTGTTGCCCAAGCAACTAGAATGTAGACTCACCTCTCAACTAAACTGAGAGAGGGGTATTTCCTACATCACTAGAGCTCAAACTCACTTCTCTAGACCAAGGAGAGAAAGGGGTATTGCCCCAAAAGAAACCCTAAACTATGGTTCGGCCAACTAGATCCAAAGGTATATAAACTATCAACAACATCAGCAACATCATGCTCACTATATCCATAAGATCAACAACATGTACTAGAGCAAGAAACATAACATGCAATGGTTGATCATCCACATATATGAATCATGCAACATAGAGAAGGTAGTATAGCTAGGGTTAGAAGTTATGTAACCTGCCTTAAGCAAACTCCTCAAGCTCCAAAGCTCCAAGCTTCTAGCTCCTAGCTTCAAGCACACCACTTTTGGCCACCTCAAGAAAAGGAACAAGGATCATAAGCACTATGGTCGAAGGGTCGGTAAGATGGAGAAGAAGATGCTAAGGAGAGAGGGAAGATGGTTATCAAAGAACAAGACCTACCTAGGGTTCGATCACCAAGCTAGAGGAAGAAAAAGAGATCTCCACCAAGGGGAAAGGATTGTCCACCAAGCTCTCCAGGGAAGGTGTGTCATGCACACAAGGAGGGAAGAGCAACAAAAAGCTAAAGGGTTCCCAAGGAAGAGAAAGGTAAGGCATATATAGATGAGGGTCTAGGTAAAACCAAGGCAAGGTGTCACCTTACTAAGGGACACTTGCCCACACATTTTGCCACTTTGCAAAACACATGCACATGCCATGCCACCACTCAACCAAGGATCGGCCACATGTCCAAGCTAGGGTGACATAACCAAAGCAAGAAGGTCAACATAGTCAAAGGCTGACACACCTCCACCACCTTGGTCGACACACCCATGGGTGATACCCCATGGCCGACACAAGGCATCCTTGCCCGATACAGGGCTCAACCAAGCAAGGCAAGGCCCAAAAGAGCTCAACCATGTCCAAGGCAACTCAAGGCATGAACCCAAACCTTCCTCTCAACCCTAGAGGAAGAAAAGAGAGAGAAAGACATCTCTCAAGGTGACAGACTTTCTCTCCAACCTTATCTTAGGTTATTTTGCAAGTAGCACCTCCAACTCTCAACAAAACACAAGCAAACCCTAATCACCACTAAAGGTGATTAGCAAGCAACCAAGCACAGGGTTTAAGAAAAACAAACAGGGTAAGCCCAAAATGGAGGTCAGGGTCCTTACAAGCCATAAACCTCTACAAAGGGATTTCATCCCCGAAATCTGAAGAGAAAAGCAAGGGATACTTCCGCCTCATCTCTTCCTCAAGCTCCCATGTGGCTTCCTCAATGCCACGATGATGCCAAAGAACTTTCACAAGAACCAGGTCCTTCCTCTTCAACTTCTTTACTCTTCTGTCAAGGATCGCCATTGGACCCTCCTCATAGGTCACATCTTCATCAAGCTCAACCTCAACTGGATGTATCACTGTCCCTGTGTCTGGATGACTTTTCTTCAACATGCTGTCATGGAACACCGGATGTAACCTGTGCAACTCTAGCGGCAGCTCTAAATTGTAAGCTACCCTACCAAGACGTGCTATTACCGGGTATGGCCCCATATACCTGGGTGCCAGTTTGCCTTTCCGTCCAAACCTCAGCACGCCTTTCCAAGGTGAGACCTTGAGATACACTTTGTCTCCCACGTGGAACTCTAAAGGTTGTCGACGAATGTCTGCACAAACTTTTGTCTATCCTGTGCTATTTTCAACTGTTGTTGTATCACTCTGGTCTTTTCTATTGTCTGCTGCACTAATTCAGGACCCAAAAGCTGATACTCACCAAACTCATACCAGCATAAAGGGGATCTGCACTTCCTTCCATATAGAGCCTCATAAGGAGCCATGTCAATGCTCTGCTGATAACTATTATTGTAAGTGAACTCTATCAAACTGATGTGCATGTCTCAAATGCCTAGGAACTGCAAAACACAAGCTCAGAGAAGATCTTCCAAAGTTTGAATAGTCCTTTCAGACTATCCATCCATCTGTGGGTGGAAGGTAGTACTAAACCTCAACTGTGTTCCCAATGCTTTGTGCAACTATTCCCAGAAATGACTTGTGAATTGAGGACCTCTGTCGGAAACTATCATTGCTGGTACACCATGCAGATGCACTATCTTGTCTACATACACCTGAGCAAGCTTCTCTGTTGTATACGTTGTCTTTACAGGTATGAAATGAGTAGATTTTTTCAGCCTGTCCACTACTACCCAAATGGAATCATGATTCCTAGCTATCTTAGGTAGACCAACTATAAAATCCATTGTTATATGATCCCATTTCCACTGCGGTATCGGCATGGGTTGCAACGTACCTGCCGGCTTCTGATGCTCAACTTTAACTTGTTGACATATTGTGCACTTAGCCACAAACTCGACTACATCCTTCTTCAAGCCAGACCACCAATACAGGTCTTTCATATTATGATACATCTTGGTGACTCCTGGATGCATAGCATACATCAATGTGTGTGCTTCCTTGAGCACTAGCTTTCTTAGATTATCACCATCGGGGACCACCATCCTACCATGATAGCAAACTAGTCCATCCTCAGACTCATGGAACCCATCACGCTTTTCACTACCAAGCTCTGACCTGATCAACTACACTGTATCATCCGCCTACTGTGCATCTTTGATCTGCTGTCTCAACGTAGGCTTGACTTACATATGTGCCAACAGTCCTGCCAACAAGGAAACTTCCAACTGCACATTCATCTTCTGCAAGGAGACAAACATATCTCGCCTATGGCATACTAAGGAACTCAACTGTGCCTTCTTCATGGGGAGAGAAGAAGACTTTCTACTAAGAGCATCAGCTACCACATTTGCCTTACCAAGATGATACTCAATGGTGCAATCATAATCATTGATTAGCTCCATCCAACGACATTGTCGCATGTTCAGCTCATTCTGCGAAAAGATGTACTTCAAGTTCTTATGATCTGTAAAGATCTAACACACTTCCCCATAAAGATAGTATCTCCAAATATTTAACACATGGACCACCACTGCTAACTCTAAATCATGTGTCGGGTAGTTCTCCTCATGTTTCTTAAGCTGTCGCGAAGCAAAAGAAACCACATGATCCTCCTACATCAACATGCAACCTAAGCCTTTCTTGGAAGCATCGTAGAAAACAACATAGCCCTTCCTAGGCTCTGGCAATACTAGCACTGGAGCACTAGTCAGCTTTTCCTTCAAACTTTGGAAAGCCAGCTGACAACGATCATCCCAGAAAAAAGGTACATCCTTCCTGGTCAACTTTGTCATCGGCAACGCGATCGCACTGAAATCCTTGATAAACCTCTGGTAGTATCCTGCCAAACCCAGAAAACTATGAACTTCGGTCAGCGTCTTTGGTTGTTCCCAATCTGCCACTGATTCCACCTTCTTGGGGTCCACTCTGACTCCTTCTGCATATATCAAGTGACCCAAGAAAGTCACTTCTTTCAACCAAAACTCACACTTACTGAACTTAGCATATAATCGATGTTGGTGAAGAAGAGTCAATGCTTGTCGAAGATGTTGTTCATGCTCTTGACTAACCTGAATATAGATCAAGATATCATCTATGAAGACTACAACAAACTGATCTAGAAATGGACGAAACACTCAGTTCATCAGATCCATGAAAGCAGCAGGTGCATTGGTTAGCCCAAATGGCATAACCACAAACTCAAAGTAACCATACCTCGTCCTAAACGCTGACATAGGTATGTCATCCACCTTAATCCTCAACTGATGATATCCAGACTGTAGATCGATCTTTGAGAACACTCTAGCGCCACGCAACTAATCGAATTGATCGTCTATCCTCGGCAACGGGTACTTATTCTTGATCGTGACCTTGTTCAACTGTCGGTAATCTATACATAGCCACATCGATCCGTCCATCTTCTTAACAAACAGTACTGGAGCACCCCAAGGTGGCGTGCTTGGTCGGATGAAACCTTTCTCCAACAACTCTTATAACTACTTCTTCAACTCTACCATCTCTGCTGGAGCCATCCTATACGGTGTTTGTGCAACTGGCTGTGTTCCTGGTACCAGATTGATCTCAAAATCAATCTCTCGAGGTGGGGGAACACTGGGGAATTCATTAGGAAACACATCCACAAACTCTCAGACAATTGTCACCTCCTCAAGGCTAGGACCTTTCACCTTGGTATCCATAATGTGAGCTAAGAATGCTCTACAACCTTACCGTAACAACTTCTCTGCTACCATAGCTGACACCAAACAGGTCAGAAGAATCTTCCTGTCTCCTTGGAAGATCCACTTCTCACCTCCGTCATCAAACACTGCCTACTTGGAACCACATTCCAACACAACCTTATACTTTTCTAAGGTATCCATCCCAAGGATCACATCGAATCCATGCATATCAAGTGGTATAAGATCCACTTGTATATTGTGTCCCGAAAAAGATAAGACACAAGATGGACACTCCTCTCGAAGCATCGAGGAACCATCGAGTGGGGTTTCTAACAACAGGCTATCTTTCTTACAACTAATAGGTAAAGGAAAGCTATCAAGCAGACTATGTGCGATAAAAGAGTGTGTAGCACCTGGGTCAACCAGAATAGATATAAAGCAAGAAGAAGACAAATCAGAATGTAATAACTCCATCTGACCTGTCACCACTCACGGGTTGACTATCGCCTCCGACTGACTCATAGAATAGAATCGAGTCGTTGCTTGTTGTCCACGTCCTCTTCTTCCTTGAGCAGACGATCCCTCTTGTGACGCTTGACCGTGTCCTCACCCTCAGCTACCACTAGGCTGCTGTCTATCTGGCCCTTATTGATTCTGTCTTGGTTTCTGTGTTACTTCAACGTCTCTTCTTGGGAAATTTGACTTTAAATGCCCAGTCTGTCCACAGTGATAACATGACCTGCCTTCTGTCTGTGGCCTAGATGGCCCTATTACTGCCACAGAAGTTGTACTATGCACCTTTGACGACGAAGAAACATAACATCTTCCCTTACTCGGAGACTACTAAGATGGTACATAAGAACTCTGCATCACAGAAGGTGTTGAAAACCTTGGCTTCTTGAAGCCACCAGATCTTTGTCCTTGGAACTGAGCAGGCCTTTTCCTGGTCATGGATTCCTTTTTCTCCCTGACAGACCATTCAATCCTGCAGACGGACTCCACAAACATGGCAAACCGCTCTCAATTTTCCAAAGTAGTAGCAGGTGTTGACAACTCTGCACTCAAACCTTTCTCAAACCACCTGATCCTCTCATCATCTGTTGCCACCATGTGAGGACAAAACCTCAGCAAGTCCATGAACTTGGCTTCATACTCGGTGATGTTCATCGATCCTTGGCGTAGATGCTCAAACTGGTTGATCTTCTCATCCAGATACATCTTCGAGAAGTATCTGCTGACGAACTCTTGCCAGAAAATCTCCCAACTGATCTCCTCACCGGGTCGCTTCTCCTCCTTGATGGCCCACCAGTGGACAGTACTACCCTTCAGAAGGTAGACATCGTGCTTGACTTTATCCACTTCGGGGATGTCGAGGATCCAGAAGGCCTTCTTGAGACCTATCAGCCATAGATCTGCATCTGCTGGATCAGTCGTTCCAGCATAATCTGAAGCTCCGACTCAGCAAAGCCGCTCAAAGGTCTTCCAAATACCTGATGTTTCACCATGGGGAGCATGTGCCCTTGGCTGAGGCACTAGTAACCTTTCCACCATGTGATTCATCGTAGCCATCAACTGCCCCATAAGTTGTTGGTAGGCGGGATTTTCGAGAATGGCTGGGTCAAGTTGGGGGACCTCAAGCACTCGATCTTCATGTGCCTTCCCTCCTGCTCCATCAACTGATGCAGCATCGCTGCTCTCGACAACATGTTCTTCATGGTTTCCAGACATCTTTAAGCTATATCTTCCGCTGAGGGCAGAAGGTTATTGTAAGAAAATCTGGAAAAACTCACAAGAACATACACAAACCTAGTCCTAGATCCTTGTAGACTCAGCGAACCTAGAGCTCTGATACCAAACCAACTGTGACACCCCGCCATCACACAGACAACAAGATGACACGTGAAAACGTATGGAACCACATCTTACCAAAAACATGAGTTAATTAAAACCGATTATAGAAACATACGTGAAGAACATTTGCGATCAGGCCCTACAAGAAGACCGTGTGATATATATATATATATATATATATATATATATATATATATATATATATATATATATATAATTCAAGATCTCTTGCCTGATATGTTCAATTCTTAAAGCCACCAACCGTTGCAACAACACATATTAGTTCATCACCTATTTATACATACAGAACAACCACGTACTGCCAGCAGCAGGTTATACAAAAATTACAACAGCTAGTCATCATGAAACGTCGTCAAATACCTCCGAGGACCTGAGAGTACAGGGATGACTCTATGACTCTACTACAAAACCACCAAAACAGCAACATGTCCATCTCTTGCCTTCTACTTCTCTTCTTGTTGCTCGGCCGCAACCTCACGACCACCACCACGTTTAGAGCGATCACCTAAAAAGGGTGTAAACTAGAGGGGTGAGACACACAGTCCCAGTGAGAAACATAACTCCCCGCTGAAACTATAAAACCTCAGAAGGTTAAAGAAAATAACAACAGATAACTGATAAAGCATATAACAAGAGCAGCATACTGAGCAAGGCTATTATTACTATCAATCTTACCAAGATATCTGGGAGGCATATAACCAAGTATTTCTTTATGGAACATGATTGACAAGATAATCTTTATAAGAACTTATCACAAGATATAAGGATCGTACACACAACTACATAGTACAATTAGATCATCTATATAAGCAAGACATCAATCAATGTTCTGTATTTTGCTCTAAGAAAGATATACTATTTAGCTGGATTACATTTTATTATGCCCTAAGGAAGTGAGCCGTCCCTGCTCAAATCCAACCATTGGTTGCGAAGCCCAATCCGGTGCCATACAAGGTATAAGGAGATCTGGACTCCATGACCTCACCTTCTCGTGGTCAGTACACGGATCATCGAGAAAGACCGCAGTCTTATGCTTATAGGGCCTCAGCCTCTGGGTCAGCTCCACAAGCTACCCATATATATATTTGAGCCATGAAAGCATCATGCTCATCATCACATATCCTGAGCCATGGTTTTGTTCACCATGCTCCATATATCCTGAGTCTACAACCATAGTTGCACTCAAATCCTCCTATTTTAGGCTAGGGGAAACCTCGCATATTCAACAATATGTGCTCCAGGTAATCCCGCAGGATAACCCTGTTTCACCATCACCAAATAATGACGATGATGGATCTATGTCCAGGGAAAACTACATGATATGTTCATCTATAATTAATTACTATATTTTAAGCCAATTGTTGAGGCAACCAAAGTATAAACATAGCCTTATAGAATTACATCACTATTTCCATCATCATACTGTCCTGGAACCTCAATCCCTCATGATATCAACCACTGCCTCTCAAATCATCATCATCATGCAACAGCATGCTGGAAACACATCCCTTATCTCATCATCAGAGGATAACACCTCAACTAGGCACTCAACCTTATATCAGTTCCTCAGACCTATCAACTTGTTATCTCATTAACACATGGTGCTACTCAAGCACATACATCTCATAGCTCTTACCAGGATATTAATCCACATAAAAAATACCTGCATGGTTAGTATACACATCCATAGAGATAACTGAAGTCATCATGGATTAATAGGATTATCATGCTATCAAGTATAAAGCAACATCCATGAGTATATTACACATAGGCTGTAGAAAGCATAGTTTTATTATCAATCATAAGATATATCATGCTCCATACGTGTGATCATAATCATGAGCCACATCATCATGTGAAGCAACATAATATGCTTCCAAGCTTCCTGGTTCACAACCCATCATCATATATACATGATTCAAGGTGATTACATCATATAACTTGTATTATCATTATTAATAGAGAACTATCAACTATATACATTCCAGGTTATCAGAACCCTCACCAAAGCTCTTGCAACCCTCACTATAGGTATGGCGAGCAGCGCCAACCCTCACCAAAGGGTGTATCGGCTAGGGTTCCAACCCCTAGAGCACTAGTGGCTTCATATCGACCAACCGCTTCAACCTATCGTGCAACCAGTTCACATGGTGTCGGGCAACCAGATTCAAGGATGAATCGTGCATCATCAACAGGGGATGTCGACCAAGGCCTATCGTGCACACGAACTAGGGTTAGGGTTAGAGTTCTATCGTCCCATTCTCTCAAAAAGAAACATGTCGACCAGGATCATGGTGCCCAAGACGCCCTATCATTCAACCATCAACCCATATCGTCCAAAGGACCCTCATGACGGCCAAGGTACTCTATCGTCCAAGGCATCCTATCATCTGAGAGCATGATAACCACTAAGGCACCCTATCGGCCAACTCACTTAGGGTATGATGGGAAAACACAAACCCCATGCTCGACACAAGATTACCCATCTTACTCATATCGCCCAAGGAAGGGGCCAGGGTGTCCCCCACCTCTAACAAGAAACCCCATAAGAAGACCTATCATCCAAATAGGTAAAACATCTCATCTCAGCCAAGAACTATCACCAGGTGTGTCGTGCAGAGCACACAAGAAGGTGTATCGTCCAAGCTCCCACTCCATAAAGGGTATCAGCCAAACTCAACTAGGAATATCAGTCAAATGTACAACCCAAGACAAGGCTATCAGATAGCACTACTCCAAGGTCATATCGTGTAAGGCACTACCCAACATGGTCATCTTCAACCTCAAGAACAAGGGCACCAAATACTAATTGATCAAGAAGATCAGCTCACCTCTCAACAACTAAGAGAGAGGGGTTTTGCACAACCTTAATCACAAATTAGGCAACCACAAGGACCAACCTCAACATAGGTCATCACATATCTAAGAGCTCACCTCTCAAATCCATGGTGAGAGGAGGGTGTTTCCCAAGAAACTAGAATGTAGACTCACCTCTCAACTAAAATGAGAGAGGGGTATTGCCTACATCACTAGAGCTCAAACTCACTTCTCTAGACCAAGGAGAGAAAGGGGTATTACCCCAAAAGAAACCCTAAACTATGGTTCGACCAACTAGATCCAAAGGTATATAAACCATCAACAACATCAGCAACATCATGCTCACTATATCCATAAGATCAACAACATGTACTAGAGCAAGAAACATAACATACAATGGACAATCATCCACATATATGAATCATGCAACATAGAGAAGGTAGTATACCTTTGGTTAGAAGTTATGTAACCCGCCTTAAGCAAACTCCTCAAGCTCCAAAGCTCCAAGCTTCTAGCTCCTAGATTCAAGCACACCACTTTCAGCCACCTCAAGAAAAGGAACAAGGATCATAACCAATATAGCCGAAGGGTAGGCAAGATGGAGAAGAAGATGCTAAGGACAGAGGGAAGATTCTTACTAAAGTACAAGACCCACCTATGGTTCGGCCACCAAGCTAGAGGAAGAAGAAGAGATCTCCACCAAGGGGAAAGGATCGTCCACCAAGCTCTCCAGGGAAGGTGTGTCATGCACACAAGGAGGGAAGAGAAACAAAAGAGCTAAAGGGTTCCCAAGGACGAGAAAGGCAAGGCATATATAGATGAGGGTCAAGGTTAAACCAAGGCAAGGTGTCACCTTACTAAGGGACACTTACCCACACAGTTTGCCACTTTGCAAAACACATGCACATGCCATGCCACCACTCAACCAAGGGTCGTCCACATGTCCAAGCTAGGGTGACATAACCAAAGCAAGAAGGTCAACAAAATCAAAGGCCACACACCACCAACACCTTGGTCGACACACCCATGGGTGATACCCCATGGCCGACACAAGGCATCCTTGCCCAATACAAGGCTCAACCAAGCAAGGCAAGGCCCAAAAGAGCTCAACCAAGCCCAAGGCAACTCAAGGCATGAACCCAAACCTTCCTCTCAACCCTAGAGGAAGCAAAGAGAGATAAAGACATCTCTCAAGGTGACAAACTTGCTCTCCAACCCTATCTTAGGTTATTTTGCAAGTAGCACCTCCAACTCTCAACAAAACACAAGCAAACCCTAATCACCACTAAAGGTGATTAGCAAGCAACCAAGCATAGGGTTTAAGAAAAACAAACAAGGTAAGCCTAAATCGGAGGTCAGGGTCTTTACAACAGTCTTATGCTTATAGGGCCCCAGCCTCTGGGTCAGCTCCGCAAGCTACCTATATGTACATCTGAGCCATGAACGCATCATGCTCATCATCACATATCCTGAGCCATGGGTCTATTCACCATGCTCCATATATCCTGAGTCTGCAACCACAGCTGCACTCAAATCCTCCTATTTTAGTCTAGGGGAAACCTCGCATATTCAACAATATGTGCTCGAGGTAATCCCGCAGGATAAACCTGTTTCACCATCACCAAATACTGACGATGATGGATCTATGGCCAGGGAAAACTACATGATATGCTCATCTATTATTAATTAGTATATTTTAAGCCAATTGTTGAGGCAACCAAAGTATAAACATAGCTTGATGGAATTACATCACTATTTCCATCATCATACTATCTTGGAACCTCAATCCCTCATGATATCAACCACTGCCTCTCAAGGCATCACCATCATGCAACATCATGCTGCGAACGCATCCCTTATCTCATCATCAGAGGATAACACCTCAACTAGGCACTTAGCCTTATATCAGGTCCTCAGACCTATCAACTTGTTATCTCATTAACACATGGTGCTACTCAAGCACATACATCTCATAGCTCTTACCAGGCTATGAATCCACATAAAAAAATACATGCATAGTTAGTATACACATCCATAGAGATAACTGAAGTCATCATGGATTAATAGGATTATCATGCTATCAAGTATAAAGCAACATCCATGAGTATATTACACATAGGCTGTAGAAAGCATAGTTTTATTATCAATCATAAGAATATATCATGCTCCATACATGTGATCATAATCATGAGCCACATCATCATGTGAAGCAACATCATATGCTTCCAAGCTTCCTAGTTTACAACCTATCATCTTAACCCATCATCATATATACATGATTCAAGGTGATTACATCATATCACTTGTATTATCATTATTAACAGAGAACTATCAACTATATACATTATGGGTTATCAGAACTCTCACCAAAGCTCCTGCAACCCTCACTATAGGTATAGAGAGTAGTGCCAACCCTCACCAAAGGGTGTATCGGCTAGGGTTCCAACCCCTAGAGCACTTGTGCCTTCATATTGACCAACCACTTCAACCTATCGTGCAACCAGTTCACATGGTGTCGGGAAACCAGATTCAAGGATGAATCATGCATTATCAGTAGGGGCTGTCGACCAAGGCCTATCATGCACACGAACTAGGGTTAGGGTTAGAGTTCTATCAGACCATTCTCTCAACAAGAAACATGTCGACCATGATCATGGTGCCCAAGATTCCCTATCATTCAACCATCAACCCATATTGTCCAAAGGACCCTCATGATGGCTAAGGTACTCTATCGTCCAAGGCATCCTATCATCTGAGAGCATGGTAACCACTAAGGCACCCTATCAGCCAACTCACTTAGGGTATGATGGGAAAACACAAACCCCATGCTCGACACAAGATTACCCATCTTACTCATATCACTCAAGGAAGGGGCCAGGGTGTCACCCACCTCTAACAAGCAACCCCATAAGAAGACTTATCGTCCAACTAGGTAAAACGTCTCATATCGGCCAAGAACTATCACTAGGTGTGTCGTGCAGAGCACACAACAAGGTGTATCATCCAAGATCCCACTCCACAAAGGGTATCAGCCAAACTCAACTAGGCATATCAGTCAAAGGTACAACCCAAGACAAGGCTATCGGATAACACTACTCCAAGGTCATATCGTGCAAGGCACAACCCAACATGGTCATCTTCAACTTCAAGCACAAGGGCACCAAACCCTAATTGATCAAGAAGATAGGCTCACCTCTCAACAACCAAGAGAGAGGGGTTTTGCACAACCTCAATCACAAATCAGGAAACCACAAGGACCAACCTCAACATAGGTCATCACATATCCAAGAGCTCACCTCTCAAATCCATGGTGAGAGAAGGGTGTTGCCCATGCAGCTAAAATGTAGACTCACCTCTCAACTAAAATGAGAGAGGGGTATTGCCTACATCACTAGAGCTCAAACTCACTTCTCTAGACCAAGGAGAGAAAGGGGTATTTCCCTAAAAGAAACCCTAAACTATGCTTCAGACAACTAGATCCAAAGGTATATAAACCATCAACAACATCAGCCACATCATGCTCACTATATCAATAAGATCAACAACATGTACTAGAGCAAGAAACATAACATGCAATGGTCGATCATCCACATATATGAATCATGCAACATAGAGAAGGTAGTATAGCTAGGGTTAGAAGTTATGTAACCCACCTTAAGCAAACTCCTCAAGCTCCAAAGCTCCAAGCTTCTAGATCCTAGCTTCAAGCACACCACTTTCGGCCACCTCAAGAAAAGGAACAAGGATCATAACCACTATGGCTGAAGGGTAGGCAAGATGGAGAAGAAGATGCTAAGGAGAGAGGGAAGATGCTTACCAAAGAACAAGACCCACCTAAGGTTAGGCCACCAAGCTAGAGGAAGAAGAAGAGATCTCCACCAAGGGGAAAGGATCATCCACCAAGCTCTCCAGGGAAGGTGTGTCATGCACACAAGGAGGGAAGAGCAACAAAAGAGCTAAAGGGTTCCCAAGGAAGAGAAAGGCAAGGCATATATAGATGAGGGTCAAGGTTAAACCAAGGCAAGGTGTCACCTTACTAAGGGACACTTGCCCATACGTTTTGCCACTTTGCAAAACACATGCACATGCCATGCCACCACTCAACCAAGGATCGTCCACATGTCCAATGTAGGGTGACCTAACCAAAGCAAGAAGGTCAACAAAGTCAAAGGCTGACACACCACCACCACCTTGGTGACACACCCATGGGCGATACCCCATGGCCGAGACAAGGCATCCTTGCCCTATACAGGGCTCAACCAAGCAAGGCAAGGCCCAAAAGAGCTCAACCAAGCCCAAGGCAACTCAAGGCACGAACCCAAACCTTCCTCTCAACCCTAGAGGAAGAAAAGAGAGAGAAAGACATCTCTCAAGGTGACAAACTTGCTCTCCAACCCTATCTTAGGTTATTTTGCAAGTAGCACCTCCAACTCTCAACAAAACACAAGAAAACTCCAATCACCACTAAAGGTGATTAGAAAGCAACCAAACACAGGGTTTACGCAAAACAAATAGGGTAAGCCCAAAATAGAGGTCAGGGCCCTTACAATAGTCTTATGCTTATAGGGCCTCAGCCTCTAGGTCAGCTCCGCAAGCTACCCATATATACATTTGAGCCATGAACGCATCATGCTCATCATCACATATCCTGAGCCATGGGTTGGTTCACCATGCTCCGTATATCCTGAGTCTGCAACCACAGTTGCACTCAAATCCTCCTATTTTAGGCTTGGGGAAACCTCGCATATTCAACAATATGTGCTCCAGGTAATCCCGCAGGATAGACCTATTTCACCATCACCAAATACTAACGATGATGGATCTATGGCCAGGGCAAACTACATGATATGTTCATCTATAATTAATTAGTATATTTTAAGCCAATTGTTGAGGCAACCAAAGTATAAGCATAGCCTTATAGAATTACATCACTATTGCCATCATCATACTATTCTGGAACCTCAATGCCTCATGATATCAACCACTGCCTCTCAAGGCATCACCATCATGCAACAGCATGTTGGGAATGCATCCCTTATCTCATCATCAGAGGATAACACCTCAACTAGGCACTCAGCCTTATATCAGGTCCTTAGACCTATCAACTTGTTATCTCATTAACACATGGTGCTACTCAAGCACATACATCTCATAGCTCTTACCAGGCTATGAATCCACATAAAAAATACCTACATGGTTAGTATACACATCCATAGAGATAACTGAAGTCATCATGGATTAACAGGATTATCATGCTATCAAGTATAAAGAAACATCCATGAGTATATTACACATAGATTGTAGAAAGCATAGTTTTATTATCAATCATAAGCATATATCATGCTCCATACATGTGATCATAATCATGAGCCACATCATCATGTGAAGCAACATCATATGCTTCCAAGCATCCTGGTTCACAACCTATCATCTTAACCCATCATCATATATACATGATTCAAGGTGATTACATCCTATCACTTGCATTATCATTATTAACAAAGAACTATCAACTATATACATTCTGAGTTATCAGAACCCTCACCAAAGCTCATGCAACCCTCACTATAGGTATGTCGAGCAGCGCCAACCCTCACCGAAGGGTGTATCGGCTAGGGTTCCAACCCCTAGAGCACTTGTGCCTTCATATCGACCAACCGCTTCAACCTATCGTGCAACTAGTTCACATGGTGTCGGGAA